>OX421971.1:72099903-72699903 GCA_949128135.1 Parasteatoda lunata
TTAAGTTTTATGGAGAAAAAGATGGCAAGAAAGACATATTTCATTTCATCTCAAATTTAGAAACGCTAGCTTGTTTTATAAGCTTTATTCTCTTTATTAAATCAATAACTGTAAGAGAAAGATTATTTTACTCTTCATTCTTTTAATATATTGAAATGAATTTCAATCTTATATTTTATTTTGAACTTCAATTTCCAACACAATGATTTTTTGTACACATGTGAACATTGATTTTATTTTTATTGGTGTTCTTTTAGATTCAATGAATTCACTATCTCAATTAGGAAGAAAAAAACAAAAGCAAATAAACAGTTCAAGACGTTATAGTTTAAAAATAATACTATTTACTTTCTTAAGAATTCATTCATGAAAAATAAAGATTTTTAAAAAAAGTTTATTGTTTCTGGTGTTATACAATATACACCAAGAAGTAATTTTAATAAAAGAACATAGATTAATAATTAAATTTTGTGATTTTTATTGACTTATAAAGTACACAAAATTTGCATTATGTTTTGAATAGAATTTCAGGTTACACGATTTGTTGACGCATAGTATTTAGGCAAAATTCTCAATAAATGTGGAGCTGAATTTAGTTTATGTATTATTTAGTTGCCTTTTTTAAGGTATAATTAGATATTTCTCAGAAAAAGGATAAATAAAAAATTTTTATCAATGTTATTTTACCACATTCAAGCAAAACAGTGAAATAATCATAAATAGAATGGTGTTCAAACTGTTAACTACGATAAAAACCGTTTATTTACTGGTTTTGCCAAATACGGTTAAGCAACCAATGTTTTATCACACTATCCAGTCCCACCTAATGAAGCCACTTACTTTCCTGTTTGATGGGTACCTATTGCAGTAGAGAAGTCTAATCTACTGTCAATTACATGACCGACAGAACGGGGGTTCGAATCTCAGAGTATAGTTTTAACATCGTAAATATAAAGCACTGCATAGTTTTGTATATATGGTTTTCTAACCATGCTAGTTGTAAACGGTTTTAAACACGTAGGGACAAAAAATGTTCTTTGCAGTAAACTTGACGGTTATTTTAGCATAAATTTAGAACCGGTTATTTTAGCTACAGGTTATTTTAGCATAAATTTAGAATAAAAATTCTAACTGTGTATAGGTAGTTGTGCTCATTAAAATAACCCTGAAAATTGCAATAAACTATGCAGCTACTTCTGATTACCAAAATGGGAAATTACATAACCTGTTTGGGACTTATCATCTAGATCACCATTTTTAGTGAAGTTGAAACACCATGTGCTTTTTCATTCATAACGTTTGATGCTCAAATGGTGAAACATTTAAATTTTGCGTGGATTTTAGGATACTCTTAAGGAGGAACAATACAGTAGTAGCCCTTTAAAATGAAGGAATTCATAATGAATTTTGAAATCATTGTGAAAAATTTAAATACATTTTATTATCTTATTGTAAATATTTTGATCTTTACTTTATCATTGTCATAAATACAAAAATGTAAAAAAACAGCGCTTATATCATACTATGTTTAAAACATTTTTTTTTTTTAATTTTTACAATTTAAGTATTCTACTGCAGTGTCTTGATAGGCGTGAGAAAATTCATTAAGTAACTAAGCGAACATATTCACTTCGGATACATGTCACAGCACGTTCTACGTAGCGCTCGACATATTATACTTCGAGCTTTACATTTTTGCTACAGTAATAGTAATATTTTGGTACAATAATGTTAAAAGAATAAGCAATCCAAAAATTAATCAATTTTTTTTTCATTTTTTGAGCATTTTACTGTGAAAATTTTACTATGTTATTTAAAATATATAATAATTCTTGTCATAGAAAGATTTCGACAAATTTTAGAAATTTTTTATAAAAAATAAATTTTTCAGAACAACATTGAAATTTTGAAAACTACATGACTCAAACAGTATGCCCAATAATTGTGCAAATAGCAATGTTTTTATGCTTTTCGTTATAACTAAAAAAAACTTATAACTAAAAAGAAATTTTAAAAAAAAACATGTCATTATTATATCCGATAAGAATTTAAACTAAAAAATCTGACTGCAAATGGGAATTAAAGAAATACAGATATTTCATTACGCTTCAAGTAAATAAAAAATAAGAATTAAAATTTAATTACTGAAAATTAACAGAATCAAACGTTACAAATCTAATTCTGTAATTTTTTTAGAGGCATTGACAACAAATGATGGAGAATTAACAAATGTTCTTCCAAGACAATGAACACACTTATTATGCTTTTCAGCTACACTGTAAAAAAAAGAAAAAAAAAGCAATCCACCTTAATATCAAATCTGGTTACAAGTCTTTTACATCAAACGTTGCATTGTGAAACATAGCAGATAATTCTATGGTGTTTGGTGTAGTGAAACAGTAGGAAAGCTTCTTTTCATTACTTTTTGTATAAAATAGTTATCCTTACTTCTGGCGTTCAGCAGACTAAAGTTTATAACAACATTCAGATATGATACACTTACAGGTTAGTTATTTTTAAGATGTAATTTAAAGTAAGAGCTGTTTAAAGTAAAAAATATGCATAAACACTAATTTATAAAATAAAATTAGTTAAAAAATAAATTTTTGATATTATTAACATCACTTCCCTATTCATTATTCAGATTAGCTAAATAACTTTCCGATCATATAGCAAAAAATAATTACTCATCGTATGGTATAATAGTTATCGTTTTTTCACAGGAATATTTTTGTAATTGAAGATACCGTCATGCACTCTGTCCTACAATTAATCTAAAAAAGCTTTTCTCTTCTACGCAATTTATCATTTTTTCTCGAAGATTTTAATGCAAAGGTACTTAAGAAAATTGAAATTGGAACCTCATTCAAATAAAAGACAAAAGAAATCTATTTTTTTCTTGGGAACAACACATCATATATTTTTCAATGAAAAAATTAGCATAAATAACTTTTTTCAGTTTGTTTTTAAATGTTTTCTTCTAAAACATATTTTACGAGCTGGATTGCGTTTTAATATTTCTAAAACACCAAGAAATAATTTTTTTTAAATATCACCTTATAAAAAGTCATATTTTTTCAATATTACATTATTTTTTAAATATATTCGATAGAAAAATGTTGAATAACTTAGAAATCCATATTGAAAAGTATATATATTTTTTAAAAATTTTTTTTTATAAAATATTGATTGAGTTATATATATTTTTGTCTAGTTCAAAATTATGGGGTTATAGTATAAGATAAATCATTAAAAAAATTTAAAAGTGTTTTAAACTTATTATTTTAAGAAAATTATGCTTAGTTAAATTTTAAACCTTAAATATCTTTTTAAACAAGACATAATGATAATAATATGTTACTTATCATTATTATTATAACTACACTGACTAGAAACGAAATATATGAATAATTTCATAGAAATGGGTTCTGTGTGATATTTTCTAGAGATTAAAAACGTCAGCTTCTAAAAATACAGCAACAACAAGAAGTTATTTACAGGATATTTGACTCATTAAAAACACCGTAGAAACTTTAAAAATAATCTATACCTACAGTTGTCGATACAGTTACAGTTTTTAAACGGAAATATTTGAATTTTCAGAATGTAACTTGCATAGCACTAGTATCCGTTGGAAATTTTCAGGGTTTTTAAATTGTATCGGGAAAATTACCGATTTTACCAAAAATTATCGAACACTTGAAAAAAAAAAATAATAAATAAAAGAAAACGTAAAGCGGTAGACGAATTAACAAAAATGGTGATTTGGCTCATCAAATTTTTTTATTTGTTCTTATGTTTGATAAGAGATGAAACTACTAACTAAGAAAGACTAATAAGTAATATTTAATAAAGAACTACGATTTGCAAGGGGTTATAGTAGTATATTAGTAATATATTCTGAGAACGAAGCCAATAATGCCCTTGCAATGTTCTAATTAATGCCCTTGCAAATATTTGCATTCAAATGGTCTGATATGCAAAACGATTTTATTTATAATTTTTGCAGTCAACAATACCTATTGCTAACGCAATCTGTAACTAATTTTGGAAGTTTTAGGAGAATAAAATACATGATTCCCAAATCAGAATGCTATGTTTTTATTATTAATTGATTTTTAAAATCATTGGTTATTTTTTGTAGACTTGAGGCATAACAAATATTTGGATTAGGAAGTTTTTGCCTCCAACATGAAAAAATATTTATAATTAATATTATATTATATTAGTTAATATTTTCGAAAACAAGTTTTCCTAACATACGAGCCGACGTGGCTTTAGGGAATGGAGTGTTTACCATGAAATGAGATGACCCAAGTTCAAATCCCAACGATTGCTCACCCCGACTACAGAGCTGACATAAACTAATCTTAAATGTGAGACGGATCATGGGTAAGAACCCTCTTGTCATTGGGTTTACCGTGGAAGAATTTCGTGGTTTTTGTCCCGCGAAGAATAGTTTATGATAAATCTTGAGACGAAAGTTTCCTTAACATTTGTATTTCAAATTTAAATATGTTATGACCCTTAAAATTATATATAAGTTGTACTCTTTATATATATTTCATGATTTTCTAGCTTCTATATTTAAGCTATATATTTTAAATCAAACACTTGATTACAAATCCATTCATTCTTGAGTACTTATCCTTACAAAATGCCTTACAATTTAAAATATAATGAATGTTTTCTTTTTTCTTTTTTTGGACAGTAGTTTAGTTAGTATTATTTGAATCGAATTGTTTTAGTTTTCAACTCAAAAATGTGTGTCTAATTTCTATTTATCTGGTAACTTAATAAGACTAATACAAATTTTTTACTGGTTTTATTCGACAACATTTTTACCTCTTTCTATTCTAAAATTATTCCTGTGTTCTTTCCTGATGTGGTTGAGTACCGAATGTAGAATAAAAGGCATATAGTACCTAAAGTTTAAACAAAATTGCATACTTGATATAATTTCTTAAAATTTTATTTCATTATTATGCAAATTAGAGCAATACTAATGGGTTATTCTTGATATTCTGGGTCACTTCCATTATGATTATTTGTAGACTAAGGATCTAAATAATTACATTAAATTACAAGACAGAGTGGTGGTAGTCACACAATTTTACATCACGCTACCCAACTACCCAATTGTACGTGAATTGTGTAAACAGTAAACCCACTGAAGATATAACGTTACTTGTGATTCCGAATCACTAGTTTATCATTGGATAAATTATAATCCAATCTGACACCCAGCCTTTACAACGAGGAATTGAACCTCGAAATCCAGCTTAATCCAGTAAAGACAAGTTGTTTTAAACTAAGATTAATGGGGAGCGGGGGGAAATATTTTAAAAAAATGTGAGAAGATTTCATGAACAAAAAACTAGAAAGAGACACGATTGCATTTTATGCTCGTAAAAATTAAGGATTTAGATGGTTAGTTTTAATTTTGTCCGTAATTTCATGTTGCTTGGTAATTTAATACTACAGACATCTTAAGCAATACAGTGAAAATTTCACAATACAAGTTCGAAGCACATAACAAAAACAGAACTAACTGCTAAAAAATATCAGATTCAAACAGCAGTTGCCAAAGTGAACGCATAACAATATAATGTATATTCATGAAATGGAAGAGTGCCTTTTTTTATCGTAGAAAAAGTGATGGAAATGCCAATATATGTTGAACTTTTCTTTGCCAAATATGAATTCTACCTTCAGAATTTGATTTCATTCACCACACACATTTATCCATCCACTGCAGTAATCCCTGCATCTTGAGTCTACTCAAGACATTTTATAGAGCGGGAGTTAGAAAAAAATAATATATGGAATTTTCGTATTTTTTTTTTTTTTTAAAAAAAAGTTTTGAGACTGAAAATGACTCTTTCCTTGAGATAAAGTTATCCGTTTCCGATCCGCGGAAGTTTGTTTTCTGAATTACTTTTCCAGAATACTCATACTCAATGACTATATCGGATGTGCTTCGAATCAGAAAATAAATTTTCAGCACTTTCACGAGAGTAATTTAAAATAGTCTTTGAAAAGCCTGGATCAAATGTGCAATGGCTTTCACTAGTAGGGACTTTATTATTTTTGTGAGGTTAAAAAGTAAACAGAAACTGCACTACTGTTATAAGGAGAAAACAAAAGTAGTAACTCTTATATTATTATGAGGACAATAAGTAAGTTAGAAGTATTTTATTGTTATGGTGACATAAAGTAACACTATGAATACTACAAAGATTGCTTTCGGCTTGATGAAAAAGGTAAAGAAGAAATTGTTACATCATTATAAGTTCATAATTCAATGCGAATACGAATTATTATAAAGTTATGAGAACAATATGTGAATGGAAACTATAATATCATTGTAAAACAAAAAGTAAATCGAAATATACATTACCTCGAAGAGAAAGGTACAATCAGAATTGTTATAGTGTCATGAGAGTAAACAGTAAGTAATAGCTGTTTTAGTGTTATTAGGGCAATATGTAAGTGGGAACAATTTCAATATGGGATCAAAAAGTAAGAAGTAACATATTTTACCTATTACATATTATAAAGAGTTATGAAACATATTATAAAGAGTTATTATAAAGAGTTATGAAAGAGTTATGAAATTATGAACAAAAGCAAAGTAGGAATTTTTATATTGTTAGGAGGACAAAACGCATGTAAGAACTGATATGATGGCAAAACAAAAGAAATACTAAAATACTATCTTCTAAAGAAAAACTCCACTCGCCAGTTGTCTTGAGCAAGGGTTCTCTATTTTGGGGTCTGGAACCCTTTCGGCGGAATACTGAATATATATAAATTAAGTATATATAGATGATTGTAGAAGAAATAACCAATAAAAGACTACTTTATTTTGAATATATATATATATATATATATATATATTTTATATATATTTTAACTTTAATTAACCATTATAATCAGAGAATGAATAGCCAAGTGACAAAAAATTGAAGTGCCCAAGAATAAAAATTAGGAGAAATCTTGCAAAATAGTCCCATAATATGTTATGTCTCAGGGAAAAAGGGAAATCTCAGTTAGTACAATTGATCCATCTAATAGATGGAGGGAATAATGCATTTCTCACATTTAATAAAGGGAAAAATAAAAATATGTTTAAAAATATATTCACACATACTTGAAATCTAAATATAAAATAAGATAAGCGGAAGTGAATAATTAAGTGTGAGAAAACGTCTAATTTCGAATAATAAGTAAAGAAGATTTATTCTAAGAAATAACATAAAAAGAGTAGTTAAGCTTTCTATATGTTATATATATATATATATATATATATGTATATATATATATATATATATATATATATATATATATATATATATATATATATATATATATATATATATATATATATATATATATATATATATATATAATGCTTAAAAAAGGCCTAACCCACGAAACTCCTTTGACTCTTAAACAGAACCCTTGTGCCCCGCGGAAAACCATTAAAACTGCTAGTCTAGAGTAATGCCAATAGCTATGGTTACGGGGTTAAGCTATTTTAATTAGAAGTGGAAGATGAACGTAGGAAAAATATTTTAATTCGGGATGGTGAGAGAAGTATCGATATAGCCTCTACTAAAGATGCACCTTTCTTGTTTTTATAGTAACATACAACCTTAGGCTCTACGATGGGATGAATTCTTTAATTAAATAGACAGTACTTCATTAAGGTTATGGAGACAGAATAAATGATGAATAAAAATGCGCATTATTTTTGGTATTAAGATAAGAATTTGAGACTTTCAGCCATTTAAATTATGCATTTCAATATGATTCGACAGTTCGATAATGTGATTTGACAGTTTAGTGACAGAGTTAAATGAAATGTTTTCATTTAAATATAACATGATGAAACGACATGGATATTTCTTACCAGGTTGCAATATTAAATTTGAATACTCACTGAATTTAATTTAACTCAATTACTATGCAACATAATTTGTTGATTTTAAGATTTAAGTTAAATTCTTAAAAACTGAATCTTTTTCAAAAATTACTGCTTGTCGGGATAATAAATCTCTTTTATCATTCTCTTTTGAATAACCACTTGAAACTAAATTCAGCTATCGGTGTAGCTAGAGAATGTACTCGAATCAGTTCACGTGCACGGATACTGCTAAAGTGCTTTAAGAGTCTTCACACACAACGACTGAAAAGCAGGTTGAAGGAGGAATGGTACACGAGTGGTCATTAAGACTCCAAAACTAAGTCGGAAAGTTTAATTGGGACTTGGGAAAGCTTCCACGCGAACGTGTTTTCTCCCTCGCTCAAACCGCATGGGAAGTTTCGTGAGGAGAATGGGTATAGTTCTAATCTAAAGAAGGGACTTATAACTACAAATTCTGTGTCACCGTTTACTTGTGGTTGTAACACTTTAAAAGTCATTTTGTTTGTTATAATTGAAAGTACAATGAATTTGCAATAATTCTTAAATTTCATGGAAATATAAAATGTTTATAATTGTGTGTTAATAATTTTATTCTATTACTGGCATTGAACAGCCGACCCAGTTCTTCAGAATAATTTAGAGGAATCTTTCATGCATCACTTGAAGATAATTTAAACTTACAAAAAACACTTTAAAATCTAAAATTGTAATTTGACTAAGTTGCTTAAGCCCCTTTTCTACCTTGATTTCTATATTAGTCCAGCTTTCATATTTTAATTTTGTTTTTGTAATACTGAAGTTTAGTTCTTAAATGGTTAAAAGCATTGAATATTTATTTCAGATATGCAGTAAACAATTTTGAAGATGATATCAAACATTGCCAAATAAATATTGCTTCTTAAATGGATAGTTTTCGTTTTATTCTAACTCGTGATTTTAAGTTTCCTGCTAAAATTATTTAAAATTGGTTAAATCATATGAATTATATTTTTAATATTGGTATATAGAGATAAATTTATATTCTACTACGGATTTCAACTAAGCTATATACAAATAAGAGAAGTTGATGCCGTACTTTGTCCAATTCGATATTTTATTTTATTTTATTTTGCAACCAACAGGACAGCCGTGTAGGACAGCCGACAAAATTCTTTGTTTACGACTATCAATGTAAAATTCCGTAGCCTTGTAATTTTGCATCCAATTCAGAAGATAAAGGAACTTCTGGATCAAGCATTGGGACAAATTAACCGTTGTGGAGAATTTTTGGGCTTTTGCTTAACTTTAAGAGGAAAACCACAAGTAAATATCATTATTAGGCCGATGGCAAGGCCATTCTAACTCACTCTATTTACCACTGAAGATATTTACGTTAGTACTTGTGGTCGGTGCGAGCTGGGAGAAGGTTTCTAACAACCAGTCACCCCTGAGATTCGAACTTGGGCTACCTCATTGGGAGGTGAATTCTCTATCCTCGAAGCCATCGCGGCTAATTTGTTAATCATTTACCTTAACATTTATGCACCTAGGATTGATTTAGAATACATCACTTTCAAATATTTTCATTAACTAGAGACACTGTCTGCTGCTAGCCAACCGCTGTAAATGTAACCACTTTTACACTGCCTCAGTTATCAAAATTATGGTTAACCATTTTTTTTCTGAAAAGTTTATTTTGCAATAAATTGTGGTATAGTTGATAAGTAATCAGAAGATAAACCAATTTTAACTTTTTATCTGCAAATATTTATATTTTTACATGATAATTTTTCATTTATTCATGAAGGAAAATGAAGAAAAATAAAAACTATCTGAAATAAAACGAAATTGGAAAAAAGTTTAAACAAAACAGATAAAGTGATTAGAGCTGAACTCTTAAGACATAGATATCATTTTCGCTGGCTAGTTCCGAAATAAAAACCTGCGTGCTTTTCAAAACTACTTCGAAGAACTTCAAACTATGTTGATGTCAAGAGCAGCTTGTTAGTGGGCAAAACAGTCAATATACTCAAAATGTTTTAGAAAATATTTAAAATAGTAACATACCCGTAAAAAGGAGCTTTTTTTCTTTGATTTCTAAGGCTAGGAAGAGAAATGACAACTTCTATCCCTTTAGATAATGCCTTTTCTGACAATGTTTTGGCCCTCGGGACTTTCTTGAGGATCAATGTAACCCTTAGGCTAATAAGTTTGAAGACTCCTGTCACCTAACATTTAAAACTTCATTTATCGTAGATAAAGTATCATGAGATTTTTAATATTTTCGTAAAAAGTAATAGAAACAAATAAAGCTTTAAAAAAAATCTGTCAAATTTCTTCACATATCTGATGCACTTTCTCAGCAAGTTTCAAGTTCTAATACCAGCTTGAAAAATTTGCTACTTTCAAAGATTTTGAGAATTTTTGCTGATTGATACTGAAACTATTTTTTTATTAAAATGTTTCCATAAATACATAAAATATGACAGCATTTTTTGGCGTCAAAAACTGTAACAAATAATAATAAGAGGAGTATGGTTGTCATTTTCACCACTCTGTCATTCTTATTCTATAGTTGTCTCCACTATTCTTTTTGACAACTATAGTCGGGGGCAAAGTGGTTACGCTCTCATACAGAAGTTCTGGGTTTTTAGTTTCAGTGCAAATAAAGTTTTAAAAATATAAATGTAAAACATTCAATTTCCAAATATCATTTATATATTTTTCATAGATTAAAATGCATGTACTTATCTACACCTTAAATCTGAAAAAAAAAAAATTCTGAAATTTATGCACTAATTTAGAAACATTTATTTATTATATTTTTATATTGCTCTTAAGTACTGTTTTTATTAGCTGTATGGGTGTTAACTGAATTTTGAAGTATAAAGGGCCGTTTTAATCGATAGTAAAACGGCCCTTTGAGAACCTGTTCCAAAGTTTTAAAATATATTTTTTTTAATCATTTTCAATTCATAAAGGATTTTAAAACTCAGTTAATCATTACTAGCTAAAGTACTTATTAAAGCGGCAATATTATTTTAGTTTGATTTAATTAGTGTAACAGTTATCAAAATATTAATCAAAAATATTTTTTATTACAATAAAGGAGACAAAATTTTATACAATCTTTAAATAAATCGATCAAATAATTATAAAGATGGGAAATATTTTTTTAAAAATCTTTTCTATAAAGAATGTTTTTTTCGATGCTGCTTTCCTTAACATTTTCCCAACATTATCTTTCTTATTTTATCTTTAATGGATAAAATAAGAAAGCGTTCTACTTAGAAAGTAAACAATCACTATACTAAAAATAATTTAATAATTAACATAATTTTAGAAATGTATTAATATAGCATAAAATATAGATAAATGTCAGTATTTTTATATTAAAATAACATATGAAAAGAACCATTTTGAATATGTTCAGTTAAGATAAAATACAAAAAAAAAAATCTTGAAATACAATCATTTCAAAAATCAGAAATAACATAGAACACATTCTTTTTAGTTTCTACTAAAAACTCGAAAGCCAATTTTTCAGAAATAATCCTGTTTTTTCTAATGAAACATAGCCAGAATATTAAAATTTCAGCGTTTGGGTGAGACATTTTATTTTGTTTCAATTGTCATATAAACATTTTGATTGCTGTTTAGTACGTTTCCAGTTTATATATAACGTTTATAAAATTTTTTTATCCATGAAATGTTGCAAAACTAATGAAATATCGCAAAACAGGGAAGAACAGATTTCTTAAAACTGCGTAAAATTCGTCTAGATTCCACAAATGTTTAATAAAATGAATTCTGATTTCTTGATGAAACTGAAATAATGTAAACACCAATAACGCCGATGCATTTTAAGTTTTTCTTAGGTTCACAAAATAACTTTATATTTCTTCACAGTGTTAATTTCGGGAGAGCTCGAAGAGGTAAAAATCGATGCTTAAAGATCGGTGTTAAGACCATTTTTCGGAGATAATAGGGCCGAACTCACTTATGTCATTAAAAAAGTTGAAATATCAGCAACAACATTAACTTTTGTGACTGACACTCCATAGCAAATACTTTTATTCATTCCAACATTAAACAAAATGGTTGGTTTATAAGCTTATGTGATTATTTATACAAAAAATGTTCCTTTTATTCTGCTTGTAAATGGAAAAATACATGCAAAGCATTGATAATCTTTTTATATTTCAATACAAAATTCGTAAGAGCATTTTCAATTATTCATATTCACTGTTAGAAATTTCTCGGTAAAAATAGTTCAATGAAAATCTATTTATTTGTTATTTTTTATCATGTTCAAACAAAACAATTTTCATAACCATAAATAAGATGGTACTCAAACTGTAAACTGTGAGAAAACCGTTTATTAACTGCTTTCACCTGATACCGTTAAATAACCAGAATTTTATCGCACCAATAAGGCCCTCCTAATAAAAACACTTAATTCCTTGCAGCTGGGTACATGTTGAAGCTGAGAGGGTTAATCTGTCAATCTCATGACCGAGAGAACAGGGTTTTGAGTCCCAGCGTTAACGGCACGATATTTCCCCCATTCCATTCTGCGTTTGCAGCATCCTACACTCCTCAATTTAATAACCTGGACTCTTAAAATACGATACTCTCATTCACGCATAAATGGCAGCGCCATAAGGCTGCTTAACTCAAAAAAAGTCTAGTATTTCTCAATTCTTATAGAAGATAAAACAGTCAGATGAACTAATTAAACGACATTCCACGGTTCATTTGACGAAACACAACTCAACCGCAAACTACCTACAATGCCTATTACCTAACAAAAAACCTATTTCCAATGTCAAGTTAAACTTCTTTTTTGCGGTTTTAAAACCATGCTAGTTGTGTATGCTTTCAAAACCTTAAAGCCAAATAAGTTTCTAATTAACGATGAATTATCCTAATTAACGAGAAATTGACGATGAATTGGAAGGACAGACTTCTGCCGTTTGTTTTAACTCAATTTTAGAATAAAAATTCTAACAATGTATCAATATTTTTAAACATATATTTTTTAAAAATATGCAAAGAAATGTCTGCTTCATTTATGTTTTATGTGGCTTTTTTTTTCAGATCTCAAAAGTTTCTTATTTATTTTTATAACTCAAATAATGCGTAGCTTAAAATGTTCAAAATAATCGATTATCAATGTACCGACATTCTATTTTTTTACTTTTTCTTTTTGCAAATCTATTATTCAATAACGCGAATATATCCAATATTCACAATTGCTTTTATCTCTTCAAATATTAAGCTTACTATTTTTAAGGTTATTGAACTGTTTTATTCAATCAACAACTTCTTAACAAACGTTTGTGATCGAAATTTTTCGAGTGAAAACAACAAACAAACAAAAATCATTGGGCATAATAACGCACAATCATAAATTACAACGCATTTTGATATCACTGTATGATTTTACTTAAATTTCGTTAATCATAAATTCCGTTGTTGCAAATACAAGCAAAACGTGGAATCAAAATAATTAAAAGTCAGTAATTATCCTTTTATTGATTTCATTGGAAGTGGTAGAAATATAAAACCTTCAATGCTATGATCTCTTGAGTTTTGACTCTGGTGGGTTATTAAGAGTGAGATTTTTCAAAAGTCAAGCAGAAGTCAAAACTGTAGATCCTCTGAAATTTGGAGAAAAACACAACAATTTACGAGTGACAATAATTTTTGCGAAACGAGTGAATCACAACACAAACCGTTATTTTATATTTACTACGTTCACTTTAACAACAAAGACCTAAATACTTTCAGTCGACCTAAGTATCGAAAGTCAATCAAACATCTTGAAAAAAAGCTATTTTTTAGATTCTGATCAAAATCTACTAGTTCCAACTGTCAACTATAATGGTATATTTCTGTGAATACATATAAAGGAGTATAGTACCAAAAAAGGTAAACATAAGGGAGGTAAATATTTGGCGTGAACTAAATATTGTCCTTAAAGTAGCAGGAAATTGAGATTTCGCACTTTTAAGATCATGAATTGTCTTCCCCAAAACTAAACAAGTATGAAATTTCCTGGAAAGGTAGCCTTAAGAATAGAAGAAAGAAAATCAATTCACAGACCTATGGTCACTGATCCAACTTTTTTTGTATTATGGCCGCAAAGTTTGAGAGCCATTCCTCAGTAATTGAATGCAGTAATAGCTATGAGAATGATGTAAATTGTATTTTAAAAAATGTGATTTAGGCCCGAAATGATTATTTCATATTAACACCTTCAACCTAAACTCACTGCAATCTCAATTTAGATCTTACTGGCAATGGAAGTGGAAGAGAGTTACACTTTGTTATCTAATCAAGTGACATATTCTTTCTGTGTTTTTTTTTTTTTTTTTTTTTTTCACGCTGAATCGAATAAAACCTCTCCCATGTCAATACAACTAATAGATCAGAAGTTATAAAAGCTTTTATTAATATACAATACATTGCTCTTCAAACAAAGTTTTACATCCCATGAATTTATTTAGGAATAATCAAATAGGATAAAACCAAGTAAAATTAAATCTAAACGAATTTATTATTAACAGTTTAAGAAATATGCAATTGCTTATTTTGAACATATTAACTGTTTTGATATAATAACTTCATTTATTAGCCTCAGACCAGAGCTAATAGTTCTGGGAGGAAATTTGTGACATTAAGAAATGTTTATTGTTTTATATACAAACGATAGAGCTGACTTAATCACAAAATTCCTCTTCGTCACAATGTGATATATCATCAGCAACCAGCAACAAGTTGCTAAACTTTCTGTTATATTATATTGGCTGTAAAATACGATAACCTACATTTTTGTAGTTTAGAAATAAATATATTTATATTTCTCATAAAATATAAAAAGCCTTCCAGTACATTAAGTTGGCAGTAAAATATGATCACTTACATTTTATGTAGTTGAGAAATAAATATATTTATATTTCTCATAAAATATAAAAACTTTATAGTACATTAAGTTAGCAGTACAATATGTTTGATGCATTTTTTGTAGTTTAGGAATAAACATATTTGTATTTCTTTTAAATTGGTAGTAAAATATGATATCATGCATTTTTGTAATTTTGAAATAAACATAGTTATTTTTCTCATAAAATGTATTTACCATTACATATTTCAAATCAGAAAACTTATTACAAAATATTTACTGTTTCGACATTGTTGTATATAATACTTAACTACATGAAAGTGAGTTTTTTAAAAATGTAAATTATTACTACTTACCCCAGACGTTAGCTATTTTGAATAGCTTTCTTTATATATTTAAAAGTTCAGCTATTTTTATAGTTTAACCTTCTATAAGTTCCATTATTCTTATCCCACCATCTTTTTCTTGACTTTGTTCTTTAGAAAAATAAAAATAAATCAGTTTAGGTGAAAAAAATGATTGCATTTCAGTAAAAAAATATTTCAATAATTTATCATTCCATTGCGTCAAAAGAAACATACTTAATAAAAGCTGAATTTGGAATGATTAATATACACAAAAAGATAAATTTAAAATTTTTTTTTAAAAAAATATTTTTTTTTTAAACTCAAAAACAATTAATAAAATTTTGGAAAAATAATCAATTTATTTATCTTAGATATTTTTACATTATAGAATCTGATGGTTTTTATCATTAGACGCGAAAAATATTATTAACCTTGACAGGTTTCTAATATTCTCTGAAAATTCTTTTGAAAAATGACTCATATATGGTTTTTGGAAGAAAATATGGAATACATGAATCAATGCTCCCATTGAAATATTTTTGATACATTATGTTGTATAGAAAATAATTATTTTGAGGTATATTGTATTTAAAATATATTGTATTTAAAATATATTGCATTACTCAATAATTAATAACCAAAAATTATAAATAAATTATCTACTTCCATTAACATAATATGGTGAATATTACAGGCATACCATCGCGTTAGAGGAAACACTTGTGTTCTAAATTTAAATTTATAAATATAGAAGAATGAAGATCTTTTCCCATTTTACGTTTATCATTTTATTTGAAAGATATAATTGTTATTATTAAACCTAATCTTGTAATAATTTAAAAAATGTAATACTTAGTTTCTCAAAAAATAATGACGATCGTTAATAATTACAAAAACAAACGTAAAAATGCATCAATTTCTAATATAAAGCCATTACAAACATACTTTCCTGCAATATATTTCTCAACAAAAGTATGTATTAATTAATAAAATAAAATAGTTAACTAAATTAATTAAAAACTTAAATATTTTCATTAAACGATTATCTACCTTTTAATTATAAACTTTAATTCAAATAAATGTAAATAAATGAATATCACATTTTTGCAAAGGTGTGATCCTTGCTAGAAAAAAGTAATTAAATCTATTTAGTAAACTAGATTATTATTCTATGAATAATTTTAATTATAAACATATTAGAAACAGGTTGTTATCTATTAATTTTAGACTTTAATCCTAGTAAAATCAAATAAATTTTTAAACACGCTTTAGGGAAAATTAATTAAATAAAAAGGAGATAATAGTTAAGATATTTCTATTACCTTTAATAAGCATTTACTAAAAAAAACTAATTAACTGTATTCTTCAAATGAAAGAGGAAATATTTGCATATTTCAAAGGATCAGCTTAACAAAAATCATTTTTAAAACTGTTTAATTTGCACCAACGTCTCAAAAGATTTACGAAAATTTTCTAATGTGATATAAGTTTTATATTTCACAAGTTTTCTATTCCGGCGAGTTCTTGGAGAATCTTGTTATTAAAATTATTTCATTTCTAGCCTGGTATCCAGCACTGTTTATTTTTATGTCTTAAAGTTTTATGAATAGCTTTTTGAATCACATTTAAGATTTCGCAGAATTTGACATATTTTGACTTTGATAAAACATATGTTTTTAAAATAAGGTAAACAAGCATGCAAACTGTGAAAATATTTCATCCAAATAAACTTTTTAATAAAAACCTTATAAAAGTATATTTTTCTTTTATTTTAATTATTTTTTGAGATAATTTTATATATAAAATGCTTGGCTGAAAAGGGATATTAAAAAAATAATAAATCTGATAAATAGCAGCATTATGTATTTGTAACCAATGAAAATGCGTCTTGTTTTCAATGTTAACAATTTTGAAATGCATTCTCAATTAAAACGTGTTTAATAATATTAAAACAGTAACAAACACAGTGTTGAAGAATTTATTATTTGGCTCTCTCAGAAAACTATTTACAATCAAATTTAATAAACTATAGAATTGATATCGTATAGTTAAGAAGCATAAATGTTTATTAGATTATTTAATATTTTTTTTTTTTTGAAAAATATAATGTAAATCTGCATTATTGATATGAACGATATTGGAAGCAGCATTCAAATGTTTTTTTTTTTCCTTTTAACGTTGATTAAACCTTATTATTGCCCCGGACCGGTCAATGCTTGATAATTTTACTACGGTCTGCTGAGGGGTAGGGGGGCCTTAATTAATTTTATTTTAGATTGTTGAGATTTAATAATTTTAATTTCACTGTATTTAAAAATGCCATTACAGGCATGCCTTCACAGGCAAAATTACAGGCTCTGATGACGTCTCTCAGCTCCCGGCTAACTTAGTTTATGGAAATTTGTACAAACCTAAGATAAATACACAGCAGTAAATAAGATGGAAATAATTTAAAATCCTTGGGTGGCCTAGTACCATTTGATACATTAACCGGTACCGATCAGAGGACTGGTAGTTGGAGTCCACTAGACTAAACTATGAATTCTAAAAAAACAATTCGACCTGACGACCATTAAGAAAATTTAAAATTTTTCGATATTACCAACGAAAAAATGTTTTTTTGTGTAAACTTTTTAACTCTATTCAACTATCAACTTTTCTTAAAAAATTTCGCAGTTAAAAGTCACTTACACCCTCCCAATTTCTAAACAAAATAAAACTTCAAGCGAATTGATTGATCACGGTTTTCAAAATTTTGGAATTGTGTAGGTATTCTAAGCCTTCGGGGTGCATTTTTAAATTAAAATAGTAAATTGAAACAAAAGCAGAAAACATTCCATCGAAAAGCGTAAAAATTTTATTATAGGTGACAGTGTTATTATTATGAAAGACTATAAAGAGGATTAAAGAGGACACATGTATTTCACCTTGAAAAATTAGAAATAATTACGAATGATTACCAATTATTAATATATATTCTTATTTCGAAAATGTATACCAACCGAATTGATGTGTATGAGAGCTCCATCATTGTAGAAGAATGTTGCTTATTATTCTCGTGATATCATTTTATCCTAATATGCTTAACTAAAAAACTTTTATTTTCTAAGAAACTTTTGTTAAATTTATCTAATAAATTATTACTAATGAATAATTAATAAACAATATTAATTTCGAAATATATCTTTAAGTCATTTGTTTTGAATCAAGGTTAAAAAAAATAATGAGTACCATTATCGTATCGTGCGTTGGTGTTACGTACGCAGTAAAAAATATTTTATCTCAAATCTGAAAATGGTGGTGGCTACTTCACGTGGTGTAGTGAAACACGATGCATAACTTTTGGATAATGTTTAACTACATCAAAGTTTTTTTTTACACTACTTGGTGTAAAGCAGCCATCACTATTATCGTTATTCAATAACGCTAAAATTTATAATAACGGTAAAATAGGTTACACATAAGAGCCAACAACGTTGTTTTTGCAATACAATATAAAGTAAAAATTATTAGGTTAGATTGCATTTAAGCACTACTTCTTATAATAAAATGAGTTTGTAAATAGAGAATTCACGTCGCACAGAGAGATTCTTAAGAAGAATTTGAACTATGCTTAACAGAACGAAAGTTATTAGAAATTATACAGTATATAACAATATACACCGAAGAGCCATTACACTATGACCACCCAGCTAATAACATGTAGGACCACCTTTAGCCCTCAAAACTGCTAGCACCCGCCGTGGCATTGATTCTACAAGGTGCTGATAGGTAGTCTGAGGTATCTGGTACCAAGCGCTCACCAACTGGTCCTGCAATTCCCTCACATTGCGAGGGGGTAGCGTGGAAGCACGAATTCGGTTCTCCAAGTAGGACCACAAATGCTCTATTGGATTAAGGTCAGGTGAATTTGGGGGCCAAGACATGACTTGAAAGTCACTGGAATGTTCCTCGAACCAATCCATGACGATTCGACCCTTATGACATGGTGCATTATCCTGTTGGTAAACACCATCCCCCGCAGGAAAAACTGTTGTCATGAATGGGTGAACCTGTTCAAGTAGTTTACAGACGTCAGGGATTGTTCTATGAGGATTATGGGTTTTAATATGCCCCATTAAAAAAAACATTGTTCCTGGGCGAGAAACTATGAAAACCTGGGCGAGCCCATTGTTATAGATGGAGGGTGGTCATAATGCAATGGCTCTTCGGTGTATAATGAGCTAATGTAAAGCATATTTAACAGCAAATTTTTGTTTCAAACTTTGACAATAACAATCAACTCTTGCCAGCTCATTCCAGATTGTAAACCAACTACTCGCGATATTCTACTTGGCATTTTTTTAAAAATATTTGATACCCAAAGTGCCCCAACATTGGTGCTTTCGAAAGTAAAAATAATTCTCGTATGGTGAGATAAGTTGGGATTTTAATTTAAGATTATTCTATTTTAAGTGTACAGATTTAAATTACATCCTTTAAATGTATATGAAAACTGAATTTGGTGTTAACCAGGAATATAACAATATATAATGAGCCTTTCCACATTTTCTTTTTTTTTTTAGTTTTATGTTTATGCCTTATGCAAATTGTGATGCCAAACGCAGCTATAGCCGATCTCATTTGGAATTAAAAATTTAAAAAATATCGATTCATTTTATCAAAATATTTTGTTAGTTAAAATAGACCCAATTAATATATTATGTATATTTTGAAAGACTCAATCAATAATAATTTTATTGGTATTTAAGACAATTAAATATTATTGCTTTGTAACAGCGAATCGCACAGTCCGAAATAACACACAAAATATATCGAATCTTACAGCCAAACTTCGATCTTATTCTGAAATCTCGCATAAGAATACACAACATAAATGGTCTTAAATTGAGAAATAAGTAAACAAATAATCGTGAATCCACTTGTGAGCTTTCCCTTGGGCAAGCACGGTCTCATTCTTAATGCTTATTCCATCAATCTGCCGCTAACTGAAGACTCTTTTAATCTAATTGAACATTTGTATTAATTAGAATACCACACACGACGCCAGTTTTGTTTATCTTGCATTGGAAATTGCCTTATTGGATTCGGTCGTGCGAAGACAACGAGAATTCTCGAATTCCTACTTTTCTCTTTCGATATTGGAAGCGTGTTAAAATGAATAAATATTCTAATTAGAGATTATATTTACTTTTGAGGTTGTTTTTATTATTAAGCATGAAATGGATTGTTGCATTTGAGAATGGATTTCTTGAGATATTTGAACGCAATGTATGATTTGAACTTAAAATCAAATAGAATGTAAAGTAGTTCGTAAATATTTAAATAATTTTTAGAATTATAATATCGCCTTATAGGATAAAAGTTATTCCAAGATTGGTAAATTTAAAAATAATGTACTTCTAAGATATAAATTAAGAGTCTTAAATTAGGTTAACAGTTTTTAATAATTGATAATAAGAAATCGGTTAAATTTATTAAAACAATTTTCACGGTGAATTTATGTAACAAAACATCAACTTTTCTTCTCAGAATTTCTGGGTTTTACAAAATTTTTCAATCGATGTTAAACTTACAAATTGAAGAAACATAATTAAAAATATCTCCACAACAAGCAGGAATGAGGACGGATTCGGTATTTTAAGTAAAACTGAATCGGAATCAACACCACACGTTGCTACAGTAGATTGAGAAAACCTTGTTGTTCTACGATTGAACATGCTATAACATGTTTTGAGCAAATGCATGTTAGGCCAATATGCTATCATTATAAATTGAATTCTGCATATCCAATTTATATTTACTGCTCTTTATGCGTACCTTTTTTTTTTGCATCTTGGATGAAATTCTAGCTTTTTTTTATCAGAAATTTCTTATTAAAATTTAATATTCCTTAACCAAGCAGGACTATATATTAGTCAATACAAAATAACTTGATGTTGAACAACCCAGAAAATTGCGTGAAGGAACACAAATTAACGCGAAATCGAGCTTTTATATACAATTTAAAGAAGGAAATAAATCTAAACCCTTATAATAGAGAAAGCTTACATTTAGCGCACCTGAATTCAAATCATATGAATATTATTTTTGCTTCCAAAAGCAATGTTGGCACACTTCATGCTGTCAGTTATTTTTTTTTCTCGATCGAGTACAGTTGGCGTGAGTTGTTTGTTGTCTTCTATACTCTTCTATGCATCAACAGAAACAAAAATCCACTGTTAAAATATGCATGCATGCCTTTAGTTGTGCAGTGAGGTTATTTATATTTTAATATATAAATCTCTGTGAACTATAATAAATAGGTTTGTAGTGCATAATTTCTATCCGTTTCTCTTCTATCAAGTCTTGTACGAATTCTTCTTAATACTATATATTTGTTACTCGTATGTTTGATGAAAAAAACTAATCTTATTTTAAAAATTAGTGAATAGCAGCATTCTAAATTAATGTTTCTTACTTTATATTGTATCGCAAAAATAATTTTAAGGTGTATTTTATCTTACTCTAATTATGAATTTTAGTGTAGCTGAATATTAACAACATTACCAGCTACTTCACGCCAAGTAATGTTACGGAACTACACTAAGAATTATATTTGGCTCTCGGTGTAGTGGAACGCCAGTTTGTTATAATGTAGTTGCCACCATTTGTGATTTTTTAGAAAAAAAAATCTCGAATCTTTTCTAATTATATTTGTTTACAAAATCAAACTTCGATACTTTAATAATAAAAATTTTATATCATACAACCCCAAAGCAATTTTTTTCAATCAATCATGCTTCATTTCAAATGAATAGAGTTATATCATTATTTCCTTATCGAATCTATTTAAATGCATTTCATAGCGTGACTCATATAAAATGATAACCGGCAGTGAAGTTGATTCTGTGGAATAGGCACTTTCCTGGAGACATTCAATAGAGCTTTGAAATTCAAGAAGCAGAGGGAAGCTTGTAAAATTATAAAATTTATTTGAAGATTAGTTTTCGAAATTTTCCAATAATGAAAAGCTCTCGGTTGCGGCAGCAAAGGTATGGTACAATTTAAATTCATCTCAATGCCTGCTTTTATATTATATTTAAAAACCAAATCGATTCTTTTTTTCAGTAACGTAAATTTTGTTTATTTTTTTCTAAATAGATATAAAAAAGGGGGAAAAGACTTTAAAGAGAAGAAGAAAAATGAAAATTATTAAAAAAAATTAAAAATTAATTCTAAGTGTATTCATATAGCCAAAGAAAAATGTATTAATACAATAATGTGAAGACCTACAAAGTAAAAAGTCCGATTCGTATTTAAAACTTTATCAAGAAAAAATATCACAAAAATTAAAGAGAAATTTAAATTCAAACACAAAAAGGAATATCTAAAGAAAGAAAGGAGAAAAAATACCATTTACAGTACGCAAAAAATTAATTAACTAATAAATAAAAAAAAGAATAAAAAATGGTTTATCCTCAATAGCTTTTAATCTAATCACGCTGTAGGACTAAATATTAAAAATTTGAGAGGGTGACCTCAAATTGGTTAATTAATAATAACAGATAATATTTATAGCTACGGAATTAAACGCCGAAATGTACTTTCTCTGAATAAATGTAACATTCTTTCGATGGATTCATATTTCTGATTCCCAAAATATAGGGAGTAGCAGCCAGGTGAGAAACATGGTCCCCATAGTTTGTCAGAAGAGCGGTTTAAATATTGAACACCTTAATGTTAGTTTTTATTTATGCATATTTCGCTATATTTCGAGAGCTTTTAAGCGAATTGAAAAAATTTTTACTTGAAATTATAAAATTCGTCGATCTGAAGATATTTCCAAAACGATCTCGTAGAAACATTTACTATTTTCCAATATTTTACTTAATAATAGTCAAACAAAAATTTTGACGTGCAAGGTCTAAAAATTTTTACGTCATTTTAAAGTAAATTCTGCTTGGCAAAATACAAAATTTGAACGAAACTAGTTACATTTCCTGAAAAATCAAATTTAATAAAATACGTAACTTTAAAATTTGATTTCTCAGGATCAATTTGACCAATTTGTTGAAATTCTGTATTTTGCCGTGAAAGTAATCAGTATGTACATTGGAATTTTTAAAATCATGAAGCATATCCTGTATTAGTAAAATAGTAGAAAATTTCAAAATTTAGTGTAAATACAAAACTCTCCAAAATTTTCCTCTAGAGATAAAAAGTATGAAATGCGTTTCGGTACTAGGAATTAATTTTTACAAATATAATCTTCTTTTTTTATAATTAACTTATTTCTTTTATATTGTTTGTTCATGTAAAGTTTTTGAACGAATGCTAACAAGAAACAACTACAATTCATTTGAAATTTGAAAATAATAAAGAAAAATTTATGAAAACAATAGCTCCTGAAACTTATAGTATCTTTTCAGTTAATTAAAATTCGTAAAACTTTAAAATAATCTGTTGAAAATCAAAGAGTCATAATAATTTTTTTTAAACAAATTGTGTCGATTTTTAATGTAAAACCTATTTCTATGAAAAAAAAAATTTTTTTTAAATCACAAAATTCTGAACCATATATCTTCAGTGACAAATAAAAATGATTGATAATTCATTTTTAAAAAGATTCCATGCAGGCATTTCGTTGAATTTTGTTTACTTTATTTCTTTATGTCTGTCATACTGTGAGTTAAATGTTCGACGGACGAAAAAAATATTAGTTTTCCAATAATGCACTAATTAGTATCTTCTCTCAAACCAGGCAATAACTCATAAAAAATTAGCAACTTGATAATAAAGTAACTCTTCGAAATTCGCTGCTAACTTTATTTATTTAGCCTAGACGAGCAAACAGAAACTTATATTTACTTATCCGATTTAGAAGATAAAAGAGCTGTTCTACAAATATAGTAACATAAAAATTAATAAAACATATAAGACGTTTATACATAAAATAAAAAAAGAAATAAAGAGAAAAGGTTGAGACTGTTTTTTTCTTCGTAGTTTGTCATGATTTCTGATTAGCAATGCATAAGGGAATTGACAAATTTCTTATGGCAATAGCATAAAACTGTAGCAAGACATGAATGTATTTCCTTTCCTTTTTTTTTCTTGGTACTTACATTAGTTAAGAAAGATAGAGAAAATAACTGCAATGTTGAGAATAATACCAATGTAATGATTATCTATAAATATGAATTTCATCCACGGAATAAGCTATAAAAAAGTTATTTAAAAAACATGTATATATATATATATATATATATATATATATATATATATATATATATATATATATATATATATATATATATATATATATATATATATATATATATATATATATATATATATATATATATATATATATATATATACATATATGTTACCGGCAAAGCATGAAATCCGGCATTATATATAATGCTGGATGCTATTTAGGCAAAGTATGAAATAAACGTCCTGATGAGGTTATTATGTAAATAATGTGCATGTTACTGTGAATGACCGAAATCGGTGGTTGTTGACTTTCACCGGTGAATGTTGACAATCACATAGTCGCTTTGGTGAATGTCCGAAATATTTATTACATGCGATTTAATATTAATTTATTCGTGGATAGGGTATACTGAGAAAATGTATACCGGGCAGTGGCACTTAACTAGATCTAGTATGCCTAGACCTTTGGTAAATGTCTGAAATATATACTAGGTCTAGTTAAGTGTCACTGCCCGGTATATCCTACACTGATGTTTTTTTAAGGTTCAATGCCACTGCCCGGTATACCCTACACTGATGTTTTTTTAAGGTCAAGTGCCATTGCTCGGTATACATTTGCCCGGTATATCTTATGGATTTATTATCTTTTTTATTCCTCCATTTAAATATTTCTTGATAACTCTATACAAAGTGGCTCTAAATGCTGTCATGAAAAGTTGAATTTAACCAAAGTTAACTCTTTGACACTTAATTTATGGTTATTGAATACAGAATGTTTTTTGAACACCGGTCTTTTTTTCTGAGTTAAAGGTAAAATTTTCTAAACGCTATTCACTTCCGAACAATAATTTTTTTCAAATTTACGTTTAATTTCAATTATTTAGATCTATAAGAAACAGTTATTCATCGTTGGTAATTCTTTAATTTACAAAATAGAATTTTGATACATTATTGAATATAAACGAAAAAAGAAATTTCAAACTACATATTTTGGATTTTATATTTTAGTGCAAATATAATACTAATAATCCAACAGATTTTTTAGTAATTATTTGACTGTTTTTAAAAAAATTACAAAACACTAAACCATATTTCATAATCGATATAAACGATATAACGTTTCTTTATCCTTTGACAACGATATACGATATCCTTGTCAAAGGATAAAGAAACGCTAATTGGTTGATTAACTTAAATATTCATAAAAATCTTTATACAAATATTTAAAAATACTTAAATATAAGTAAGCACAATACTTATTAACTTACATCAATCAGAGCTATTTTTGCTAATTATGCATTAACTTATTATAAATAGTCTTAATTTATTTTTTTAAAATGCAGAGTAGGATATATATATTCAATTATTCTCTTCCTTGATTCTCTATCCTAAGAGGAAAAATTTAAAACGTTTTTTATATAAAAATATGTATTTTTGTCATGCTCTATTTTTTTTCCAAAGGCTTCCTAAGTCTTAAATATTTTGGAGAATTTACTTACGTATTCATATATTTCTTTATACAACGTTTTAGAAATACGTAAATATAATTAAATACACAAATAATTGCCATACATAAATCCATTAGAGCTATTTTTACTAAATATATGTTTTCTTACAATAAATAATCTTAATCTATTTTTAAAAATCTAAAATAGGAATATATATATATATTCAATTATTCTTTTTCCTGATTCTCTATCTTAAGATGAAAAATTGAAAACATTTTTCATAATAAAATATATATTTTTATCTTATTTTATCATTATTTTCGTTTTATTTTCAATAGCAACCTGAGGCTTCCTTTTATTTTCAATAGTGACCTGAATATTTTATTGAGTCGATGACAGACCATCACAATACCCAACTTCTGATGAATTCTCTAGAAATTTATTGGAATGCAGATTCAAATCGTATGCTTAAGCCTATTTCATTCTTCCAATCTAATCAGTTTTCGGACCCGAGAGGAATCAGTATTTCGAAAATAAACGAAGAGAATATTTCCATGCTAGTCAAAATATAATGTCCCTGACAATGCATGAAAAGCCTTTATTGACATAATAATTATATTTGACTTTAGATTTCGCGTATTTTCTGTCATATTCATAAGCTACCTTTCAAGAGGAACTAAAATAAAAAATATTGAGGATTTCGTTTTAAGAAAAATTTTTTTACGGAAGACTAAACTTGTCAAATTGTTTTTTTTTTTTTTTTTTTTTTTTTTTTTTTTTTTTTAGTTTAGATTTTATTTACTTATTATATAAGCGATACGAAAGATACAGTTTGTTAAAACGAATTTTGTATTTTTAAATTTCCAATTCATTTTTTTTTTATTAAATATAGTTAGCTTTAATTTAAAATACATAAATTTTATCAAGCACGTAAAAATTTGTAATTGCCACATAAAGAAAGATATTTTGAAAATTTACCGTAATGTATGATAATGGCATTTAAGGTAAAAAAAAATGTAATTCTGGTTAATAAATGGTACTTAAACAATTTATTTAATAATTCTTTTGTTCATATGGTAATGGTTAACCGAAAGTTCTAGTCTTCAAAATTATAGTTCTTTTTGTAGCACATTTAGAAGAAAAAAAATGAAATGTAAATTTAACCGAATAAATGGTTTTTTATGCCATGCTCTAAGGTATCATGATAATGTTACAAAACTTTACCACATTTTCCAAATTTTATCACATATTATAAGACAATATCTTAATGCTAATTTAACCAAAGTGTTTCAGAAAAAAAATTAATGAGCTTTTTGGTGCTCCCAAAACAGAAACATGATACATTTTACCAAATTCAAGTGATTTTGACCATACATTTTTTCTTAGAACAAGGCTTGAATAAAAATACATTCATTTTATCACGCACATAAAAAAAAATGCGCACTTCAAATAACGTTCCATTGCTAAATAACATTTCTGACCATACATAAGTAATCAAATATTATTTTACTGATCATAAATTAAAATGTTTAGTTTATTTGGAGCTGAAATTATTTAATTTGAGAAATATTATACTTTTTTAAACTTATGTATTTTTAACGAATAAATAATAAATGTTAAAATTTAACTTATTCACTCTAGGTTCCTATGTAAAAAATTTGATCACCGCAAATTAAAAAAGAGATTTGAATTCTTATATTTCATCAAAACCAGATAAAATCTTTTCTTATATTTGTTTAAATCATAAACCTTTTTTTTAATTAAAACAAATCATAAATGCTGGATCTTTTTCATTTCCATCTAATTCCTGGCTGTTTTTGTTTTATTTGTAACTTTCATAAATATGCAAACGGGATTATTTAAATGTATTAAAAAGATAAAATCAAACTCTATTAGATTTCAGCTTGTCACACTTTAGTAAATATGTGCTTATCACTTTTATCATTTTATTGCTTCCATCCCCACAATTAAATATTTTTTTTATTTTATAACAGGTGTTGCCCAGCTTGCCCAATTCTGAGTCAATGACTACCAGTGTTCAAGTTCGTGGCTTTGTAATTTTGAACCCCAACCAGGACAAGGGATTTCTTGGATCAAGCATTGGAATAAACTAGCCTTCGAGAAAGGCTTTTTCATGAAACTAACCCGCATTTGCGTTACACGGGGAGGAAAACCACGAAAACTTAAAGTGGTTAGTCCGAGAACGAGGGGATTCTACCCCAGAGATCCGTCTACCACTGAAGATATTATACATTAACACTGTGGTCATCCAGGATCACAATTCAGGCCAGGCCAGGATCACAATTCATATCAACTAGCCATTGCTGGGATTCGAACCTGGGACACCTCATTGGGAGGTGAACGTTCTAAACCATGAGCAATCGTGGCTCCCACAACTGTGTGAGAAAATCAAATTTTACGTTTTTTCAGTCTAATCAGTTAAATATTATAATATAGAATAAATGAAAAATCTTACGCTACATTACATTTCAACAGAAAATGTGAGTCCCCAGATATCCGAGACTTTAAGGAGTTTCATTATCCGTTATATTATTTGGGACACATTAATAAAATTTTCAAATTCCCTAATATGAATCATAGTCTTCAAAAATTATTTATATAAGATTGTACATTTTAAATAATTTTTGGAAGGATCCGGAAACAAGTGGGATGTTTTAGGATTGTTAAAAATGCGTCTGAAACTAAATTAGGTCGTTTGATGCTTAGAGAGAAAAAAAAACCTCTGAGTACAAACAATTTATTTTAAATCATAATAAAACTATTAACAGTTTTGAAACATATTAAATCATGTTAATGTGATCTATCAACTAAGACCACATGTGCAAAATGAGTTATAAAATCAAAAGTTCTATTTGTGTCCGTAAAAAAAAGGATATAAGCGCTATTGCAAAATATGGTTATTTTGTGACAAATGAGGTTACTTAGATGCACTCGCATTTTCTGGATTTAAATTATTTACTATGACAGCAAATATGAAGATAATTTTTTTCTCAATTGCAACTCTCGGTATTAAATTGTAATGCAAACGTTATTTCTGGGAAAACTTACGCCTGTTGATTTGAAAAAAAATATTTTTTAGTTTTTCCTTTGTTGGATGTGCTGAATTTCGTCAAATCTCATTTGAAGTGCATATTTAGGGTTCCTAGCAATATTCCTATTAATATATTATTTATATTTAAAAACAAAATTATTATTTTTTTTATATGTATTTTATGTATAACCAACAATGATGCCCTTTGTGTTGTAACTTTTTGTTTTGTGATCCTAATAATGAGGGCAGTAATCATGCATGTAAAGATTAATAATTGATGAAGACAATGTTCGCTTTGACGTCCCAACACTAGCGGAAGAGGTTGAAATTAAATATTCTGATACAATCATGGAACATATAGAACTAATACTTAATGCTGCGTTATGATGTTGTTCAGTTTTTCAGCAAACTGTACTATCGAAGGATGCTTCCAGACAGCAATGAGAATAAGGAGACATCAGTTAATGGTAAATTCTAAAAATGGCAATATATCGGAAAACATCAAACCACCTGATTTCGTCCGATTCTAGAGATATCAAATAAAAATTACCCCACTTCCCAATAAATTTCAAATAATTTGCTTAATTCTGATTTTAAAGTTTAAATTTAAATAATAGCAGCATAAATAAGTTCAAAAATAGAATTTAAAATGTTAATAAAAATAACAATAATATAAGTAGCTCATAACTATAAAAAAAAAAACTGGAATTGGAATAATTTCATTTCCAATAGTTTATTTTTTCTCTCCAAAGAAAAACTTTAAAAAAAAATTTATATTGGGGTATTTTAAAAATTTTACGTCTATACTAGACATGAAGAAGTTTTACTATGTGCTAGAAGTTTTAGTTTCAGTTGATTTTAAAGCTCCAAATTACGTGTCCCAAGGTCACTCTTCCCAAGATGGTGACTTTTGGACTAAGAAACATTCATTTTTAAATTTGTCTTTACCAATGAGAATTAAGTTTTAGATACCACATTAAAAATTGTATTGCTTTACATGGTGATTGAAACTAGGTATAAAAAAATTCAAAAAGTATTCTGAAGTAAAATTACTTGATGATACTTTATTAAAAAATTAAAATTGGTGTTATGATATTTTTCTGAACAAGTTTATTGATACATATTGTTAGATATTCGAAGCTCCGCATTACAATTTAGAATAGTTGTAAAAAAAAAAAATTCCCAAATCTCTCAAAAATCTACCAAAATACTTTACGGTCCTTAATTAAAAAGATAAAAATTAACAACAGCATTATTTTTTTTGCAGCAAGTTATGTTTATGGGGATCAAACTTTATTCGATTATAATTTACACACATGTTTATGTTTAGAGTTATTTAATGAAATATTTCTGCGTAGTTTGAATAAATGTTTTACTGAATTTCCAATATTTCCAAAACTCCAGGTTAAGAATATTTCAAGTGATTATTTGTTTGAAAAACTTTATAGAATGTTTAAAGAAATTCCATCCATCATATACACTTGATTACCCATATTCAAAATAAACTTAGAGAAGTTTTACGCTTTTTCTATATGTATGTTACAATTTTTATTGAAAAGTTGAGAATAAAATGATTGATAGTTGAATTAGGAAAAAAAACTTTTGGTTTAAAAAGATAAAAAAAAAAGAATGAAAATAAATTATATATATATAAGTGCCTAAAATAACAACAAAATGGAAATATAAGAAGTAATTAGACAGGCTTAATTTTGTTTCTTAAAAAATATCTATCCGTAAATCAGAATAAGGAAGCTAGAAAACAACGGAGAAACTTAGCAAAATTTGAATTACAATTTCTAATATCAGGCATATTCCTTAGATACAGTACGTCTTGATATTTTACAGGATAAAATATAATTATTTATAAAATAATGAATTTAAAAGGAAACATAACTTAGAATATTCTTCAAATTTAAACCAAAAACAATGATTATTTGTTATCGCTGCAAACTTAAAACATTCAATAATTTTTGAAGAGCAATTTTGAAATTCATACCCTGATTCACTAAGTTTTTCTTTTTTTTTTCTTATTTCTAAAATTTTCATTAAATTTTCTACAACGAAGTTTCAATTATTTTAGAGTTCAGTAAAATCTCAAGGTCTTGGGTCAGTGCTTGCGTGGCCAGAGAGTGAAAGTAATAGTGATACCTCACATATTAATTAAAAAAATGACCCTTAGAAAAATTTGCCATAGGTTTGACATAAAAAAATGCCATAGGATATTCGTATAGGGTTTTGCCTATGGTAAAATTTTACCATACACTTTTGCCATACACGTATGGCAAATATTTGTCATACATGTATGGTAAAAGTGTATGGCAAAATTTTACCATAGGCAAAACCCCATAGGAATATCATATGACATTTTTTTAATATTAAATTTTGCCCTACATGTATGGCAAAAATTTGCCACACGTATATGGCAAAATTTTACCATAGGCAAAACCCCATAGGAATATCCTATGGCATTTTTTTATATTAAATTTTGCCATACATGTATGGCAAAAGTTTGTCATACGTATATGGTAAAATTTTATCATAAGCAAAACTCCATAGGAATATCCTATGGCATTTTTTATGTCATATTTTTGCCAGAAAACTAAGGTATGCTATAGCTTATGAAGAAATTTTTCCATATGCTATGGTACACCTTTGCCATACAGCTATGGCAACATTTCTCCATTGGTATTTTACCATAGAGTTATGCATCAAAAATAATCTAATTTAATCTAATAATAATCTAAATCAAATTTTTTAATATTAAAAAAATTGCACCAACACTAACTACATTATATGGTCTCCTAAAAATTTTTTAAAAAAATTGAAATTACTCATTGGCGATTCTTAATATAACAAAATTTTTCTGTTTTTGTTAACGTCATTACAGTAAATATTTGGCGATTTTTAAAAAAGTTTAAAAACAAATTATTTCAATTATTTGTCCACTTTGAAGTCAAAATATTTCTTATATGTATTTTCCATGACAAGATGGTATGATACAGTGTTTAAAACTACATAGTTTCCCCCAAGTGATATAAGTCACTTTAGTTGTGGCTTTTTTATTTTCCTTGGCCAAAAATCTTACTCCTAACTCGTAGTCACTTTTTGGCAAAAAACTACATACATTGTTTAAAAAAAAATCGCAAGTTTTAAATCTATTTGGCACCTTGGCGATTGTAGTTGGCGATCGAGACAGATCACACACACAATACGGAAAAATCCCCAAAAATAATAACTAATAAACACAATAAGCAAAGGGAAAAACTAATATTAATTAAGGAAGATTGACCATTTTGAGTGAGAAACGTAAAGTCCAGGCAGGGGAAAGGTAAATGTGTGAGTAAGAAGTGTTCCCCCCCCCCTTTTTTTGAATAAAGAAATATACTAACGAGTGGCGAAGGTGAGTCCCCCTCAGTCCCCAGAGAGGTTCATACTATGAGCACACAAAAAGATGTTAGGAGTGTTTTAAATAGAGGGGATGTTCCAAAGGATTTAGGCAAAGATAATATCGTCACAATAACAAGGAACAAGTACTAATCAAATGAAGGATGGGCAAGAGACATGAAGTTTAAGAATATTAACTTATAAACAGTAACAACTGATTGCTAAATCAACAATAGATTAAGCAAGAAAATGGCGAGAAAAAGATAAATTGTACTTGGCCAAGGATAGTGAGCAAAAGAATAATGTTAAATGGGGCTGTTATAGGAAATCGCTATGTTAAAATTCATATTACCTAAAAAACAATGTAGTACAGTCAATGTAAGAAATATACTGATAACTAGAAATGTATGGCACTAAAAAGAATTTAAAATAAATTAGTTACAACCGTGGAACAACTTGACATGTGGTCCAGCTTCTATTTTGAGATGTGGCCCTTCATAATAAAAAGATAAGGTCTTGAACAATCTCTAAATAATGGTTGTAGTGTCATTGAAAAATTAACCTTAAGATATGTATGATATTTTGAATTACATTGTATCAGGTCAGGTGTAAATAGAAATGAACAGAGACAATATATAAAGATTTTTTATGAGACACACATCATAAAATATAATATAAAATAATAATACCCTAATATACGTAGATTGATATCAATAACATTGCCTGGGCCTATGTATAGCAAGGAAACATTTAGTAATATAATATAATCGCTGTCTTTGATAAAAGTATGAAGCAATATTAGATTGAGATTATAACTGGAGAGAATAAGGTTTATTCAAAAAATTATTAATTAAAAGAAGATGGATATGGCGTAATTGGAGGCATTTAACTGTATTTGTATTCATATGGTTTGTTTTGATTTTGTTATGGGAAATAGAACGGCAATTATAATAAAAAAAAGATCAACTTTAAAAAAAGATAAAAAATCACAGAATGGGTTAAAAAATAAAAGAGATATGCCGTTATATTAAGAACAATTGGTAAAAAGACATATCGTTTTTATTCTCATTACATTTTTTCTATAAGATATTATTAAAAGTATGCAAAGTCAGCGTTTACAAATTGGTGATCGTTAACATTGCGAATTCCTATACCCAAGACACATTTTGAAAAGATAACTGTAATAAATATACCAGGCCGCCAAAACATGAAAAAAAATTATAGATCAGAATCGCAATCGCATAGGCGCATGAAAAGAAAAATTATTATATAGAAATAAAAAATAAGTAAAGATTTAATCAAAGTTAGCGATGAAAAGTAATCTAATTGAAATGCGTGTTTAAATGGCGGTCTGGTACTCTAAGCCTAAATCCATGGAACGTCGGATTTTAAAAACTCATAAATGAAAAATAAACCTCTCCAGAGGCCAAAAAAGACTCACCGGAGATGCCTTGAGGGGTTACTTCAAAGAAATAGTAGTATTATTATGAAAAAACAGGTATTAAATGCTTTTTTGAAAAATATTTATCAGGCTACTGAGAGACTTGTAGCAGTGGTGGAAGCTAGTAGATCATGGGGCCATTGGCCTATGATGTCATGCCATATAAATGCCATACAGGTCTCTATGGTTACCATTGGCCTATGGTATCCTGCCATACAAATTTCTATGGTAGCCATAGGCTTATGGGGTTGTGCCATGCTAATCTCTATGGTAACCATAGGCGTATGGTATCTTGCCATACAAATTTCAATGGTAGCCATAGGCTTATTGGGTTGCGCCATACAAATCTCTATGGTAACCCTAGGCGTATGGTATCTTGCCATACAAATTTCTATGGTGGCCATAGGTTGCCATAGATTACCATAGGTCTCTCCATGGCAAATTTTCCTAAGGGGAACAAGCTCATTTGATTAAATATGTGCAAATATTTTATTACAGTTTAGTCAGATACTTGTATTTGTATCGTAAAAGTAACTATAGGGATTCTTATATGAATATCATTACAAATTTTATCAATGTTGGTCAATTACAATATTGTCTATACAAATTAAAGTTGTATAAAGGAACATTTCGGTGTTTCGTGACACTAAGATTATTCTTGTTGTTTGATTACACCAAAAATCATCCTTAATAGAATTAAGGGCAGTGGAATCTCTGCGGTTAAAGAATCGGACTCCGGTCCAGAGGGGCGGGAATTCGATCCTCGACTCCACTAACACCCACTGAGTATATGCGATATACAAATAAAATCTGTGGAATTAAAAGTTCAGTTGTCGGCCACGAGCAGTACCATGCGTACAGAAATCCGGAGAATTTCTTTACCTTACCTTCAGATCTATATCAAAATAGTGGAAGTGGCCTCACGAATGAGTGGTACTGCCGTCTATCTAAGAGGGTTTGATCTAAGATATACTTTCACCCTTGCGGTGCTCTCTTGTCAAACAAAGGAGATTTTTCTTGGCTTAATCAGCAATGGCTTTCTCACTTGGTTTGTCCATGTCATAAGAAACAGAATAAAAAGTAGTGTTTCTGTATGCCATTTTTGGTGCAAAATATGCACGATTTTTGGTTTAAGACACACAATTTTTTTTTACAGTGAGTGGAATCTCCTGCGATATCACTTACTTCAAGCTTACAGCAACCTTGTTTAACCTTAGACTAGCATACTTTTATAAGGCTAGTTAAAGTAGAAAATTGCCTTCTTCCGAGGAAAAACGAAAAATTTACTAATAACAAAACTTTTTTGTTAAAGAGTCCTTCACAGAGCTTCATATTTCCGTCTCAAGGCTGGTCATGATTTTTTTACAGAAACATCTGTATCGTCTTGGTTTCTTCGGTATTTTTGGTATGGCTGCTATTTGGATTAGGAAACATGACTGGTAATCTGGATTTATTAACACTGAAAGACTGATGTGTAGGACAACTTTCGTTGCGTATAAGACTTTATTGGGCTATCAGACTGAGACCGCTTTTTAAAAACCAAGTTCCGGGCTGCCAGACTGATACTGATGGTTAAAAAATCTAGGTCGGGCGTAGTTTGAGAAAAAATTTAATGACACACCAATGTTGGGGAAACATCGTTCTTGCTGTATCATTTCAGAGCCTTTATCGAAAATTAAACTACAATCAAATGCATAATGAAAGATAAAACAAGATTTAACATTTTATATCTTTAAGTAACCGCTGTTTTCTAAACCTTTTTAACTAATCTTAAAAGTAACTATACTGATGAATTTAGCTAAGTATTAATGAAACAAAGGACAAGCATTTAAAATTTATATTGTTATCATCAGGCACAGAGCAACTGAACTTTAAGCACTCTGGTTACTCGGAAAGCAGTCAAACTTTCTATGGATCAGAAACAAAGGAGCACCTTAGGTATCTAAAGTTTGAGCATTCCAGTTAATTTTAAAGGGACATAGTCTTTCCAAACACGACATCGAGCTAAGTAGCTCTCCATATTAATATAAATAAGTAATAGTAAATTTTTGCCTAGATAATTTATTATATAAATATGAATTTTCTCGATTTATTGCGTATATATTTAAAAATGAAGGATTTTTTTAATAAAAAATAATTCTCAAGAAGCTTTGGTGGACTCACCTCCGTTCTATGGTCGAAGTTTTGATTGTGATCCCTAAGGTTTCAAAATGAAATTTCTATATTTCTATTTTTTTAGACTTCCTTGAAAGATTAACAATTATTTTCTTTGATTTTTCTTTTATTTTCCTCTATATAAAACTAAACTAAAATAGCCGCACAGTTTTGCAGCATCATTAATTCTCCAGAAATGATCTAATTCAGTTCAATAATGTGATAACAGTGTATAATTTTTTTTCTAATATTTCATTTCGCTTTCCAACAATTTCCTTTTTTTTCCAAATTGGTATGTCAGTTTTCATTTTCTCCTCTCTCTATAAACCAATTTGGTGATTACAAATCATTTTTCTTCTAAAGGCTATTTCTCTTCCATTTGTGTTTGATTTTATGGTTCATATAATTGATTATTGGGCAAAATAAGTTTAGTATTTCTTATTATTTTATTAACGGTATTGAATAGCCACTTTATATACTTATTTATATTATTTATCTATATTATACAATTCACTTAAAAAATTCTCGCGATATGGAGAAATACGCAAAAAATAATTTTAACATTATGAGGTCCCAACTTTGGATCGGTCTCCTGACCAAACTATAGTGACCATATTTCCTACCTCCTATATTTTGAGGGTGAGAAATCCGAATTTATCAACAAAAAAAAAAGGCATTTTTATTCAGAGAAAGTACGTTTTTGTGTCTCTTTTTGTAACTTAAAATATCGCTTGTCTAAATTAATTAACATATTTGAGGTCACATCCTTGAACCATTAAGAGTAAGTCCTAAAACATGAAGATCCAATTATTAGATCAAAAGATATTCAGGGTGGCCCCCTTTTTTCTTCTTTTTTTTCTGGGGGGGGGGCGCAATGTACACTTCGCTTATAGCTGATCTTCTTTTTCTTGATTTTGTAATTTTAAGCTTCAACTCAAAAAAGAAGTGAAATCTTACGTGTGACGAGCGCTGAAGAAAAACTCATCTTTCCGAACTATTTGTATTTAGATTTTTTTTTCAATTTAATTGTATTTTTTTCTTATTTAAATTGTTTAAAGTTTGTATTTATAATCGTCAAAGTATCCATTTTATTTTATTAACAGTATTTAACAGCTTAGCTTTATTGTGAATATGCACTTCGCTTGTTGTTAATTTTCATTATCTTGTAATTTAAAGCTTCATCTCAAAAGATAAGTGAAATCCAATGTACACACGTTGAAGCAAACTCATGTTAACGAAATGTTGAGCAAAACTAACTCAGTTTGTACTACTCAGTGAGAAAAACCACGAAGTCTAATACATTTTAGCCAACCCTACTGATAGGGGATGCTACCTAAGGGGATTAATATTCTAAAAATTAATATTATTTTATTCAAATCTAGTTTAAAACTACGAGAGGCACTAATTCATCAGCTGAAAGGATATGAAGAAATGATTGTAATGAAGTAGTAAATTATGATGTTGATGTAAAATTACATTCCAAGGAAAGTGTTAATGCTTTTAATGTAGCGATATTTATATTAAATAATCAAAAGTATTTTATTACGCTTCTTATATATTTTACCCTTCTCTTTTACTGTCTGAAAGCATAATAAAATTGTACTTTTGTTCACATACTATTTTCCAATTATTCAAGTACTGGTGGTTTTCAACTAAATTAAATTCGAAATCTTTTTATTTTCGATTAAAGAATAGTACAATACTAATAATAATAGATTTAAGGAAACATTTTTGAAATTTAAATTATATTAGAGATAATTTGTTTCCAAACATTATGGGCAATATAGACAATTATTATAATGTGAAATACTAATTATATTTAATTTTTATGTCATTGCTTTAAATGCTTTAAAATTATTGTCTAGACTTTTTGAAAACTGTCTAGACATATATTACAAAAAGAAACCGAAACAAATATTTATCTGAATACTGAGAAAAAGTTATATTGTTTACTTTTCAAATTGTGTTTTTATTATAAACAAACTAAATTTCCCCTAAAGCATTTCAATTGAAAAATATTTGAAAGTTTGTGATTTAAAACTATTTAAGCAATTCATACCCAGTTACGTAAAATAAATTTTCTACTGCTAAATATATTCTCTGAATTTATGAAATATATAATATTCTATATATTGATATTGATTTAATCAATTTACTCAATTATTCAATAAACTGTTAAAAAAAATATCTCTGCAAAATTATATTAATCTACTTTCAAACAACTTCGAGCACTTCATTAGTATTTCTAGTTGACTACACTCGCTCCTTTAAAGTTTGCATGTACATTTTATCAACAACATGTATGTTTACGTGTATTCATGAACATATTTTGCCCTAAAATCGATGTGTGTACTGTCGAAGATACAGCGTACCCAACTGCCTACATTAAAACTCCCTCTGACGATCGGTTCACGTGCTGCATTCCATAGAAACGAATTTTCCTTTGGATTCCATAAGCATTTTATAATTTGAGAAATTTTCTTGCTTATGACTTTATTTAATCCAAATTATATTCATGGACCTGTAATTATAAATTATTTATAATTGGTTCACTATATAAAAGAATGTTAACATTGACAATTCTGCGTGCTAAAATACCAAAATATATAAAAATCAATCAAGCACAAGAAAGTAAACAAAAGTTGCGGTAACCCAAAAGTGACGCTATTGAAAGACGACATTGAAACAGTTAAAACAACTGACGCCAGCAAGGAATATCACGGCAACTAGAATTGGTGTTTAAGAAAAACTCAATGAAAATTATCGCCAAGACAAGATACCCTCCATTCTTTACCTTGACCTTTACTAAACTTACTTAAGACTTTGTTCAAGACGCCTGTTTTATATAAATATTAGGTAGTTATTACATCAGAAGTTACTACCGAAATAGAGCATCACTGGCGTCAGTAATAGTTCTGCAATTTTTTTACGACTCCCTGAAACGGAATGCGTAAACAACAACGGGACCGTAAAACAACATGTATTAAAGGTACGTACTAAATGCCAATTAAGTCGAATCTCTAATATATATGAGCCATTCACTGAACTAATCAATAAACTTTCTAAAACGAAAAATTTGAAAATGCGAGGAAATTATATAAATTTTTTTAAAGTCTCAATCTATTACAAGTTTTTAATATAATTTTCTGTTTTGGGTTGTTAGTCTCCATTGTTTAGAAGATAATATGCATTATGGTAGTAGGTTTGTATGCCCTATCCCCGCCATGAAAGGGATATGTATAAGAGAAAATTGCTTGATTTTGGTAAATTTTGAATATTATGAATTTTGAATACTGAATATTGAATATTATGAGTTTATGAATTTGACAAAGAACACCATGCCAGATGATACTGAAAACTGATAGTCTCTATTTTGATGGAATGAATTCTAAAAACCTGTTCTCCTTAATCTAATAAAGCAAAGTCACCGGAAAGGGGAGCAAATAATAATAATAAATGAAAATATAAGAAACATTTAATCTTTATTAATGGCGTCGATTTACGCCTTTCTATTTAATTCATGATTTCGTAGTGTTTATCAATACCGATTTCAAGATGATTTTCTTTTTTCCACCCTTACGAATAGCGGGTATACAGCTTTCTTATATAAATAAAGCAAAATGTTTACATGTGTGTACCTCAAAAAAACCCGCAATTCTGGACCGATCTGCAGCAAATTTAGTGTAATTACGTTGGATGACTGTTTACGTTAAGACTCTCTCCGAAAACCGGTTCCCGATCTATTTATAGGTACAATAACAGTAGTATTTAATACCGCCTACGTCAATAATAGTTTGATGATTTATATGGCCGTCAAAATAAGTACCAATATTAGTTCATTCTTCAAACAATTATTAATGCCCCTAATAGTTATGTTTAAGAATTGCCATTAATTAATTTTGGTAATAGGTACAAATTATAATAAAAAAACAAGGCTTGTATTAAAAATCTAAATTAATGGAGAAAAAAGTTACTTATTCGTAAACGAGAGCTGTACGAAATTGCATATAGTTATTAACACCAATGATGTGTATTAGTTTTGGTAATTGGTACAAATTTAAATTAAAATAAAACCTTCTTTTTTTACTAGAAAGCTAAATTAATGAAGAAACAAATACTATTAATTCACAAAAAATTGTCTAATTACTCTTGACATCAATGATACTCAGTTAATTTTAGTAATAGGTACTATTAATATATAAGTTGGCGTTTTAAATATAGTGGTATTATTAGCAAGATACCTCCCACAGGTACTGTGGAAATAGGCCTTTACAGCTCACTGAAAAGTTGGAGTACGGGAGAAAATTGTTGACTTGAGTAAATTTTGGCAAAAAGGAGTTCACGGTTCACGTCGAGCAATAACATTATGCAAAATGGTACTGAATACAATTAAATTTTATTTTGATGGGATAAACTTCAAGAAATAGATTTTGCTTTATTTGCCAGCCACAGGGAAGAGCAACAAGTGATAAAAAAAATTGGAATGGTTTTAAGTTGTTGCAGTGTTGATTAATACTGATTTATTTATTATTTACTTTCCCCCCCGTACGAAGAACAACTATTCAGATAATATTTTGATAATATTTTAATAAACTTAAAAAATTCACGGAATTCAATTAGAAGTAAATATTCTTCACATATTGTTACTCAGGAAATTTTTAAAAAAATCATCAAAATTTTGAAATTATTATATAATTTATTACAAAATTTCTATAGTGAGAAAGTATAACAACTAGAAGTTAAAAAGTTAAGCACATTCAGCTAAAATGAATAGAACATCTCTTAATTCACATGTAAATAAATAAGTAAATAAAAACGTCTAAAGCAACTATTAGGTTGGTGTGTATGAAATGTAGTATTTCTAATTGAATATACAAAACTGCATATATTCTTTCAAAATCTGTTTCTTCATTCAAAATATGCTACAGCTGCTGCAATACACCTTTCTCAACAAAATTATAATGAATAGATGATGCCTTTCGTAAGAAAATTATGATCTTTTGAATCAACAAACGTGATATGGAATTTTTCAGACTGTATTCATTCTTATACTGTTTAACTCATAGAAACTGTTCTCAAGTATTAAAAAATTAAAGCTGATTTTTAAATGATTTGGTGAAAAAGCTTATTACATGGTTTAAAACCCAGCAATGGCAGGTCGAGACCAATTTCGCACCCTGTTCGCACCACCACAATGCTGACGTAAAATATCCTCAGTGGACCATGGGTTATGATAAGTTCCCTTGCCGTCATCCTTACCGTGAGAGGTTTTCGAGATTTTCCTCTCCATGTACCGTAAATGCAGATTAGTTTCATAAAAGTTCTTTACAAAAGCAAATCCTTGATTCAGGAGCTCCTTTGTCTTCTGGAATGGGTTCAAAATTACAAGGCTACGGAGTTGAACATAGGTAGTAGTAAACTCAAAACTGTGCCAGCTGTTTAACGACGGATATTAAAAAAGGTATGGAAGCAGTACGATAAAATAGTCATAAAAATGAAGAAAGTCTGAAAATTTCATATCAGATCAGAATTTCTGTAAGGCAACCATCTATGCATAAAAATCTCTTTATATTGAAGCAAATGAAGCATATTTTAATTTAAAAAGCAATCCTTTTGAAAAGATATGCAGTTTTATAGCATCCGAAATTTCATTCGCACCAACCTAATAATTAATTAACCTATGAATCACCACTTTGCCATGAAACTACGTTATTTTTGGAAAAGACCGACTGTCTTAATGTGATTACAAGCTAATGTTACACTTCCACTAAATTTTATTAATATCAGCTTACTTGAAAATATTATACATTTAGTTAAATGGAATATAGTTTATAATAGAATATAGTTAGTTAAATATAAACATAAATTAAATTACGTAGCATTTGTTCTAAAAATCTAGCAAAAGTAGCTGTACGTGTTCAGCCTAACACAGTCTTAATTTTATCCCATTTGACATTAATTATTACAAAATGTTTTTAAACCAATAAAGGTTTGCTGTTAATGAGAAATTAATTTGTTAAATGTATGAAACAAAACATTTCACGATTGAGATTCAAAATTGATTAACTTAATGTATGAAAGAGAAGTTACATAAGGAGTTATAATATGAAGATTCTGGACGAATGAACAGGAAAGCTTTTTCACCTCAATAAAATATTATCATTAATACATTTTTACATATACATTTTTACATACATGTGAGATCTAGTTCATGATTATTTACAACGAATACAAAAATTTACATTAATTCCTGTACTATTTTTAAAGGACAAAGTTCATAGTTTAAAATATGACAACATTTGCCTATTTGAACTTATTTATAACTTCATAAAAGTAATTAGAATTTAAGACTAATATTAATTAAATAATAATATTTAGAATTAATATTTAAGAGATAACTAAAATTATTAATTAAGAGACATTAATTAGATTCGTAAGCTACATAATAATTACTATTATTCATTTATAAACATTAAAATATTTCTTATCTTTTACTTATAAGATCATCACTTGAAACTCTCGCAATGTATCTCTAGTTAAGTGAAAAGAAGAAAACAACCTTTTGAAGGGAGTGAAATTTTTTTTAACGTGAACAGAATGCAAAGTTATTGAAAAAAATGTCAGAATCGGTTATGCTGCGTCAAATGTAAACAACAATCGCGTTATGTAGAGAAGCTATTCAAGCACTTCTATAAACTAAATCTGAAATAAAAAAGAGGAAAGATATAACTAAGGCACATTGGTACCCTGGCGATTTGTATTCATCTTAAATCCAGTTAAATTCTTTGGAAGGCGTAAAGTAAACAAACTCTGGTTCAACTAGAGTAAGTATACTATCTGAAAAAAAATGAATGTTAAAAATATCTTATTTTGTAAATTTGGAAAGTATTCTATGGGGTATTTTGGTGATAGTGTTGAGAAATATTCAAGTATGTTACCGTCAATGTATGACATTTTGCATTCTTTAGATTGAATAGTCATTATACTGAAAACATAAAATCGATCTACGAAATTTGAAATTATTAATATTTCTAACATTGCTTAGATATTCTGTAGAATGACTAACTAAAAACTCACTGGAATCCTATGAAATTATAATACACAGCATAAAATTATTTTAACTCTTCTTAAAAATGCAAGGCATTTTGTAAAATGCTGGCATCTCAACATTCTTGACAATTTTGATTTGTAAATAACTTTGATTTTATGGAAATGAAGAAAAATACTTCCATTGTTCTTTAGTTGAAGTATCATTGACGTAATAAGTAACTATATCATTGAGTTGCATATTCAATTAATTGGGAGTTTCAATTAATCGTCACACGTGAAGTTTAAAAAGTAAAACCTTAAGAGTAAAAAAACATTTAAACCTTGAAACGAAAGGCAACTATTTTAATATATTTATAGTATAAGGAATATGTGTTTTTATGAACATGTTTTCACATTCGGGGCCTCATATTTGTCTTTTTTACTCCTTTTTCCAGAGATGTCACTGAGCTTTAGATAGAAGTACTTCAACTGAAAACATATTTTTGGGTGGATGCTGGCATATGTGACACCGCAGAGAAAGCACGAATGTGATTTTCAGAATAGTTCAGGATGGAAAAGTGTTATACAAATACTGGAAAAGATAAGACCAGAAAAGCTGGTTGCTTTTTATTCGACGAGCGAAAAACGTACTCATGCGATATAAGAAGACATGACACGACTTTTGCATAATGCATGATCGTCACGAATGTAATAGAAGTGAAGTCTAGGTGCATAAATGATAATTTTTTTCAATAAAACAAACTTTCATTTTCCATTCTTTAGAAGGAAAAAAGAAGTTTGTTTTGCTTGAAACACTGTAATAGAAATTCCTTTTAGTTCAACAAGCGTTAAAGAAACTCTCATATTATATATATTGTATATTCAGCATTTTTCAGCATATAATAAGCGATTGCACTTTATCCTATTGAGTGACAGCGTTGCATTGAGGGTTAATACAAAAGTTAATAATTTTAATTCTAATTTATGAAAAAAATTGTCTTTTATTTCTTGATCTGCCAAGGATTCGATTGCCCAATATAGGAAAATTTTAATCGTGGTAAAATGTTTTAAGCAAATTAGTATAGACATTTTTACTGAATTATTACCGAAATGCTTTAGTATTATGTATTATAAATCTGCAAGGAAAACTGAGCTATATTTTCCTTTTTATTTAAGACATATTATAATTCAGCTTATTTAACTATCTTGGATTGAGAACAAATGTTAAATACCCGTCATTTACACTTCCATCTGTAACTATGAAAACAAGATTTATAAGACATTTGTTTTGACTTTAAATACGTCTTGGTCAATCAAATATATAAAAAATAGATTATATATAACAAAACATGCAAATTATAAACAAAATATTAAAATAATTGGCAATGTTTAATACTGCCGCTAAGGTATTACATTAAATTTTTTTACGAAATAAAATCAGAGAAATAAAAATGATTAAAAATTTAAATAGCCTTGTTCAATCCGGTAGATCAAACACATAAATTTATTTTTATAAGTTTTAGCAATATTTGATTCCAAAATAAAGAAACTTTTTCATAGACTAATTTCATAAGAGTTCGATTATTCTATCATCATTGATTTAATTTTTAGACATTATAGAATAAGATTAATTATAGTACAAGGCTGATTTATAAATCTTTTAATTGACTATTAATGATATTTTGAATATGAACAATTTACTTACACCAAGATAATTTACTTTTCAAAATTTTTATTAACTCTTAGATAATTTTAAGATTACTTTGTAACAACATATTTTATATCCTTGTTTACAGCAATTTTCTATATTGTAGATTCATTTTCTTACGTTTCTATATTATTTTAACCAAATGTAAATAATTGTAGGCAATGAAACGAAGCACCTTTTTATAATCAACTATCTAATTACAAAATCTTATCAAATTACAGCATAATCTTCATAATTTTAGAGCATGCCAACAATACGCTAATTAGTTCGTGCTTACGATGATTTACGATACAAAATTCAAACACAAATAGACACTTTCTCTAAATAATCAAAAATATTTTTTAAAAGAATTATTCGTCTTTTCTATTTTTAAAGATAGAATAGGTGATATTTGAAAGACATGTTTTCAATAGTTCAGTGGTCAGTGCGAGCGAACACAGGGATCCATTAACGTTATTTTAAATATTTGCGTATGATTACGTCTCTAGAACTAAATGGGTACTTGCAACTTGAGAATAAGTGAAGTTATTATTTCGAACCACGTGATTTAAGTCAGGTTTCGTTGGATACCTATAAGCGACGTCACGCGTTTATGTCGAACCTGATTGGCTTTTAAATCGACAAATGCCACGATTTGCTTGTCACTTGCAAGTATCAAATTGTGCTTAAAGAGATAATATTACATCCATGCATTCACCTATTTTGTCATAAGATCTTTATCTTTCAAAAAAAATTTTAAAATCATTTAATTTTTTTATTATTTTATAGTTATTAACTATTTTAAATCCTTTTAAACTACGGAATTTTAAATACCAAAATATATATTTGATAGAATAGTTCTGAGAATAGAAAATATTTGAATAGTTCTTGAATAAATGATTTTTGACTGTCTTTTTGTTTAAACGTTACCGTTATTCAATGGCCATACATCTGATTCATTGTAACATAGAGTAAATTACATACTTTGAATATGAAGTTTTAACTAGCGTAAGAACAGTTTTCAATATTTTTCGTTATTTAATATCATACTCTTATACTTATAAATTATCAATAGCATACTTATATATATACTTAATATATATAATGTATATATACTTACATATATATATACTTACATATATATATACTTAATATATAATGTATATATACTAATATACACTATCACTATATACTAATATACACTAATACTAATATATACTAATATATATACTAATATACACTAATATACACTTCACTATCAATATTATATTTATGAATTTGTTTAAACATTATCTTTGTTTAAACAGCCGCACCATGTAATTAATTGTTACAAGAAAAGTATAGTTTTCCCTAGTTTGCTTCTTTAAATATTGTACGAAGGTTTTTTTTTTTAAACTTAATCATTATTCAATAGTTACACAACGTAATTTACAGCTACAATTAAAGAATTACATTCTTTCCATCTCCATGAATTATCCTAAGAATGATTTTTGATTGAAAGTTATTTTTGTTTAGCAGGCACACCACGTAATTTACCGTAATAAGCATAGAATTATCATTACTCTTTTTATCATTTATTATTTTTTTCCTCAAACTACTGAAAGAATTACCACATTATCGTTATTTAAACGTTATAGTTCGTTTAGTCACATCACGTAATTTGCTATAACAAGAAACGGTTATATCTTTTAATATAATTTTCTAACTACCGTTAGAACAATTTTTCCTTAAATCTTATATCTTTGTTTCGCAGCCATGTCATGTAAGTTACAGTAAAGAATAGTTTAAAAACAAGAAAATATATTTTTACTATTCTTAATTTCTAATTGTTGTAGAATAGTTTTTTGTCCAAACGTAAAATATAATAGTGATAGCATATTCAATTCATTATTTATTACTTTTAATTTACCACGTATTGCATCAGTTTCCTTTTTAATTACTTAACTTTAACTGTAAACCCCATTTTTTTAAAATATGAAACACATATCTCCGACTTAAGCTAAATTATCAGCTACTAATTCATCAGCTAATTTATCAGCATAAATTTCAATTAATATCCTAAATCTTTCTCATTTTATTCTAAAAGCAGAAGTTAATATTTCGCTCTTAGCCAAAAAAATCCAATTATTTTTAAAAAAGTAATAGGCTTTCAATTAGATTAGAGCAAATAAATTATGTTCAGAAAAGTACTAATATCGTTTACTCTGTGGTTTTCTAGCCTCCTTTTACGTTGTTCTCAATCCATCTAAGGAATATAAATTCGAATTCTTATCTGTACCATTCACACCATTTATTGAACTCCATCGAGACTTGAAGTGAAGAAAACCGATCTTCTTACTTAAATCTCCTCAGGGAATCACAGTGTGTTGCTACTTCTATTCCCGATGGTAGGTCAGGTGGCAGAGAAAAGTAGGAGAGAACAACTCCTCTCAACCTTTCTAACTTATGAAAGACCTAAACGAGTTTCGTGGTTGTCAAAGTAAACACTGAATCTTGCAGTCGTCCTATTGCTTCTATGTAATACTGGAAGAATAAATATCACACAGAAGGGTTAAATGGAAATGTATGCATTATTTGAAATACTGACATTTATGCTGTTTTATAGCTAAAAAGAATACTTTCAAGAACATTTTTCACCCTTCTGAATTGGGTTACTGAGTAAAGAAATACGAAATGTGTGTTAAAGTCATAATGAATTCAATTGATAGCTGTCAAAATAAATGATAAGATTTTTAGTTTAACCACCAACGCATGTAATGGGTGTAATGTTAAAACCATATCACTTAATTTCGAATTGTCATTTTTTATGCATTCTTTATAATTTAATTAATAAGTTATATCTTTGAATTGTTATAACTAGACAAATCAAACCGAATGCAAAATCTAGCAGCGGATGTTATACAGATCTTAAAAGCGGTATTTAATTCTATACTCACGATATGATGTGCAATTTAATTTTTATATTGCACTTTAATTTTAGAAAGATGTCATTTCGTATTTGATGTAGATTTTAAAGTCACTGAAGCTAAAATTGCTGTGCTAAGCTCAAAGCATAAGACTTCCATGTGTTTTACTTGAGCCGTTAGAACGATAGTCGTATTTTAACTTAAAGGTAAAAGTAACGAACTCATTAGCTACGAATAAAACATTAGTTTTATCTAGCTTACAGACTACACTATCTACCTCTAAGTATTTGGACACCTATGCAAATGACTATATCTGCGGTGCTGAGATACGTCACGCCCTCCGCCGGTATATATCGTGTAGGGAACAACATCTGCATTAGTCCCATGCAAGAGGCCTACTGCACTATTTTTGATGACAATGTGCTTCATACGTTATGACAGTTTTACGGGTGGACCCCTGTTACTTCCAGGATGACAATGGCAGCTGTCATGTTGCGAGGGTCACCAAGGCTTGGTATGGTGCCAATGGGGTTAATCGAATGGACTGGTCTGCCCAGAGCCCAGACCTGAACCCTATCGAGCTCCTCTGGGACGAGTTGGATCTCCGAATTAAGGAGTGTACCGTCCAAAATCGATACATGTCTTCTCCAAGCAGAGTGGAAGAAAATTCAAATACCTGTCACACAAGGACTTGTGGAAAGAATGCTCCGAAGGGTTCACGCTGTAATTGCCTCTCGTGGAGGCTCTACTAACTATTGATTATGAATAAAGCTTGTTTTTCTTTTCAATCACACGTGTCCAAAATTTATTGGCAGATAGTGTATATGCATTATATAATTTTCAATTCCATCAAGAAATGACTTCAATTTCAGTTTATACGGTTTCTTAAAGATTTTATTGGATCTAGAATGATGCAACAATCAAATGCTAAAATGTTCTAAATTCACATTGAAAATCTGCGATACATTTTATTCTTAGTAAAATCATTTTTGGGTTCTCTTTGAAACTAGTTAAAAGTAAAATTAAAAGAGAAAATATCAGCAAGCAAACAAACAACGATCTATTAAAGTTATTATCGAACCTTATTTTTAACCATGAGGTTCTAAAAAAAGAATTTGTTTTAAAATAACTAGATTGCTTTCGATCGTTCCGAATCTTTCGTTTATGCTTAAAATGGGAATAAATTGAAATATCTTATGTATTGGGTAGAAATACAGATTTACCTGCAACATATCTGTATTATAATGTTGCCTAAAATGCGTCATTTACATATCCAAATATTTCTAAAATATTTTTGTTCAAAGTGTTTAACTGCAAGAGATTTATACAATCATAGTGATAAACTATTATCAGCATCAGAGGAATATTGAAATTCGAAGCTCAAAAATATCTTGAAGGCAACATGCTGTGAACTAAATATCTATATTTACTATCTACCAATAAGTATTTGAAAGCTTGTGACAGAAAATAAAAATAAATTTTTTTTATAGGCAATAGATGGCAGAACCACTAGGAAAGATAATTATATCCTACACCCTCCAAGGCATGTTTACCACAAGTCTTTGTTTAACGACTAGTGGATGTTCTAGAAAGCACCATTTCATTCAAAATAGCTGAGTGGATGTCAACGTTGAGTTTACCATGAGATTGGGCTGAAGATCCAGTACATAACAAGAGAAATACACAAAATCATAATTCCACTTCCACTGAACATAACTACGGACACAATGCATTTTGGGTGGAAACATTTCCCAGGTAAACCCCAGACAGACACCTCACTCTTACGTGAAAATTGAGTAGACATCTCAGAAAAACACCCTTCTACGGTCCTCAGTTATCGTGCTTTGATTCGCATTAATCGATTAACATTGTTGAACTTTGTGATCAAATGCTTATGAGCCGGTAACATGTCAATGTAAAGAAAGCTTATGTGCTTTTTATACGAATTGTATTTGTAGAAATAATACTTCCAGATCGCCGGCGAATTTTTAAAGCATAATTCAAAATGCGTGTTTACGAAGATTGACACATCTCGAAAAGCGTGTTTACGGAAAAGATTACAGCGATAAAAGCTCCTTTTCCATTTTTAACCCAAATTTAACAAGTAAATGGGGAATTGCGTGCTTTATTTCTCACATCAACACTTCATCCAGACCTTCGGGGTAGGAATGCCAATATACAGATGAAACTTTATATGCGATGCCGTATTCAGAATTCTAAACGATAAAGTGAGTTTTAAAACTCTCAATTCCTACAAGGTAAATTTGCAACCACTAATATAAATTTATAGACTCGTTACAACCTTGTAAAAATAAATGTTGATTTTTAAAATCTTCTAAAAAAGACTTATATAATAAATTGTACCAAATGATTTATCATCTTGCATATGACTAATGGTAATGTTGATTCATACACGATATATAACGGTAAAAATAGTTACATATAGTGAGGAAATATAAAGAAACGGACCATCTTGAATAACTTTTAATCGAATGATCGGATGTACATGTTCTAGAACTCAATCCTAGTGGTTCGAGAGGGTGACCTTAAATATGCTAATTAATTAGTGCAGACGATATTTTAAGATACAAAGAGCCCTTTTTAAAACAAATTTACCTTTTTTTGACGGATTCAGATTTTTAATTCTCAAAATATGGGGATAAATCGCAATCTGCGAAATATGGTCCCAATAGTTTGGTGAGGAGAGCAGTCCAAACTTTAAACCGAATAAATATTTAATAAAAATTATTTTTTGCTTTCAATTATCTTTGGCTGAACGAATTTTATAATTGTGTGCAAAAATATTTCAATTTGTTTAAAATGTTCTCCAGCTTATGCGAAATACGCAAAAAGTGAAATTAACATTAAAGGGGTCCAAACTTTGGGCCGTTCTCCTGATCAAACAATTGGGACTATAATTTCCAGATAGCGTCAACCCCCTAAATTTTGGCTGTCCGAAATCTCAATCAGTAAAAAAAAAAAAATTTCATTCAGAGAAACTGCGTGTTTGTGTCTGATTTCATACGTATAATATCGTCTGCTTTAAATAATCAGCATACTTGACGTTACACCTCAAGCTATTGAGTCGTAGAACGTGATCATTAGATCAAAACTTATTCAGGGTTGCCCGTTTTTTATTTTACGCACATCTGTACATCAGTGCATATATATTAAATATTGCGTGGGTGTTCTAATACTAATTATTCGATCTTGTAGCAACTATTACAATATAGGAAAAAAAAGAATTTATAATTTAAACCATTATTTCAATCAATCATATGTTTCACCATACACCACTTCAATTTAATTATCTCCCGTGTTATTCCGAGTACCTGGTGAAATCAGGATTTATTATCTAGCCGGGTACTATAACATTTTTGAAAGCAATATAAAAATTGTATAACTTCTGTCGAATATTTTACAAGATATATTTCTAAGGAAATTTATTACGCACCTATGTAAACAAAGAGGCGTTTTAATATTTATACAGATTTAGATTGAATTTTGAAATAAGTTTACAAAATCAATTTGTTATAACTGTTTTGATGTAGAATTATTAAGGTAAATGTTTGTTTTAAAGTGCTGCATCTTCTAATAGTGGTGCTAATAGTGAAATGCATCTGCTAATATTGGACTTCATAATTGATAAACTTTTCTGTTGATTTATTTAAATTTTTAATTGCATATATCAATGTTCCTTCTTTTAAACTTAAGATACTTTAAAAATATTTTTACGAAATGACAATAAATGAAAAGAAAATAATTTTATTATCAATGTTTAGTTTTTAATCTTCCGATACCTATAACATAAATTGTTTGCTATGAGATCTACTTTAGTATAGTCACTTCAAGCTTAGTTGCGAAATTTTATCTTATAACCAATATTGAACAAAACATTCATAAAGCGGTTCTGCAATTGTTAATGTTACAATTGTTTTCGAATTCTTGTAATTTTGAACCTTCCCCCCCTCCTAAAATTAAAATAAACTTCTAGATCAAGCAACAAACAAGGGACAAATTTGTTTTTAAAAAAACTTTCTCGTATTTCCGAAACTATTTGGTATTATTTCGTAGTTCGTATTAAACTTATTCTTGACGCATATTTGCGTTACAATAGAAAAAGCCACGAAAGCCTGTCTTAGTTAGCTCAGCAGAAAGATAACTTCAAACAGGCAGGTTAGAAATTAAATTTATTGACCTAATGGGTAAGAAACACACTTTCTAACAAAAATTTAGTTTAAAGTTACTTATGGTCAATTTTTTTTTCACACAAAATAAACGTAAATGAACGTATAGAATGTAATAAAATGTTTCCAATTATTATTATTATTACTATTTTTTATTTTTTCGAGTTATGCAAAAATTCGATTCAGAAGCCAATAATGTTCGACTAACACGCATGACATCCCTTTAAGGTATCAATTAAATCTAATTTAAATCACATAGTTGGATAAGATCACGCATTCTTCTTCTCGAGTTGCGAGTACCCAATTGGCTTAAAAATAACAGGATTCATATTACTTTTAAATTAATCTTTCATGATGCCTAAACTAGTAATAGCATTGGAACAATTGTATCTTTTGAAAGAGATTATTTATGTTTTGCCTTCAACAACCATCCATTATACTTCAATAAAATACTAAGTCTAGAAACCTAAGAAATGAAAACATATTATTGCATTTACTCATTTGCTGAAAGTGAATTTAGTATTGGAGTGACATGTCGTATATTTTTACAGTTTTGTTTCTTTAATTTTATTCATTACGATTGTTTTAACATTAAATCAACATCAATGTGAATTCCAATTTCTTTTTTTTTTTCATTTATTTTACTGTCTTATTGGTTTACTTGATATAGTTGTCACCATTAAATTTCTGAAATAGCGTGTCCTTTATTTAAGCGGACAACTCTCTTTCATGAACGGGTCTCAAAGGTGTTAAATTTCCTGAGGTTTCCTTAAATTAAAAATCCGCCACGAGCAAAATAGTTTTTGCCTAAACCAATTATGTCAGTTTAATTTTTAAGAAACCGTTTTTATAAGTATGGATTTCCAAACAGTGACAATCATTTTTTTAATGGTATTGCTGCTAATAAAAATATGAATTCGGTTGCGTCAAACAAAAATAAGCGGTACGTGGCTCTTGATACTCAGTGAAATTGCCCGGGTTCAGTCAAATCCTCCAAGAAGAGAGAAGGCTTCCTCACGGGTTACCATAAATGAAAAATTCGATCATTTAGTAGTCCGAACGATAAGACATCTTTCTTATTATTGTGCAGTTTATGTTCGATACGTCGGTTTTTTAAATTGATCCATGCAGAGGTCTTCTTTCCTCTAGGAAGTGTTGGTTCGTTACCCTGAGGATAAAAATCCGGTCAGTGTACCCTGTACCGTGGGTATTTAAATTTCTTCACCTTGTGTGGGTAATAATCGAGTAATTAAAATCTGGTCGGGTAACGAGAAATAGACGAGAACCCGATACACTTTTAGTTGTTATTAAACTCGAAACAGTAAATTAAAATTTAATCCGAAACTACTTAATGAATCATTGTTATCAGAAAATCTGAATTTTTAACATTTTATTTACCTACAGTCTTAGTTTAAAAGAAAACACTTCGGTGTTTTCATCGAAAGTTTAAACTTTTTCCAATGTGGATCAAAATTTGGCACAAGTTCTTCCATATTTACCTCAATCGTAAAAAAAGTATGATATAGACATCAATGTGACATTATATAAAATTTTATTAGTTATTAAAACATTAAAGGAAAAAAAAACTAAGCAAAAGAGTTCAAGTTAAATATTTCACTCACAAACATTCAGAGAAAAACAGAAAATTTAGTTTTATAATGCGCTTGCAAGACATTAGAAAAACAATTTTCAGGTGTATTTATTTACTTCTAAGACATCATTAAGACTCTGAATTTCATGCCTCCGGTATTGTTCTTTCTAGTTTTTAAAGGCAAACAAGCTGCTTTTCTGCTTTTGAATTACAACTTCAGAAATTAATTATTTTTTGCTGGGCTTGAAAATTGCTTTTTTTCGTGTATTGCTGTTAAAAAATTTACATTTCCTATGTAATTTTGTTAAGAAAGTTTTGTTTTTTACATCTTAAAAAGCAAACGTAATTACTTTCTTCACCTTAATGTAAAATATAACTAGAAAATCTTGCTAGTAAAACTTATCCATTTTTTTCACATTACATGATTTATACGTGTTGCATTCTTTGTTTCTTGTTAACAAAATAACCACGTCGTAGGAGGCGACGAAAGTTTAAACGATGTTAATACCTAAACAATGATATATGTTTCACAGTGAAAAAATTGCATGTAAAATCACTATAGCTATTTTCAATTTAGAAAGTTAAAAAAATAACCGTGTCATAAGAAGCAAAGTAATTTGAAGCAATGTTAATAATAAAAGAATGATGTATATTTCAAAGTAAAATACTAAATGCGAAATCACTATAGTCAATATAATCATCAGAAAAGATGCTTTAAACCTAGAAAGCTAAAAAATATAACAGTGTCATAAGAGGCAAAGTAATGTTGATAGCAAACTAAATTCGAAATTACTATAATCAACAAAATAATCAGTTTTAAATATAGAGAGTTAAAAAGTAAAAAATATTTCCAGAAAAATTTCAAGTTTTTTATAATCAGTTATAATAAGTAGTTATAACTTTTTATTTAATTTCGTTTATTTACAAAGGAATCTATAATTTCAAAAGAAAGGTTAATAAATTTAATAAATAAAAATAAGTTTAAAAGGAACTGTGTATTAAAGCTTAAGCGGTTCCTTAAAAAAATTAATTCGCCAAAGCAAGCTATTTCCTCTTAAGCCTCTTAATTATGTTCAAGAAAAATTAAGTGCTTATTTTTTATTATTATTTTCTCCTGTTCTTAACCGCTACCGGTAATGATTTAAATTAATCTTTAAAGCAATTATATGGCCCTCCGAAGCGTTAGAATTAATTTTCTACTTAAAATGAAAACTTTCAGGTGAAAACAATAGAATAAAGGCAGAGACAAGAAATTCGTTGTTATCGTACTTACTTTTATCATGAGAAAAAAAAAAGGAAAATAGAAAAAAAAAAACAGGAAATTAATAATTAATATGCTTATTTTTTATTATTGTTTATTATTAAGAAAATAATTATTGTAGCAATAAAAATTCACTTTGCTCTCCCCCCCGAGTCATTATAATTTAATGACTATTTTTAAGAAAAATCCTTGTTAGCTAAAAACAAAATTTTTTTTTATTGTACTTACTCTCAGCAGTATGCTTACTTTTAACAACTCGCGTTACTTTTAACAAAAAGCATGCTCGCGTTTATTTTGGATGCTACGCATCCTTACGTTATTGTTGGTGTGATTAACGTTGCTTTTAGCTTTTCTATAGCTGTTATAGCTATACTTATACAGCAAAGCTATAGCTGCTAATTGTTTTGTTTACGACAAAAACCATTGAACTGAAAACGTTGACATGGGGTATGAATTTGAAGTAATGCATAGATGAAATTTAGAAATAAATCTTGTGATATCATTACAAATGGTCAGTTAAAAAACATAATTTTATGAGTTTATGTTTTACATTATGATTGTCTAATTGCACTAGTTCTATAAAAAACTAGATCATCTTAAAATTATAAATTATATTTATATTTTAATTATAAAATTTAATTAGAAGTACTTAACTTCAATAATATTTTTTATTCAATTATAAATACAGAATTTTTAACTTTTAATTTTGAAATTTTTATGCTTTTTTTCCGTTTAAATTGATTAAATAAAAAAAACTTACTCTAATACAAAAGTGCCCAATGCTTCTAGTGTTTGAATTAATATTATTCGAATCAATATGATATGTATGTTAACTTCTAATCGTTATGAATTTAGTGGGCGCAAAAAATAGAAATGTTATTTACAATACAGTTGTTGTTGTTGTTCATTTACGTCGCACTAGAGCTGCACAATGGGCTATTGGCGACGGTCTGGGAAACATCCCTGAGGATGATCCGAAGACATGCCATCACAATTTTTGATCCTCTGCAGAGGGGATGGCACCCCTGCTTCGGTAGCCCAACGACCTGCACGCGAAGTCGAGCACTTTACGGTAGCACAGTTTAACGAGGACCAATACCGCGCACCCTCGGTCCCTACGCAGACTGATCCAAGTGGCGACCCACCCGCACACTGACCGCAGTCAGTGATGCTTGACTTCGGTGATCTGCTGGGAACCGTGTCTTAACGATCAGTCCACTGCGGGACATTTACAATACAGAATTGCTGTTATTTGAATTTAAGCTTATTTTTTTACATGAAAAAAGAAATTGCACTTAAAATTTTGCTTTAAATTTATGAATAGGTATTCACGAAAAATTGAAAGAAATAATTTGCACTCTATTATTTATACTGGTGCTAGAAATGAAAACTAAATCTCTTAAATCTTCGACAACAAATATAAATAATGAGCTACAATCTTTATCGCTGAATTTCATCAAAATTTATAATCCACCTAATTGTTTTGCTCACATAAACACAGTTTTACGCAGAGCAAAGCGTCTTGAAACGTATGCCGTAGCTTTGATAAGATTGCCTACGTCCATTGTAAATGTTTGTTTTAATTTTATGGTCAAAGTTAAAATGATATTCAACTACGTTAGCGTTTTTAACTAACCGATTATTGCAAAATCTTTTATTTCCTTCACGTAGTTTGATATCTTTCACGGGTGCATGCGCATTTAATCAGAACTGATTAATTTTGATGCACATTTGATGCACATTTGCACATCTGATTGCGCATTTGAACAGAACTGACTAATTGTGCATGCGCTCTAGAACTGTGCATTAATCACTTAAAATCTTATGTACGAGAGCGTACGGAAGCTAACGAAATATTCGAGATCTCCCTAATATATAAAATTTCTCCTTCCTTACAATATGAAATCCTTCACTCAGGTGAAAATTATTGTTATTAGGATCATTTTAAAATTTTGTTTTTTGTTAAAAAAACAAGGAACGTAAAGTTATTAATGAATAATAATTAACTGTAGTAATAAATTTTAATAATAATTATAAATAATTAATTGTATATTTAGTTTTTATTTTCGAAAATTAAATTTTTTGCTTAAAAATATTTGGTAATAATAAAAATTATAAAGCCAGACTGATATATAAAAATTACGGAGTCGTTATTACGATAGTTTAAACAAAAATTTAAAGTCAATGATATGATGAACATAAATATGACATTATAAGATTCATTTTTTTAATGCTCGATTACGGGACAACGCATGTTTACTTACATGTTTAAACACTGTTAACATTAAAAATAATCCACGATAAAAATAGGTGGCCTATTTTATAGTTAGATATCGATCTAGCAACAAAGCTTAAATGTCAATTTAAAAATTTGTGAAAATGGCAATTATCGGTAAGAGCATAGTAATTCCGAATGATTTCATTTCGTTGAGTAATTTGAACAAAAATATATTACGAACATTAATATTAAATTTCTTATTAAAATGATTCTCTTAAAAATTCTGAATATAAAAAATGCGTCACAGGCATTAAATATTATTTTTCTTTTAAAAAAAGAAAACATTTTTAAAAATTGCTTCTGAAATTTTAATTAATTTTAAGGAAAATTAATTGAATCAAAAATTGCTATTAAAACAAATATTTCTATGAAATTTATTAAAAATAATTAAAATAGATAATTATGAAATAACAGAAATTGGAACGACTCGTTCAGTTAGAACTTGAACTGCCTTAATCCAGTTTTTGTTTTACATTACACATTCCTTATTCGTATCTATAAAAATAACGTCTTACTTCGTCTTCTGCACACGCAAAAGCATGCACAAAAATAGTGCTTTCTATGTGATTGTGGATTCTGGATTTTTTCTCTAGTGATGTATAATTATAACCAAAGCAAAATATATCAATACCATCAATACCATAGAGAGAGACAAGCACAAAAACGAAATTGCAGAACAAACGAAATTTTAATATATATATATATTAAATCTGCTCCTGCACCCCAGAGCCCAAGGTCAAGAAAACTGAGATGGGCGCAGTAGGCCTTGGCCCTCTATGGGCTGTCGCGCAGCTGAGTTTAGTAGTAGTAGTTTTTATATATATATAGTAGTAGTTTATATATAATATATATATATATATATATATATATAACTACTACTACTAAACTCAGCTGCGCGACAGCCCATAGAGGGCCAAGGCCTACTGCGCCCATCTCAGTTTTCTTGACCTTGGGCTCTGGGGTGCAGGAGCAGATGTGATCAGGTGGTCAGCCAAACGCGGAACCCCCAGTGTTTAGTTCCCAAGCATGCTTGGTACTCATTTATCGACCCACTGAAGGGATGAAAGGCTGAGTCAACCTTGCCCGGCCCAAGGATCGAAATATATAACTTTCAGAGGTTTTGAGAGGCCTACAAAAAATTACGAAGGAAAGTATTTTTTACAATTCTATGTCTATGAAACTTTATCAATTTTTAAGATATTGCTATCAAATTTTTTTTATTAGTTGGCAAATACGATTCACTTCAAAATTATGAAAAAATTTTATAAAAATTTATTAGTGCAATCAGTATAAAAGAACTAGCTTAAATACTTAAAACTTGTTAAATTTTAAATTTACTACAATTTTATAATTAATTTTAAATTTAATCAAAATATTTTGTTTAAATCCATTGAATATCTATAAAATTATAATGAAAAAACGTAAGGCGAACAAATTAATTCTTTACAAAAATGTCCATATTTCCAAAAATATTTACTCTAGGTTTTTATATATATTACTCTTTATGCAGTTAATAAAAATAACAACTTAAGTAATCGATACAAGTTACATGATCATTGCTTGATTTTCTGGGACAGGGTATTCCAAAATACTTGATTTCTTTCGTAATTTATTGTATGTCTCTCCAATCTCTAAAAGCTTTAAATTTTATAACTTAGTACGAAAAATTTCAAGAGCTAATTACCTCTAAAGCTACAAAATAATTCTTTAAATATTTCTTGAGAAATTTAGAAAAATTTAAAAAGCTGAAAATGTCTCTTCCATTATTGAAGGGTAGTGTATTACTATATACAAAAATATAAATGTTGCGTTAAATATTATTTATATATTATATAATTTTTTTAATTGTATTTTAATAATAAAATTTTTCTTTTCTATCATAAGTGCACCCATATCATAAACATGCATTTATACCAGCACATTTTTATATCGAATGAAAATATGCATTATTCGTTGTCGTTCATATAGAACGTTATTTTTATCCCATAAAGCCACATCTCATTTTTTTTTCTTTGTTTCAAAATAAAGCAATAGCTCTGTAAATAAGTGAACAGCACAAAATTCCAAGCAAGCCAATGAAAGAAATGCCAGGGATTTTTCGCGCCTGTTTCTCTTTTTTTAAAAAAAAGGAGATAAAAAATCTTTTCTATTCACATGCAAAAGTGAGGTACGTGCAGAAGAAAATATAAAATTCAGAAAAGTTTCTGCTTCGGTTCGCCCTAAATTTATTTCTTAGAGTGGATAGGGATTTATTTTCTCAAAAATTCTTTATGCATATCTCCCTTGTATTATACATAAATCTCGAGAATGACAGATAATTAATGTAAGCTGCCTTTCTTTTAACATATTCGATAACAATGTTAAAGGAAAAAAAGGGGACAATCTATATGTATATTTTCTTTACGCGATCCCAAAGCTGTAACGAATTTCAAAGCGACACTTTTGAATAAGAAATCTATTTTAATTTATATTCAAATTAGTTTCAGTGCTGCCTCAATTGTTACCAAAACTACAAAAAAAAAATTTTTTTAATAAATAACCGCAATACGTGACGGTGAATTGTTCTTTAAAAATATGTTTTTTTATTAATAATTAAAAATGTTTTATCGCGAGTTTTTATTACTTTTTAAATGTTAAATAAGCATATATTTTAATGAAATGACTCTATTTTTACATTTAAAAGAATTCCAACAAAAAAATTTCATTCATTACGAAGCGTTTTGCAAGCTTGTGGAATGAGATAGCTAACAAATTGGAGGGGAAAAAAACATTGCTTTTAAAGTAACTTATATTCTCATGCATGATCATTAAAATAACTGAACTTTGGAGAAAAAAAAAATCATGGTCAAAATTACCAGAATATGGTAAAACTTATCGTGTTTTTGTCTCAATGGGAACACAGAAAAAGCTCGTAAATTTTCTCCATAGCGCTTTGTTACCCTTTCGGTAAAATTAACAATAAAGTATGGTTTTATACTATGGGACAAAATTTAGTAATTTTAGCATTATACCGTAGAGCATGGCATAGTAATAGTTCACTCGGTTAAATTTACTTTGGAATTTCAAAAAGTAAATTTAATCAGATTTTTGGATGTATTTACTTTTTAGTTTTTTTGCTAAGAAGTATAATTTATAGGCAATAAGAGCTATAATTTTGAAAATAAGAATTTCCGGTAAACAGTTATTACATGAAAAGAAAAATACCAAATGAATGGTTTAAATGCTATATGATTTGGGTTTAAATACCGTAATTATGTTCTTTTAATAAAAATGTCATGTACGGTGCTGTAAGTTTAACAGAATTTTTTTCCGTATAAAAAGCCAATCAATTTTTGGCATATCTTAATGCTGCGCTATTCTTTGAATCAAGATAGTTTGAAGTGTTTTAATTTATGTTGTATTTAATTGTCCTATAATAAGCCTGAATAGTCGGTAATAACTTTAAGTTAACCCTCGCATGCGCAAATAGATTTTTTACGTTGGAGTGAGATAAACACTAATAAAATACAAAACGATAAATTTTATTTGTTGAAATTAAAAATTATATCGATTTTCAATTCCGCATTAGTGTCAAATTTTGTGTTATAAGAAATCATAATATGAAGAAAAGAGCAAGGCAAAAAATTATATAATTATTTTTATTAATTTTAATCTAAATTGCCTTTTCCATGGATTTATATTCTTCCCATTTCGTATTAAATTCGTATTATTTGAAAAGAGAAACTAATCCTTCACACACGAAGAAAGAAATTCTGGTACAATTTCCGTAGTAAATCCTAATGACATTTCTGATTTAAAAAAAAAACATAATTCTGGTTAATAAAAGATATTTAAACCATTCATTTTTTATCTTTCCGTTTATATGGTAACGGTTTACCGGAAATTCTGGTTTACAAAACTACAGCCCTTATTACCACACATTTAGTAAAAATTACAAAAATGAGAAGTAAATTTATCCGTATAAATGATTTTTATCTCATGATCAAAGGTATCATGATAAAATGAACAAATTTTACAACATTTTCCAACTTTTATAACAAATAATAAAAAAATATATATTTTTTAAATTTTATCAAAATTTTAAAAAAATGAAAATTTAAAAAATAAAAATTTATTTTTAGAAAACTTACAAAATATTGCTTCACAACAATTTATGAGACAGAAGTAGTTTTGTATGCCACTTTTATTTAAAAAAAAAAAGAATATTTTATTTTTTTAGAAAACATGCAAGATATTACTTCACTCAATTTATGAGACTAAAGTACTTTTGTACACAGCATTTCATTAAAAAGCAAAATTATTCAAGTTAAAAGTTATCAAACACTTCTAAAAATATTCATGTGTTCAAATTTGTTTTTTTACTTTAAAATATCATTTGTTAATAACACCAGATATATTGAAACTCGTCAAAACTTTTTAATTATCTTTCATTGATAATTTTTAAAAGCTAGAAATGTTAATTACGTTGCTTTTGTTAAATCATTATTCTAATTTTACATACTTGAGTTTTTCAGACAATGTGAATAAAGAATATTTGTTACATTTACTTTAAAGTTTAAGTTAAAATGCATAAACCAGCAGACTCTAGCAATAGAAATAAAGTTTTGTCTATTTAATTTTATATAATTTCTCTATTCGCTGAAGACCAAAGAGACTTGTGATAAAAATGTCTCCTAGACGTCATCATGTTATTGATCCCAGTGGAAATCAAGATATTTTGCTTCAGAGATAACTGTCTGCTTTTCGGTGTTTATGCAACTGGAAATTTTTTTTTGACATTATGTAATAGTGAGATCTCTACGTAAATTAGTAACTCAGTATATTCTGCTCGACTTCGAAGTAAAGTAAAAAAAAAATATTTTTCCTTATATCAGGAGATTCATTTTTACAGAAATAAAAATAAAACAAAACTTAACGATTTTTAAAAAAATTTAACATAAAAACAGTTTTTTTTTTTTTTTTTTTTTTTTTTTTTTTTTTTTTTTTTTTTACAAATCTATGTAAGATAGCAAAAAAAAAATTCTTCTGGTTTTAAACCAAAAAAGTTTCAACAGACGGCGCTACAAACAGTAAACTGGCAAACCAAATAATAATTATTAATAATCTCATAACGGTGTGTGGCATTATGTCATACAAGAAACTATTGTAATGGGATTTTTATTTATGAAAAGCTTTTGAAAAACTGTTTCGTACTCTTTATGATTATCTTTCAGTTATATTTTATAGGTTTGCTATCCGGAACGTCAACATTTGAACTTAGCCCAAGAATTCAAAAAGGAATTTTTGTGCCTTTTTTTTTTTTTTTTTTTTTTTTTTTACCCTTAACTATCTTTTTGTTATTTTGAAACCTTCAGTTTAATTTAAAACCTACTTTTTATAATTCTATTCGAAAATCAATCATTTGTGTCTGAAAAATAAAATAAGCATTTGCCTTTATAAAATTTTTTAAATAATACACCTATGTTAAACTTTTTTCCAGAGGATCCTCAAAAATAGCTTTTTCGTTGTAAAATACACGCTTTTAAAAACAAAAACCGAAATAATTAATCAAACAAGGCTGCGTTACATTTTATTAAACATTTACTATGCAAAATTTATTATTATACATTTTCCTATGTTCAAAAATGCCTTTCCTTATTGGTCAAATATTCAGTTTCAGTACTATAATTCACATTTCTTGATAAACAAAGGCTCTTCTCTGTTTCTATGTCGTGTCATTTGAAGCTCTAAACATTTTGTTCAAACTTTTAATGCATGAGATACAAGAATGAAAGATATCAGTTACGGTTTTAAAAAATTGAGTTTTAATACTCTTTATAGAAATTAACCAAAACTGTTTCTGAAACTTTTTAAAACTCTATTAACATCCTAAATGTTATTAATACTGTTATATTTGCTTTATTTTTTTCATTTTCAAGAAGTGACATTCGCATCGTTAAAAGGTATCCACGATATCTATAAATAGCAGCACAAAATAGGAGACACAATTTTTCATTGTATAAATATTATTTATGTCAAGTGCTAAAAAAAACGATTCACTCTTAATAACTTTCGATGTAATGATTGGATTTTCACGTTCCAGGGCTCATGCGGTTAGAGAGAGTGATCTCAAATATGCTAATTAGTGCTGACCATATTTTGAGTTACGAAATTAAACTCAAAAACGTACTTTCTATGAATAAACATACTTTTTAGTTGACGGATTCTGCTTCTCGAGTCTGAAAGTATAGGGTGCATCCGCAATGTTGTAAATAACATTTTGCGCAGATAAGACACTGGTGTTTCTATTATAGATATTTTTATGACGCTCTAATTACGAGTAAAATATGATTTTTAAAGGTCTATTTTTTATATTTTATAAAAATGCGTCTAATCGTTACTAAAAAGATCCTTTATATTATCAAAATTTTATTTGTACTGAAATATTAAATCCAAAAACAATACTTTTTAATTTTTGTCATTTACACTTTAAAATTTATCAATAATTAATTCTGTATGTTAAGATTTTGTAAATTTCATCGATCAATTATTGCTTCTCTTAGATCTAAATCATTATTGTTTGGAAGTGAGTCTGTTTGGGCTATTTTGACTTTAAAGCAGAAAGACACCCCAGCATGGGACACCGCGGTCCCATGCTGCATTTCATAACTATAAATCATTCAAATGTTAAATATAATATTTTTCACTTATTTTGATCTAAATTAATAACAAATAATGAAAAAAATATGAAAAATATGTTTAAAGAAAATTATGCGTCAATTAGTTAATGTTAATTTCACTTTTTTGTCACACGCAATCACAGATAGTAAACTTTGAGCATTCATAATTTCATTCGCCATATTTCCAAAATTTCCTTAGGGAATCTGGAAATTATCGTACATAATTTTAAAATTCGTTTTTCCAAAGATTATTGCATGCAAAAAAGTTTTGATCATTAGATCAATAGGTATTCAAAGTGATTCGTTTTTTTTTTCACTGTACATACATGAAAATTACGTTGTAAGCATAAACATGAAAGGCGACATTAACATAAACATGAAAAGGGACATTAACTTAAACTAACAGTGCGTAGTTTTAGTAACTATGCGATAAATGCATTTCTTCGTTATTAAATATTAATAACATTTCATATACTGAAGCTTATAATTTAATGCATTAAAACTAAATATGCATTATGATTAATTCTTTGCATAATTTAATAAAATCTAAGCTATGATGCTTTTCTCTGAAAACTTTATTTTATACGTTTTTAAGTGCTTTAAGAAATACGATATATTTTAATTAAAGAGATGAGCTAAGCTACAGCTGCCAGCTATGCATTAAGCTCTCTTAATAATTCATCGGGGAATTAAATCTGAGACCATTAATGAAGTTTTTTTTAACAGCAGCTCTCATTGATGCACTAAAAAGATTGAGCGGAACCTAAGTTCTTTCTTTTTTTAAGCTCAAGCGTTTATCTTAACAATGAAAATTAATCTATAAAGCTTTGTGAAATATGAAGATTAATATCCGGTGATAGTTTGTTTTTTATGTTACATTTTAAAGGTTTAACTGAAGCAGTAATGAAGAAAAAGTTATTGCTCGTATAAGCAACAATTAATTAATTCTAATAATAAAATAAATGCTTGATAAACAATGATAGGAGGCAACAATGGTAAGATACGGTTAATCTAACTATATATTATAAAATTTTCCTTGATTACTGGTTCGTGCGCTACATTTCGCATCCCAAAGAAAGATTTCTCTTGTGATTTGATAAAAATTTATAATATAAGGGATTTGCTTACTTGCAGCTCTAATCAATCAAAAACTAGTTTTATCGCACGTTCTTATTTATCTTTGGCTCCTTATGTTAGAATATCAAAAGTAAAATCGACTTTAATAATTTCAAAACGTATTGGAATGGCGACACTAAATTCGTATTTTAAAAAGTATATAAACCAAATGTTTCTGATATTGATGCTTACGCTTTTGAAACATGTTTCTATAAACTTAATTAGAAAACACAAAAACAACTAATGATACAAAATTCAATTTATCTATTAAGCTATGATAAAATTAAAGTAAATTCTAAATGTTACATTTTAAAAGGTACCATATGTATAACTAATCTTTCTTTAAGTGAGTTGAACTTCTAACTCAGATTATGGTAAATATAATATTATGAAGTTATATCAAAATGTGCAACAAATAAAAAGAATAAAGTTATGTATTAGAGGACATGAATATGTAGGATTATGGTATTAGGGTACTTATCATTTCGGTGTGTGGAAAAAAATCTAATTCCACAGTACCTATATTATGTAGTTTGGTATAATAAGCTCTTATTACCTCAGAACATATAACGGCAATACTGGTAGTATTTAATACCACATTTAATTAAGGTATCACTGGTATATTAATAATAGTTTGACGACTTTTCATGGCTTCAAAATAAGTTCATTTGCTAAAAATGATTAGTGTCGTTCATACTTCCGAAAATTAAAATTGATTAAGTTTGGTAATAGTACAAAATGTTTAAAAAGCCAAATTAATAGAGGAAAAAAGTTATTTATTCGTACATGAGAATCGTAAAAAAAATTCCATACTGTAATTGATGCTGATGATGATTAATTAATTTTGGTAATAGATACAAACTAAAATTAAAAGAATAATTTTTGAACTAAAAAGATAAACTAATGAAGAAATGTGATTTATTTATCTAGAAAAGCCTTAAAAATTCACCATATTATTACTGACGCCAATGATGATTTACATAAAGTACTAAATATGAGAACTATTGGCAACAAAATACCTCTTCGAAAACAGGTTTTACGGCCCATAGAAAGGAATATTTATAGGAGAAAATTGTTGATTATGCAAATTTTTGACTATCAGAAGTTGACCCGCAGCAAAAGCATTCTGCCAAATGATACTAAATATAACTATGTTTACTTTGAATGGATGGACTTCTAAGAACACGATTTGCTTAATCTGATAGCAAAACCCATCGCGAAGGGCGTAAACAAGGTATAGTTAACTAAAAAAATTGTTGATTATGGTAATTTTTGCCTTTTAGGAGTTGACTTCAAGCAATTGCATTATGCCAAATAATACTGAATATAATTAATTTTTATTTAGAAGGGATGAACTTCTACAAATTTTTATTGCTTGAAACATAAAAACACTCAGGAAGGGTATAACATAAAAATAAAAATATAATATTACAATTTCTAATACCACTTTCAAAGACTAAAAGTATTGACTAAGCGGTTTTATCAGTACTCTCATCAATTTGCATATTGCAAATGTGGTACGAACAAATATGCCGTTACTGCTGCAACTTCTATCTCGCTGTATCATTTGCATCCTGAATGAAGAGGCATAAGTAAGTGATAGGTACTGAGAAAATTGCTGATTATGTTAATTTTTGACTATCAGGAGTTGACTTCGAGCAATAGCTAATTGCCAAATGATATTGAATATAATAAACTTTATTTTTTAGGAATGAACTTCTAAAAATGTGTTCCGTTTAATCTTATTGCATAAAACTTCTGAAAATGGCACAAAATAATAATAATAATAATAATAAATTGGAATTGCTTAAGCTTAAATTATTGTATCGCTATTTCTCTTTCAGAAATTAGTGTGCTGGTTGTGTTTGTTAATACAGTTGTTGGTTAATACAGATTTATTGAGCAGTTGCTTTTCCTACACCACGAACGAAGAAAAGTCTGTATGAGTAAATATAAAAATCAGTCATACCTGTATGATCTCCATGTGAATTATAATCCTCCTAATCAATCATGAATGTTGAATTTCCATTTCTCACTGTTAGAAGCTACATTTATAAACTTTTGAGACATTTCGCCATCTTAATTACTTTTTCTTTGAGGATGTCTTTGATGTAAAAAAATTTCATCAAATTTAAAAGCAGTTTTTACTCTCAATAAAAATGGTGATGCTTTTTATCCCTGTAAAAAATTAGAAATAACATGAATAAGTCGCATTTAAAAATAGTTTTAACTCTGTGACACAAAAGCACGAACATGAATAAACCATTTAATGTTTTATTTTATTACTTTCTTTTTGTGATACTTCTTTATGTCTTTCAAATTCATCTTCAAATTATTTCTTTTTCTATTATTTTAATCACATCTTTCCTCTAATCAATTTTGATTATAATTTATCAAAATTCGTAATTATTATTTTTTTGCCGATTAATTTCAACGAATTTCAAAATTTTTACTCTCAATCAAAATGGTTGTATTTCTCCCCCGTAAGAAACTGGAAATAATCTAAATAAGTCACATTTAATAACCACTGCTCTTCGTGGTATAGCTTATACAATGATTCAAAGATTTAGAAATTGATTGCTTCTTTAATAAAACCTTATGCTCGACATGCAGTTCAAATCGCTTTGACAAATCTTCCTATAAAAAGTGATTTTACTTTAATGTGTAAAATGAGCGGTTGATGACTAATTCTTTAGATCAAATGGTGTTTTCTTCTCAACTAGGAAATTGTGGCGACATTCTTTATCCTTGACATTATGCTTTTCATTTCAACATAATCATAGCGTTTTATCTCTATCACTGCATTGAATCCATGCATTTCTTCCAATCCGCAGTTAGACATTTCTTGAAAAATAAGGTTAAATAATAATTTTTTTTAATTCTTGTTTTACTGTTTTCAAACAAAACAGACAAGTAACCATAAATAAGATGATATTCAAACTGTTAACTATGAGATAAACTATTGATTAATTTCTTTCACCTAATACGGTTAAACAACCAAAATTTTATCACACTAACTAGGCCCATCTTATTAAGCCACTTAGTTCCTTGCAGTTGGGTACATATAGCCGAGAGGGATTATCTCTCAATTCCATGACCGACAGAGCGGGAGTTAGGGTACCAGGGTTGACACCACAATATTTCCTCTTAATAAACCATAACCTAACTCCAATGCCCATTACGTGACGAAAAGCCTAGCTCCAATGTCTAGTTAGATTTCTTTTTCACTGTTTTGAATCCCAGCTAGTGGAAAATGGTGGAAAAACTGTATAGTTTTGTATTCATGGTTTTTAACTATACTACTTGTAAACGGTTTCAAAACCGTAAGAGTAAAAAAATTTCGTTACCGTAAATTTTACGGTCAAAGTGATGAAATGACTGCTACCAGTCATTTTACCAAAATTCTAGAATGGAAACTATAACAGTGTATGATTTTTATTCAATAAATATTTGTGTGATTAAATATTTCCTTTCCAGTTGTCCTCTCTACGCAAAGAAACAAAACTTCTTCGATAGATTATCTTAAAAGATATCTTACCAAGATTAAAAGTATTGAATAAGCGATGCTCTCATCAATTTGACATATTACAAATGTGGTACATACAAATATGGCGTTACTGCTGCAGCTTCTATCTCGCTGCATCATCTGAAAGCATGAATGGAATTATACTTTCTGCAGCAGGTTTCCAGATCAACTAGTCATGTAACTAAGCAGGAATAATACTTCTTTTGAATTTTCTCTATAGTATTTTGCTACAGGTCTTTGTCATTCAAAATAATAAATACCCTAAATTTTCAGGGGGGGGGGGGTCAGTTACGCTTTGTGGGAACCAAAAACCTATCTTATACCCTACAAAAAACTGGCAGTAATTTTGACCGATTAAAATTTCATTAAAACATCTCACTTTTCTGTACAAATTTTGTTCCAACCAGCGTAAATTATTAAGTATCATTATAATTTTAAAAGTAGTTCTAAATAATCATGCAAATTGCGCAAATTAATAAGTATAATTAAAATAGAAATGTATCAGAATTTGTATCTATGAAAAGTTATGTTTTTAGTGCTAGTTTTCAACTAGTTTATAGTTCTTTTTGTTCACAGCACGAAAAACTGTTTTGTGACAACGTATGTATCTAAATATTCAAAACTTAAATGATTATCAGCATTATTAGTTTTCAAAATATAAACTTCATTTTTAGATCCTATCAACTCATAAGAAGCATTCAATTTTGGTTAAAAATATTTTCAATCAAATTAAGTTTCAAAAATTTGAAAGTTCTATTTTTATTCAAAATAACATTTATAATTTATATTTTATGACTATATACTTACACGTAGAGAATATTTTACACAAAAAGAATTTTAAAAAATATGTAACGATAGCATTTCATTAAAACATTGGCATCTGAAGTTTAAATTACTGTATTAGTTTGGAAAATATAATTAAGTACACGTAAATAGTATGTGCAAAAGGAGTTTTTCAAAACAACTTCAAACTTAAAATTTATGTAATAAATTTAACTATTTTAAATTACCGTATTTTAAAATATTTTGTGTCAAAAATTTTAACATTAACGAAAATAAATAATCATTTTACATAAGTATCATTTTTGAAACAAACTGAAAATGAAAGGAATTAGCTTAATAATATACTGAAAATTAATGAAAATGAGAGAAAATAGCTTAATTAACATTTCCTGATAAATTTTGATAAATAAAGAATAATTAACGCATATGCATAAAATTTCATTGAACATTTAAGCTTTATTTTAGTTCGATAAGTTGGACGATTAAATTCAGAAACATTGAATAAAAACATTAACGCAAAATTATCATTTTCGAGATTATAAAGTCTTTAGAAAAGCATATAAAGTTCAAAAACCATTAAAATAATATTTTTTCAATAAAAATACCATGAAAACTGCGTTGCAAATTCGTAGTTACAGAACTTTCTAGCAATTATTTTAAAAACATGTATGGCAATAAACATTTGATAGTGAACGCGCTTACAAATAAATTTAATTAGAAGTTTTACGACCAGTCATAAAAACTCTCTTGTAATATTAAATACGTTTGTAAGATGTTTGTTGAAAATTATTGATAAAACTTCATTTACAAAAAAGGGTTAGATATTTGAATTTTTATTATGATTAGTATGAATATAAAGTACGGATGAAGTATTAAAAAATACGTTTTTTTACATATATTATTACTAAAATTAACACTCAAAATAAAAAATCGCATTTGTTTAAATCTGAAATGACAAAGTGCCAAACTTCTTAGAGGAATTTTATGAAGCATTATATTTGTTGACCTTCGAAAATCTACTTTTTTTTTCAATACATTTATTTAAACTATTATTTTTTATTTATATTTTGGCATTTGATTAATTTGTTGATGCGTTTAAAATTTTGACGAAACTGATTTCTATACACAAGCCCAATTTTAAACAAAATGTATTAATTTCATTGCTATAATAACTCAAAAATCGTTTCATAGTTGTTTTAAAAAATTCCAGAAATTTTAAAATTAGATGTGCAGCAGATTTTTTGTGATAATTCACAATACGCGTGTGTACTACAAAAAAATTGCTTTTTTTAGTAATTTGCAATAACATCAAGCAACTAATGTACGCTATAAACCCTTGTAAAGTGTGTAACAAGTTTTTTAAATTGAGATTTTTCAAATTTAATAGGTAAAGGTGCCAAAAAATAAAAAATAAAACTACACATTATAATAACATTTGATCTAGTAATAGGATTTTCACTTACCAGAATGCTTTCTTTATGGTTTGATGACCTAACTTTAACAATGTTAATTTATTTGTGCAGGCAATATGTTAAGTTACAAAATCAGATATATAAATTCAACATTTTACAAGGTACATACTATGAAAATCATACGCACATAAATGTTTCAAAGATATATCAAATATGTAAAGCACTAAATTAACAAATACAGGACTAAACTGTCAAACATTCCATTGACTAAACTATTAGGACCATATTTGACAGATTTCAGCTAATATAATAGCTAATAAGACTTAAGCTATTAATCATGAATCAAAATTCGTCCAAATGTCAATTCAGAGAACTTATGTTTCTGCATCTAAATGTGTAAACTAATCTTCTGCACAAATTAATTAGATAACTTAAGATTAGCTCTCGAACCTTTAAAATTTATTTAATTACGTGGAATTAATTATATCAGTCGATCAAAATAATTTGGTTTTACGACATGTACCGCAAAATTTAAAAATAAACCTTAAAGAAATTAACAAGCAAGAAAACAAGAAAATAATTACTCCACCATTTTTTTTAAAATTTTCTAAAAAGGCCTATTCTATCAATATGTTTTTTATTGAAATGTACAATGTATCTTAATTAAATGGGTTTCAAATTTGGCAGTAGATGTTGCACTAATCTTCGGTAAAATATGGCCATGAATATTTAAAACTTGAGAACACACTCTGTGATTGGACGAAGTTGGCTTCGGCACAAAATAAAATGAATTTTATTGAACTGGCTGATCGTTCGAATATCCGTACTCCTTTCTAATAGTTCCTCATGGAGCATATTGTCGCATAATCTGGTTTAAATTTTCATAGTACTGTATATCCATTCTTTCATTCTGTAATTACATTCTTCTTAATATGATTGTTTCATGTGTTTACGGGTTTCCGTCTAATTATAATCTTAATTATATTCATAAATAAAATGTATAGTTATAGAAAATCAAACACAATTACTATTATCAACATTGTTTAATAAAAAAAATTTTCCATTTTTTTGACAATTATTTTTATAAAAAAGAAAGAACTTGAATACTATGAGTTAACGCTACATCTGAAATTTCGCAATTGCTCAACCCTCATTCGTCTTTCGTTATTAAAATAAATCAATAAAAGCCATTTGAAGATACAATGTTAGCCACGGAATTCACATCTAGACTTTTGAAACTTTCAAGACCTGAGAAAGAGTTATTTCCGTTTTCTCAACCCCCCTCACCCAATCTTTCAATATCCCGGGGGGTGGAGACACTTCGATATACCCTAGAGAGGTTTAAGTTAAAAGATCGGTTTTCATCTCGCAGTTCTCACTGGATTTCGATAAACGGCAAAAATAAAATTAATAAGAATTCGAACGCAGGATGCAGAATGCAACAAACGAATGAGAGGAAATTGAAAAATAGTTGGTTCTTTTTGTCGAAACTGTGAAGCTGATAGCATTTTGCGATTCTAAGATTCGATTTCTTTTGAATTAAACTAATAACAAAAACGGCATTTTAAGTTTCCACGCATATCGATGTGAGTATGATTTAATTAATAAAATTTTAATTTTTCTGCAATTATTTTTCTGCTCGAATTTAATCTGTCTCATAATATGTACGTAAATTCTAGAACAAAAAAAAACTCCTTGCCAATGTATTTTGTTATTTTTTTTTTGTTTGTTATTTTTTTTTGTTTGTCATTTTACATAATTTAAACTTCCTTGAAATAATAGAATGAATAAAATGAGACTACAGAAATTTGTAATACATATTTCATTTATTCAGAGATGTTTGGACACGCAAAATAACTTTGCTGAAAAAAGATTGATAGTATTAAGATAAGAAAATCTCTATAAAACAGCTAAAAACGTGCGTCAAATATTAGAGATAAAGCACCTTGGATTTTTCAGGTTATTTGAAAACCTGAGTGATTTAAAAATTAATTATTTAAAAATCGAAGCACTAGTTGAATATCATAAACCGTCATTGTTTCTCGCGAACTTTAACGCATTGATAAACATATTTAAAGTTATTAATTTGCGTACTAGGGGTTAGTTACTAGTTGCGTACTAGGGTTAAATCTTTCAGATCATGCTTAGTAGTTTTGAAAATTGAGGAATTTAACTAAATAAATGTTTAAAATAATGAAAATTTTATTTTATAAATTACACATAGTAATCAAATAAACTTATTAAAACATATTTGTACCTTTTGTTAAAATAAAGAATTTATATACACTTGCATTGTAAATTTAATAATAAAAAAAGTTTGCTTAATATGCTTAAAATATGTTTATTTATTGTATACATTTATTCAATTTCATTTTTAAAAATGACAAATTTGAATATACAAAAATACAACATGATTATTATTATGTTAAAACACTAAAAATCACTTTTATACAAAAAACTTTTAAAGATTAATAAGATAAAACAATTTTTATAATTTAGTTCGCTTAATTTTTCTGAGACTTAAGGTATCATACTGCATTTAGTTTTATGATACTCTACATAGAATAACAAAAACGAAACATTTAAAAATTACAGTTAGGACGTTAAAAGTTAGTGATGGGTAATTTTATTTCCTAACGTTTAAATATATTAAAGTTAGCTTAAATTTAAGTTTAAATTAAATAAACAGTACAATATCAGTTAATTCCTAAAAAAAATATCATAAAATAATATTTATCGTTTTAACGTAAACAGATATTGCAAACAGCAGAAGAATAAGTCAAACACAGAGAAACTTTCCATGGCGTTTTCCTTACACCAGAACACAATATTCTCTTGGCACCTTTCAAACTAAATTTGCATTAAATTAAACACACTCCATATGTACAAATAGAGATAACAAATGGAGAATTATTAATCGATTCTTTGGAAAATATGTAAGGTTTAACATTTCATATCGAAGATTGCTTTGTTTAATGTTTATCTATGCACAGAAAGGAAACGCTTTTGTAAGATTTAATTGATGTTTCAAGCAGTTCATCAACTAGAATATCATTGTAATGATATTTGAGTTAATGATCGGTTAAAATAGTGGAGTGATATTCCTATCTCAAAAAAATAATTATTTATCGTTAAACTGTGTGACTGATTGAATTTCTAAAACGCTTATATTAAGATGACTTAGATAATTGTTAAAATATATGCTCTAACATTTGAAAAGTCTATTTCATGTATAATTCAGTATTTTAGTTTGTTAGAATAATGTGCGATTCAATTATCAGTTGGATGGCATGAAGTAGATTCATTGTCTTATAAATCAATATCGGAATTTCTTTAGACAGTCATTAATCGTTAATATTAAATTTCAAGCATCGTAGTAATATCTAAAATAGTTATGTTCATGATATTGTAATTATTTACGGTTCATACTATGCTTATTTGATCATCTGATTTTTGACAAAAATAAAAGTATGGCTTTTGTTAGGGGAATCTAGAACTATTTGTTTTCTAAAAATAACTTTAATGAGATTTGTTATTTAACAAGCTTGTAATTTGTAGCACCAAAATGGTATAACTTTAAAAAAATCTAATGTAACATAGGAAAAGGTAAAATAAAGAAAGTAAAGATTAAAAAGTTAGTTTCTGTACAATGTTAACAAAGTACAATGTAATGAAAAGGTAAAATAAAGAAAGTAAAGATTAAAAAGGTAGTTTCTGTACAATGTTAACGACAATGCCTCAATTTCATTGAAAAATTTGGAGTATATATAGAAAAAAATACAAAGGAAATAAAACCTCAGTGATATTAAAGATTTTGGGAAAATCAGGACATTTTATGCGAATTATACGCTATTAGAGAAGAGGTGACTACATCGTACCACTTTTCCCATTTTAATTTTTATCAGTCACAAAGTACTGACAATTACATTTGAAATATTTTAATGATAAAATAAAGTTATTCATCTACTTAGTTCTTTTTTTTTAACATATTTTTGCAGAAAGTACTAAAAATTAATTATTTTTAGAAAATTGTCTAAAAATATATGTGAAATACTAAAAAGCATATTCTTACAATTGTTACACCCACCTGTATAGGGGTCAGGGAACTGGGCTTGTATCAGAATGGTTCTGGGTTCGAATCCCGGACAAGGAATGATTGTTCTTTCTTTCTGTGTTCTATCTGTCCTTACTGTGGGAACAACATTGGCCCACCTAATATTGTGTTCCAGAAAGAGTGGCTAACAAATCTGCCCTTCAAATGCCTGTATTGGTGAAATGCCATTCCCCAGGTGGGCATTGGGAAGAAAACAGCTGTTATTACAGTGATTTTTAGGTTTACATTGCCGTCATTTTATAAATTAGTTTTTACCGAAATAAGACCATTTACAGGCCATCAAAACTAATTAAACGTGTAAAACAAAACTAATTAATTGAAAAGTTAAACTAATTGCGTGAAGATCAATATTAAACACTAATCCTCAGTGTCAAGTCATTCATTATTATTTATTTATTTATAAGCAAACATCACAGCTTTAATTTTACATATTGTACTAAATTTAAAATTCTGAAACATACAATTTGTTAGTTGTATATAAAAAAACCCATAATGATATATTAAGCAGATCTTTATTTATCTAAATTCATTTTTAAAAGAAAAAGAAAAGGGTAACGTTATTTCAACTTAACAAGTTCAGTATATTTTTATATAGAAGAGGAATATCGTTTTTAACTTCAACTATTGTGCGCATTACTGATTTCAATAAATTTGGAAATATAAAGTTGTTCATCGAGTACTGCTGAAATGCTAGACAAATTTGGTTTTTATTACAACATATTGTTTAATCAAAGATAATGAAATACAATATTTAAGAACCTTGTGTGTTACGAAACAAATCATGAAATTCTCAAATGCTTGACAAATTGGTCTTTTAAAGAACATAGTGTTTAATAAAGGACAATAGAATACAATATTTAAGAATCTTGTGAGTCACGAAACTCTCAAACGCTAGACAAATTTCCTCTGTATATGAGCATATTGATTAAACTATGATACTAGGCTACTATATTTTAGTATCTTTGAGTCACGAAATGATCAGACAGGAACTGCTAAAGCTGTTTCAAAAGTTTGAGAGCGAAAGCGAGTAGGGGATATTTCATGCTTCTACGTCTTCATCATTCTTAATAGATAGGAACTCTCTCAGAGGTATTTTCCTTTAAAAACTTCATTTCACCTTAACTGTCTACATATATTTTAAAACTATTTATAAGTGCATAACAATGATAATACTCCGATTATTTTGCTTCTAAACTGGCAGGTTTATGTTAATGTTCTTCTTTTCGTTTTTGTAGAACTATGTATTTATTTGAGTATTTTAAACACACTTAAAGCGCGAAAAATTCTTCTTAATGAGTAAAAAACGGTCTGCTGATAAAATCTAACAATATTTTTCCCTCGAAAAGAGTCTAAGTATTACTTTTATTCTTTAGAAAAAGTTTAAAACTGTGTCATCTTCACATTTAAGACAAAAAAAACTAACAATAAAAGTAGGAAAGAAATTAGACAACATTAGACAAAAAAGAGCAACAAAAAAAATTGACTCTTGTCTCAATAAATAAATAATTCAGTAAATGCTAAATTTTTTTGTTTTATTTTTATTAAATTGAAAATTTTGAATGATAAATTGTTCTTCAATTATCGATTGTAATTTCTGTAGTGATTAAATATTATTTTTTACATTCATTATATATAAGTCATGCATGTATTTCCTGTTGAAATCTCTATTTTCAATTCAGCAAACATGAGTGAAAAGATTTAGCTGAAGAGTCTTTTGGTTACCTTCAAAAAATTTGGTTGAATGTTTTCCTCAAAACATTCACCATATTTTTTTTTCCGTTTGATCCCAACAATAAATTTATGAATTTATTATTCCCAACACTCAGATTTAAGCAATACTGTTAGCAGATTAAGCTGAAAGTTTAAAAATGATTCAATAGCATTAGAGGAAAATGATTAATATATGAAAAGGTTAATTATAGTAAAAATGTACTGGCATTCAGGATAACGGTACTTTTTACCATCAAATCCATTTTAGCGGAATATATGTTACACAAAAAAAATTTATTTATAGTTATTATTGCAATACTAATTAGCACAAAATTGCTAAATCAATCCAATTAAATAAATATTACTGAAAAAAATTAAGATTTAATATTTTACGAGAAAAATGGATTTGTCGGTTGATGCACCTAAAGTGCCGGTACTTTAAACTGTAATTTAATCCGAAATTTTTTACATAACATGTGAAAATAACGAAGATGACTGAAATCTAGCTAAGTATTTCAGTCATAATATAAGTAATTAGATCATGACTAATTAAGTAATATTTAATATATCTTTAAAATTTTAATTGTAAAAATGGTGCTTTAATTATAAGCTCACCGGACAAAAAATTAGTCACCCTAGAGTGCAAGCAACAATGAATCGTTAGGTTTCGTTAGATGACGCAGTGGTCAAGTGACGTGTTCAACTGCGGTCACACTGCTTCAACGTGATCAAAGGCGAGTAGCTAGCTATCAGTGAGATATTTTTGTTTGATGCGGAAATTAAGTGTAAATATGGGTAAGTATAAGGATGTGATAGAGTGTCAAAAAGGGGCAATTGCGTTTGGCCGTGCCCATGGTCATACGGTGAATAAAGTTGCTGGATTTGTTGGTGTTTCAATGCGGACTATTAAACGTCTCTGCTAGCAGAGGTGTAATACACGTGCTCACGAAAGACGATGTCAGAATAGTGGTCGGAAAAAGATCCTGTATGAAAAAAACCGGAGACGTGTTTAACGACTTGTCAATCGAAATCGCTTCCAACTGCGACAGGAATTATTTCAGATAGTAAGTTAAGGTCTATCCCAACCTATTAGTGAGAGAAAATTGCGACAGGCGGTGCATGCAATTAATATTTGGAGTCGAACATCTCGTAAGAGACCATTGCTCACACAGGCACATAAAGCTGCACGACTTCAGTGGGCTAAAAGCCTCCCAACGTGGACAGTTGCTGACTGGCGAAATGTAATATGGTCTGACGAATCACGTTTTTGCCTTCTTTCAAAAGACGCACGTCGTCGAGTGCAGCGATGAGCAGATGAAACATTTCCTTTTTACTGTGTGCCAGGTCAGGTTCAAGCCGAATGTGTGTCTGTGATGATGTTTTGGGAGCGTTTGTTTGTTATGGATTGGGCCCCCTCACTGAGGTTGCCACTAACATGAACCAAGATGTTTATTTGAACCTTCTGGATAATTAGATATTGCCTTTCAGCCAATATCTTCATAAAGAGTGTATTTTCGATACCCCTATCATTCAAGATGACAACAGCAAAGTTCATCGGGCTGGAAGAATATGTGACTGATTTTATGAACACTCAGACACACAATTGCATCTTGACTGGTTTGAAAAATCACCTGACTTCAACCCAATTGAAAATCTGTGGGACATGTTGGAGGAACGACGGGTTAAACGACGAAATCAGCATCTTCGCGGTTTGGTGCATTTGTGCTATCAAATCCTCAGCGAGTGGCTTAATCTGGATTCGACGTACCTGTGGACTTATTTCCTAACCGAATCCAGGCGGTTATAGAATAAAGAGACGGTGATACTCGCTATTAAATGATGTTTTTCATGATTGCTCTGAGGGTGACTAATTTTTTTGTCCGGTGGGCTTATAATGAACTAAAATAAATTATTTTGAATGTATTTTAAAGATAGAAATATAGGTTTTGTACGTCTAAAATAGTAACAAACAAAATGGTTATCATACATTAATAACAATAAAATAACTCATCTTTATAACGAAAAGGAACATAAAATAGACATGTTTTTTTTCAAAAAGACAAGAAAATTTTCTGAATATATAAAAAATATTGTTTTAATAAGTAAATAAAGTTTAAAAATTAAATTAGGAACAGTAAATGTAACACAAAAAAACCACACAAAAAATATTTACATACCAAAAATAACTACGAAAATTTTCACAAACTTTGTAAAAATTTAAACTAAAATAATCTGCTAATTGCAATTATATAACCAATAATTTTTTAAAAAAAAAACTGCTTTTTATTTGTAGAACTATGATGTATACAGTACTCAAAATATAATTCAAAATTTTTCTAGTATAAAAATTTCAACACCCGTCTACTATTCTTTACTTTTTAAAGTACCGTTTTTCTTTTCTTCATAGTAATCACGTCATTCTTTACACCTCAGTTCGTGTCATCATCTCATTAAGGTTCAAATAATGAGCTCTAAAACTTCAATTAAGTATCCTCTTCTTTTAGAACAAAACATTTGTTTTCTTTTTCTTTTCGTAATAACACACGTTTTATTCTTGAATAGAAAACTGCTTAGTAAACATAATTAACTCTAATAAAGACATAATTTTAGAAAATTTCCAGCCAAATTTCAGAAAAATATAAATGTAGGATTTTATAAAGTTGATATACTTATATTTTACCAGCTATTTGTTGAAAGTTATTATTTTTTAAAAGCTGTCAAAAATGTCACCGTATACATTACATTATTTTCTTCATATATAATGGTTAAATGCTAATATATATATAATAAATAATAAAAAGTAACTTGTCTGGTAAGAAAAGGCTTTATTTCTCTTGAGTGGAATATTCTTATCAGACCGATGTAAATTAGAAACTTTATATAGGAAATACCATTTAACTCTAGTTGAAAAGCAAGATTAAGTAAAGAAAACAATATTCTGAATGCGATTAATCCTTCAGTTAAAAAAAAACTGCTCTGGAATTTACCGAAATAAAAAAGTAATACCAATATATATATATATATATATATATATATATATATATATATATATATATATATATATATATATATATATATATATATATATATATATATATATATATATATATATATATAATATATATAATATATATATATATATATATATAATATATATAATATATATAATATAATATATACTTTCATTTTATTAAGAAGCAAAAATGATTAAGAATCAATCATGGGGGTTGAAGCCCATTTGACACGCAAATAGCAAAATATATAACGATTAATTTCAATTTAATAAAGCATTAAAATGTTTTAAATTGACTGAAGCATTTAAAGCAAGAGGGATGAATAAAAATAATGAATATTAACATTAAGTAAATACCAAGTTGTTCATTTTCGTTAGGTCACACTACTTAACATTCGTCTCACGTATCATTTAGATAAGACGAAAACTATCAAACGTGTCATTGAAGGTGCAATTGATTTAAAGTGGAAAAGTAATTTTTGAAAAAGAAGAAAGCACTAAACACTTCGGATAACATCAGAGAATTTATTTCCAGGTAAAGTAGAAAGAGGTATCGGAAAAGAGCCATCAAATGAATGATATTTATAAGAAAGATGTTCAATTTAAAAGCATTTAAGTCTGGAGAATATTTAACGAGAAGCAGTTACAGTTAAAGATTTAAAAGCTTCAAAACAACATTAAATAGAGTCAGAGATTTCAATCTCTCTTAGAATGGAAAACATCAGTTACTCTTTTATGAATTTAAATTGAAGTTAAATGAACAGTAAAATTTTAAGTATGGTGTACAAATATAAATTGGAACATATATTATACTGTTAATGTTGATATTATAAATATATAGAAAAACAAGTCGAAATCATATCTGATTAACATTGTAGATAAAATTAAGAAATTCAGAAGTATTATATACTTTAGACTTTTTAAAGTATAATAATAGTTTATATGAGATATGTAAAAATCAAATATCCTAATATTTATTTTGCAAAAATCAAATTCTCTCATCTATATTGTAAAAATAATTTCATATTTTCATATAAATAAAATATATAAATAAAATATATAAATAAAATAAAGAAATAAAAAATAAAATAAATTTTTTCATATAAATAAAAGAAATATCAAAACAAATTTGTCCATAAGTTTGGTAATCAACTGAAAAACGTACTATTTATAATGCATTATCACATAAAAAATATTTTTCCTTATTTTGTTCAAATTCAAGTAATAGCCGAAACTAAATTGCTCCAAAAAATTGAATCGGTAAGATATTACTTGATTAAAAATTTCAATGGCTTTAAAAATATCTAGTGATATAGATTCGTGAAGAAATATGAAATTATTATCCTTTGTTCAATTATTCTCTTGTCCAGATATTGATCAAGATAAATAATTAATATTGATTAAGATAAGTAATTATTTATTAAAAATCATAATTTTTTTAAAGAAATCAAATATGACAAATAATAAAAATTTTATATTTGAAAATGTGGAGCTCCCTCAAAGAAAAAATGCATTCTTCATTCTTAATGTACGTATTAATTAATAAGATAATAAATTTTAAAAATGACCCGTAGGGTGGGTGTGGCAGCTGAGCAAGCCCCACAGGATATCCCCACCATCCAGAAATCGAAAATTCCAATACGTTAAAATTGCAATTGCATACGTTAAAATAATTTTCGCCAAAGAAAGGTAAAAAATTCATGTATTGGCTAGTAATTGCTTTAGTCTATTGACAAGGATCCTTTATTTAGTTTTAGGCATGCAAATATGCTCTGGGTAAAGAAAGTGTGAGTGAGAAATAAAAATGAATTTTAATTAAATCAAAACACAAAGCAACCATATTACGGTTTTCGAATTACGTGCTAACAGGTTAGTAGGCAGATGTAGAGGGAATCTAAAATTAGATTTTTTTCTGCACTTAATTCAAGATTAAGGTATTTAAAATTACCAATTATATTAATAATTTTATTTACTAAGAAAGGAAATTAAATAAGATACTAATTTAATTTTTAAATGTTAGGAAACATTTTTTATTTCAGCATGGCAGTCGGGAATATTATTTTAGTACATCAAGCCAACGTACTTAAAATGCTGCAAAAGTTTCAAGAAAATTTTTAGATAAATATAAATGTAAAATGCGAATTCCAATACTTCTTTTCACATATTCATCACATCCTGGAAAATATTTTTACCTTTTCCATAGAATTTTTTTTTTATTAAGAAAAGACAGCATGAAATAATTTTTAATACTTCATTTTTAGTTCTATTTTTTTGACGATGAAAATATTACATTCGGTAAAAAGATGTTAATGCTCAAACTCTGAATATTTCTGCGAGGCTTTTATAAATTCTTCCCTATTCTAAATGAAATGAAAGAAATAGTTTGTATCGAACCAAAATGCTCCATGAAAAAGCACTGCATAATTTTACAGTTGGTACTTGGAACCAAAACTACTATAAAATACACGAGGGAGTTAAATTTGTTGCAGTCCCCTTTTGGCATTCAGAATATTAAATTTTTTCAGTCTTTGCATTTTGAATAAGATGTATATTAATGAAATATTAAGAGAAAATTTCTCTTCCTCTCATAATGCGTTCTAAAAATAAGCATACAGTTAGATTCGGGTAACCAAATTGGGAGAAAACCCGGCTTTCGTAAATTTGATCTGTTTTTCGTTCCTCGCTGAATTTGACAAAGGAATCACATTTGCGTTTCTTGCTATTCACTGAAGTTGAAAAATCATCTTTTCAGAGCTATGCAGCGTCATATTATATTTAGCCATACAAGTGTGATTTTACGACCATTCAATAATTATCGCTACAAAACTTAAAAATATATATTTGTTACTTTATCTTTTAAGGATTGTAAATAGTTTATGCATAGTTTAGTGTATTTTAAGAAAATTAAAACTGCATAATACCGTTCTATTGATCACATCTTCCAGGGCCCGACTTAGGTTAATTGGGGCCCGGGGCATGAACTTTTTTTGGGGAACCCCTTTGCTTCATTACTTCAGTAATGAGGAACTGAACTTTATGGAGGTATTTAAATTTTTCACCTCATTATATATATATATATATAACAAAAAAATTTACTAGAACCAGAAATAGCTATAATGTCCCCCCTCCCTCCAATGGTCAGGCGTATTATCGTTCTGTCCATTTTATTGATTTTCTGACAATTCTATGTCAATCACGCCAAATGCAGGTTTCTGATTGTTAGCTTTGTCATCTAGCTGCAAAAAAATGCATATTCTTTCTGACATTAGCGCGGAATTCAACTAAATTTTTGCAATTACATGGATCATTTAAGCCAATCAAAAGCCTGTATTTTTGTAAACCCATTGCATTTTGCTATATGTAAAAATGCAGGTTTTTGATTAGACAAATTTGTCCATTGTAATTGCAAAAATTTAGCTGAATTCCGCACTAGAAAGCCATGGACTTACGAAATATAGATTTTTGTGTTCATACAATAGATTAATGAAGATTCTGTGGGGGCGGAGTTATCGACCATACCAACCGTCATCTATCAAAAGGTACCTCGTGATTGATTCAAGTTAGCATGTGTTATATACCAGTGAATTGATGTATTTTCGTAGTGGTAGTTACGCCACAATACTCCCCAACCAGAATTTTATCAGGGATAGAATTCGATGAACAGATACCACTAGTTGCTGTACTTGTGACAGACCATGAGAGCTGGAATTAAGGTCACAGGAATTTTGAGTGCTGAATGTGAGAGGTGTATTAACTTCACAGTCGTAGTCGCTCCTGTGCTGCCTTCAGCAGTCGAGTGTATTCAGCAGACGTTGTGTTTAATCGAGACGAGACTGAGTAGCAACAGCGTGAGGAGGTTGATAATGCAGTCACAAATAGCAAGCCAAATGTTCAATGAGGACTATCCATCAGTGTAGGCATTACCAGATCGAAGTGGGCGTTACTGCGTGATCAAATCACGTCCGGAAGTCACCTACGTGGGGGCGGAGTTATCGACCATACCAACCGTCATCTATCAAAAGGTACCTCGTGATTGATTCAAGTTAGCATGTGTTATATACCAGTGAATTGATGTTTAATTTTCGTAGTGGTAGTTACCCACAATTCTAACATAAAACTGACGGAATTTACACTGTACTGATATTTTGTTTAAAAAAAGTTCATTAATTAAGGAAACCTAAAATGAACTTTCAATTCTATTTAGGGGCCCCCTCTGATGTGGGGCCCGGAGCAACTGCCTCGTATGCCCCTGCCTTTATCAGGCTCTGCATATCCTTCAATTGAATAAAAAAAAAAATTTTTTTTTCAAATTTTATTTGATGCACAAAACTTCAGAGTTTTTTATTTCTTTTTAAATTTAAATATTAATATAATGTAAAACTTTATTTTATTGATGCTTTGTTTCAATATCCGTATTATAGGTATCTTCAAGTCTAAATGATATTAAGAATATCTTGCAAAGAGTGGACTAAGCCATATCAGTTTTAAGTAAATAATCTCAAGAAGCTGGAACGGCAAAGACATTATTTGATTACAAAATTTCATTCCTTTCAAAATAGTACAGATTCGAAATGACAGTCAAGTGCTCAGAAATAAGCTTCCATTCTCAAGACTTACCAGATGTTAATGAGAAGAAACAAAAGAGATTTTAAAAATATAAAACTTAAAGTTTCTAAACAAAAATGGAAAATAAAGATAAGAAGGAAAACTACTAGAAAAATCTTAGCAGTGAAGAGAGAATTTTTATTCACTCTCCTCTTCTGAGGTTTTTTCTAGTTTTGTTTCTCCCATACATTTTCCTTTTTCGTCTACAACTTTATGTTTTGCATTTTTAAAATCAATTTTGTTTCTTCTCGCTTAAATCTGGCAAGTCTTGAGAATCGGAACCTATTGTTTAGCACTTGAAACATGTCGACTTTTATTTCCAATCTGTATATTTTTTGTAGCGAATGAAGTGTTTGTAATTAAGCCATATCAGTTTTATTATTTTACCATTTTCCCGACAAAAATGATGCTATGTGACGTAAAATGTCATGGGACTGTACGTCACATACATTACTGTGCATAACGTACTTTTACTGTACATTAAATTGGCAGTATTATTGTGCATCACATATCATGATGCTCATGATATTTCTTTGGTCCTTTAAAATGTCATACAACGGTGCTTCTATGTGACATTCAATTATTACTCCAACGTGACATTACGTAGGTGCTTCTACATCGCATACACTGAGAAAAAAGTATGTTAAAAATTACCAGAATATTAAAATTTAGCACCAAAGAGCTCGGTAATTTTTGGTCATGGCGCTTTGGTCATGATTTTGGAAAAATTAACATTAAAATATGTTTTTATAAAATGTTATATTTTTTTATATGTGATTTGTTTATAATGAGTTGGTAAATATGGTGAAATTTGGTAATATGATACCTTACAACATGGCATAAAAAATATTTATTCGGTTAAAATAACTTTGAAGTTTTATAACAATAATTTTGAAAACCAGAGTTTTCAGTAAGCTGTTATCTAATGAACAAAAAAATTACCCAATGAATGGTTTATATACCGTATATTTTGGTTTTTTTTAACCAGATTTATGAACAGTTTTCACCAGAAATGCCATTTCCCCGTAATACTGTAATTTTAACTGATTTTTTTTTTTGTGTGTACCTCAGGATGCTACGTGACCTTATCTAAGGGACGCATGCAATGGTGCTACTATATAACATTACATTGGTACTTCTACATCACATATCTTGGTGGTTCTAAGTGACATTACATTCGTACTTCTGGATCACATATCATGGTGTTTCTAAGTGACATCGCATTGATACTTCTGCATCACATATAATGGTGTTTATAAGTGACATATGGTGTTTATAAGTGACATAATAATTCTAAATCATATACCATGGTGCTTCTAAATCACATTAGATACGTGCTTTTATTAAGAAGCATTAAAGCAAACGAAACAATCGACAAGGTGAAATGACTTAAATTATTTACGCTAAAAGAGAAACAACAAAATATACAGAGTAAGATCTTTTAATAAAATATAAGATATTAGAATAAAATGTTGAATATGATATATATAAGAAGTGAGCGCATTTTCCTCTTAAATTTTTAAACACAAAATAAACATTTTATTTTTTTACGACTTACTATGTGCGTATACAAAATGAAATAATTATAAATTCTTAGGTATGAAATAACAAACATCGTTCTTTAAAACGAAAATAATTCTTTCGGGAGATTAAATTAATTCTAAATTTTAAGTTGTGTAAACATTATTTAAAAAAATTCTTGATTGCGTACACTCGACAATCTTTTACAAATAGTAATGAGAAAAAAATACAAAAAAAAAAAAAGTATATGAATTTAGCATTTTGCATTAATATACATTCTTCGACTCATTAATTATTCGTAGAATAATTTTTTTTAACTATCCAAAAAATTTTGTTAGTTGATTGAATGTGTAAACTTTTGATTGCCTCTTCCCTTGCATAAAAAGCGTTCTTTATCTTAAAGATCAGGGTATTTCTCGAACTATTTTTTTTAAATAAAAATAAATCAATATCACTATGTAGATATTTTTGCATCAGTTAATTTAATTAACGAATCAAGAAACCTCCTAAAATATAAGAGTTTCGCTCTGGCAATAAGGCAGCTGTTCAGCTTTTTTAAGGCAAAAAAGTACTTTTTTTTTTAATTGTCAAATCTGTCGTAAAAAATATCTCACACAATGACTTTAATATACTTTCTTCATAAAAAACTTTACTGCATACAAAAAAAAAAAAATCGTTTCATATAGTTACATTAAGAGTTGATTAAATGCACGATATCTTAATCTATGTTATGTTTTCATACTATGAAATTTAAGTATGGTAATAAGATAAAATTCTGAGTTTTAAATTACTGAAATACATTTTCAGGAATGATTCATTTTGATATACACTACACCGACTTATATTTTCTAATACTATAAGTTCGAATGGCATATCTACAATCTGTTTTATAAATTAAACTTCTCTAGATTCATTTAATGAACACATCGTGACACTTCGTATATTCTAAACTTTACATAACAATATTACTGAATTTTAAAAAAAAATTAGAGCTTTCAAAAATTTATTTTATTTCTTGAAAGGGGCTTGAACAGCTATATCATACTTAGTATAAATATGATTTTTTTACTCTTCAACGCTATGTAGTTTTGAATCCAAACCTGAAGACAACAGTTATGGGTTGAAAAATTGCAAAAACTTTTTTTCGTGAAAGAAAACTAACGGAGAATAATACAACTATCCCTGTTTCACTATCATTAGTAGATAGAGGAGGATTGTTGTTGTTTTCAGTGTGTCCCACTTAAATAAAACCATCTTGATTTTGAGCTATAATTGTCCTCAAAGAAACCCACTGTGAATCAAACATGCTTATTAAGAATGTAGATATTCAAACAAATATTTATCTGGAGTAATTCACTCTCTGCTTCACCAGGACAAGAAAGAAAAATAGAATAAGTAAAAGAGAAAGGAAAAAAGTTTCATATATGAATAAATCCATTTCTGATTACAACCAAAATATACGACACATATATACAAGACTTGAAATATGGGATGTTGCTTACCATTTGACCAATAAATTCTAAAAAAATGCTAAAAACCTATTTATTGCTATTTATAGGCAGCATTGGTAGCCCAAGCCAGATTTTTCTGCAGGATAATGCCTAAATTTACTTTGAAAAAAGCTTCACAGTGAATGCTTTGGTGGTTGCCCTTACAAAAAAATAAGGGGTTTTTTAAGGTTGTTATGAAGTTGACATATGTAAGAAACACACCTGAGTTAGAAAAATGAGGTTATGTCTCGCATCAAAAATAATTTCATTGATAAACCTCTATTTAAAGCTCATTTATACCTTTTAAAAACAATCTCATATGTAGCTCAGCGATACTTTTAATTGGGATCGAGGGAAATTTTTCACACCTCAAATATACTTATTTACTTGAAGTGCAGAAAAAAATTACCAGTACACCTAAAAAGCAACATTCCTAAGCTGTTTGCTCTAAAGTAGGTGTCTATCAGCCTTAAAACTAACACAAATATCAATAAAAACAACTTCATATACCTTGATTATACACTTTTCAACTTCAAATAAGCCTCAAACCAACCTCAACACCTCAAAAACACCTTATATTTATGAAAGGGAGGGTGCTTGTCATGAATATTCTGTTCATTCCTTTAACCTCTATCCTTAAGAAAACGTAACCTCAGTAGGGCTGCAATTTACAAAAAGGGACAGTTTCAGACTGTGACAGAATAAAAACCTCGCATATTATAGATGCTACTATCTTCCAGGCATTTGTGAATGGTAAGCAGCAGCATGACATATTTCAAGTCATATATAATTGTGGAAGTCATTTTGGCTATAATCAGAAGTGGTATTAATAATAATTAGACAATTTTTGCTCCTTTTTATTTGGTCGATATTTTTTCCTGTCCTGGTGGAGCAGGGAGTGTCTTCATTCCTTAATAATATGTTTTTGGATATGGAATTAATTAATATACATGTTTGGTTCTCAGTTTTCGTTACGTTTTATTATGGCACGAAATCAAGATGGCTTATTAAAATGGGACACATACATTGTATATTGGCAGCTTTATATATATATATATATATATATATATATATATATATATACATATTTCATAAGAAATTAATTTTTTTACCTTATCGAAATTCTATTCAAGCACATAAAATACAAAAACGAAAAAATTGCGCGTGCTAGAACAGATAAAATGTAGCGAAGAGAATCTAAAGTAGAGATGTTACTTTGTACTCATGTTCAAAACTAAGCAACTTGAAGTAACGTTTGGAATTTAGTGAATATAACATGAAAACGCCATTTAAACTTTCTTAAAAATTTTGTCTCTTTCACTTCGTGTTGAATTTCTCTCTTTTCTTGAAATTTTTGAAGCCCAAAGAATAGTGTAAACTTTATAAAAGTTTTGCTACACGCACTTTAATTCACAAATGTAAACTCATATCAAGAAAAACTTCTGAATGCATTTGACTTACACACGCTCTTATAGACGTTTGTTTTATCCTAACAAATCCTTTAAAACATAAATTATTTATTTATTTTCTATGGTTAATACGATATAAAATTGCAATTTCAATCCATAATTAAAAACTTATATAAAAGCTTAGTATTAAAAAGATGCTAATGTGTTATTTTCTTTTAAATTAAAAAATGCAAGTTCTTATGCACGTAATTTAAATTAAATTGTACTCATACATTAACATTCTAAATGAAATCAAATATAAGAAAAGTTACCAAACTAAAATTAAATAAATACTGTAAGAAATTCCGGAACTTTTTTACGGTTTTAAAGACTAGCAGCTAAGTTTGCTGTGCAGAACCATAAAGTTTATGCAGAAAATCCATAGTCTTAACTCTACTTTAACATACAAGAAAAAGTTTCTCTGTAAAAGCTTTTAAATAAACCCGTATTCATAACGTTTTCTTAATAAAACAAGTTTTTAAAACAAATCAAAGCAAGTTTTTCCGTAAAAGTTACGGAGTTTATATAATATATATATATATATATATATATAAACATACAAATCCAACTTTTCCCAGAAACGGACAAAAATCTCTTCTTGCACTATTTATTCCAGTTTCATGTCAGCACTGTGGTCGGTGCGACACAGGAGCAGAATTGAATTCATCAAACCTTAATGGGAGGTGAGGGCTGTGTCCCCTCGAGCCACCACGATGTGGCTATAGTATTTACTTTTAAAGAAAAGTCTGAAACTGTATTTACCTTTGAAGTCTTACATATTGAAATCATAAGCATATTGTATAATTACATATTGAGTCACAGTTTTATTTAAATGATGTTTAAAAACATAAAATATTTGCTGAAATGTAAGAACAATAAGAAAAAAGATAATAAAGTAATTTGAGAAAAATTCAAATTGGCATACTGTAAAGCAAAATAGTATGGCAAAATCTAAAATTTGAACTGATGGTTTAAATCTGTTAAGGATTATAGTAAAAAATGTGAAAAAGGATGAAGGATGACATACCGTTTTGTCAAGAAAACTACTTTAAACCGTCAAAGATAAGGAGAAAATAGATGATGAATAAGTTGTAACAAGCATTTCAATTGCACAATGATTAAGGTACATAGCTATAATTTTCTTGGATTGGGGTTAAATCCCCGATGGTGGTTTGAAACCCATTCAGGACAATGGGTGTCAGCTTGTCTGAGAAGTAAATGAGGCAGGTGAGTACTATTGTCCACATAGTACTCTTATTGTCACCATTATATCCTAGATCTCAAAGTTGTGTAACCTTAGTGTCATACTTGTCTAACTAGTGGCTGTTTCTAAAGCCTTTTATTTTCAGCATTAAAAAAATCAAATGCATATAATTTAATTTAAAAATATTTTGTAAAAAATGTTCAATAAATTTTTTAAACAGTATGCTATATTTTTATTTTTATTCGTTATTTTTTTAATCACACTTAGCTTTTACCGACAAATGTCATGTACAACTCTACTAGTAAACAGCCAAACCCGCTGTTATCATTACGCAAAATATTCTATTTTTTTATCATGCTTACATTTCATGTATCAATTATATATGGCACAAAAATAACAGGACATGTGTAAAGACATTAAAGGACAGAAAAATATAGATAGTCTAGGTTGAATTCTTGATGAACAAAAAATATCTGCTATAATTAAGATCAATGTTTATTTAAAAACTACCCACAAAACAATAACAGAATAAAAAAAAATATGTTAAAATTATCGTACTGTAAAGTAAAAACATTTCCAGTACAAAAAGCCATTATTCTGGTTAATAAAACCAAAGTGTACGGTATTTAAACCCTGTATTTGTCATTTCCGTTCATATAGCTACGCGTTTCACTGCAAATCCTGGTCTTCAAAATTATGTTTTTTATTGCTACACATTTAGTAAGAAATAGAAAGCGAAAAAATGAATTTAACCGAATAAATTATTTTCATACCATGCTCTAACTAGGCTGAAATATCCGAATCTCACCCCAAAAAAGGTATTTTTATTCAGAGAAAGCATGTTTTTGTGTCCGATTTCTTAACCTTTATTTCATTATCTGCATTAATAAATTAGCAAATTTGAGGTCACCCCCGACATATTCATTGGTGTATTGATGTATAGTTGAAAAACATCCCATACGAATACTATAGTATAAACTGGTTAGACACTGCACAATTACTGATTAAATCTTTTTATTTATTTCGCTCTACTTATATTTCTTTTCTTTTTCATTATCAGAATGTTTCAAATGTCTAAAAGAAAACACACGCACAATTCTTCGCAGTCATGCAAAATCTCAATAAACGGGGAAAATGCGCCAAACTTTACTCCGTTTATTTATAAGGTAAATGGAAAAACCAAGCCCGAATTTTCTTTCTTCAACTCTCCTTTATTTCTCATTACCAATTCACCAGGGACCAGATAAATTCTTTCATGATGATATTACCCATTGGCGACAAAAAATCGGCTATTTGCTATTGGCTCATGTTCGTTTTTCCAAACGTTAACAGTCCTTATCTTTGGAAGTAATCAGATAATATAATGAAATAGATTAAGAGCAATAAAAATAAATGCACTGCTTCTCTAAGTGTAATTTCCTAAAAGTTACGGGGAAAAAAAATCAACAAGTATACATTGGATAAATTACTATTCAAGGCTTTAGTATTGAAATTTATAAATGAGTCATTAGTTATGAAATTTATTAATAAAAGCACCATATATTCAGAAAAAGGTGTAGGGTATGTATTTGAATAAACCAAAAGTGTCACTTTATTCTTGATTTAATTAAATTTTTTCGAGAAACCTGACTGTCTATTACTGTGCGCGTTAATTAATGAAAATATATGCAATATTGTTTTGTTAATAATTATTATTATTTTTATAACTATAATATAAATTCTATTTTAGCTTGTTCATTAAAAACTATTTATTACAATGCATATATTGTTAAGGCTCTAAATATTGTTATATAAATATTATTTGGTGTTAATTTTTTATGCTTTTAAAAAAAAACATTTATATAATAGAGTGATTTGAATATCATTAAATATTAAAAGATAGTCACATTAAAAACTTTGAGAAATTAAATTAATAATCCCAAGAAACTGCAGCAATACGATATTACTTGATAAAGAACTTCATTCGTTTCAAAAATATGCAGATTGGAAATTACAGCCGACATGTTTCAAGCATTCAAAAATAGGCTTTCGTTCTTATATGACTTGCCAGACATGAATGCAAAACTGATTTGAAATATGAAACGTAAAGTTGCTAATGAAAAATGGAAAATAAAAGTGAGAAGATTCTTTAGAAAAACCTCAGTAACCAAAGAAGAATAAAAAATTTATTATGAACGTCATGAATTCTGCCTGACATGAATTCTTATTCAAATTTGGTAAATCTTGAAAATGGGCTCCTATTTTTGATCGCTTGATAGATGTCGACAGTTATTTCCAATCTGTATATTCTTGAAATGAATGAAGTTTTTTAATCAAGTAACTTTGAAGAATTTATTCAAGAAAAAGGAAAATTATTAAAAACTAAATTTCATAAATGTTTATACTAAGAATAAATATCTTATTAGAAAATTGAATGCGGCTCAGGTATAAATATTTTTTCCGGTTTTTGCACACCATTTACATCATTTTTTGAGCCATCATAAATATCATGTTATTTTTTCTCTTTAAAAGTGTAACAATTATATTCTCTGAAGGAAAATAATATAAATTACTCCGTCTAAGTCATCTACTGTATAAAGATGAACACTATTTAAAATAGCAATTTTAAATCTTTGCAAAAAAATTTTAAGATTATATTAATTTAATTTGTAAAAACCAAGATCTATATTAACTAATGGTAAAAACACTAACACCTAAGTAATGGTAAAAAAAGACTTCCATGAAAAGCAGATATGAATATTTGTCTAAGGCTTAAACGTATACCCGATTTATATGATTCTTCATTTGTTTCTTAACTTCATTTGGTTCTTTTATTCATTTATTTGAAGCAAAAATTTTAATGTTAATTTAAATATTTAAGTACAAATCTAGACAATAACAGGAAGCTAGTAATAATTATATTTCAGGCTTTGAATAAGATGAAACTAGTGCAGTGATCGACAAGCTCTGCATTAAATCCTCGTTTGAAAGCACATAATTTAAGTACAAGCCGATTTTGAATCACAAAATTATCACTGCATTTGAGAGACAGAAATGTACGTCATTTTTTAAAATAATATTTTTAAAATATTTAGTAACTTGAAATTTCTTTCATGTAACAAGGAGCAAAAGTAAGATCTATTGTAGCGGACTTAGTTTGCACAATAGTAAAATGTGTCGCAAATCAGAAACAAAAGCAAAAATCGCTTAAAGACTTTCACGCTTGAGTTATATTATTCACCACAAACCAAACACAACAAAAATTATATTTTATAGTGAATAAATGTAAATAAATATTTAAATTTCTGTAATTAAATATTTAATTTAGTTATAAGAAAAATTAGAACTACGCTTTAAGTTGTGTAAGATTATTTAATTACTTGGATGAGATGAAATTTTACAGTGAAAAAAATTAGCATAAAAATTATATTTGCCTGATTAAGACATTTCTAATAAAAACAAGAATTTCAATAATAAGCACCAAAATTTAAAGTATTTAAATCATTTGTTGGATAAGTTTTCTGTCCGTCATAGTAGTGATTTATCTGAAATTCTGGTTTTTAAAATTATAAATCGTAGCTCTAAACTCAGAAAAATAAATTTTACTCAAAAAATGGTTTTCCAATTATATTTTGAAGAATTATGATAAAATAACCAGATTATTCTTCAGACCACTCTATTTATTTTACCGGTAAGTTTATCACTTCAGCAATGCTATTTACCAAATAGAATGGCAGTAGACCTTGCAACCATGTTTTCTGATTTGGCTTATTTAAAATAGCAGCACTGTGTTGATTGGAGTCAGATTAATTAATTTTTATTTGAGTCGCTTTCCTAGTTTTTTATTTTTCTTGATATATTGCTCAATTATAACAACGAGAAAAAAATCATGAATGATGTTTTCAAATATTTATTTGAAGTGTATTACATATGCTAGACTGCGTAGTATTGGTTTTATGTGGTGAACCAAGATATTTTTTATATCTAAATAAATTCACTTTGAAATAGCAAAACGAACGAGTTTAGGACTAATAATAAAAGGACAATGAGTCTAACATTAAACTTTAATCACATGAAATTTTTTTTAATAAATTTTGAGGCTCTGAATTCGAATATGCCATGTATAAAAAAATTATAATCTGTGTCGATTCAAGCCCGGTGATCGTTACAATGTTTTAACGAAATAATTCTTTGTACAACATACATCTATTTTTATTACATCATGTTTTCAGGTTAATTTCTTTTATTTCAAAAAGTATTTTGCAAATATTTTGTTATAGATACTGTTATAGAACTGCAAATATTTTGTTATAGATATTTTTCATTTTATGTATTTTTTTTCTTTTAAACAACTAATATTTTTGAGAATGAAAATGAAAAAGATTTTGAGAATGAAAAAGATTTATCTGTTGCATGAAATAGACAATAGTTATTCACGACATAAATAAACCCTTTAGAATAGATGATTATAGAATATTTGTATTTTGAAAATTATCTTCCTGATCCCCGTAAAATTTGAATTTAAAAAAATCACATCTCATTAAACAAAAACAAAATGTAACTTTAACAGAAGGTATTTCGTATTTCAATTATGCTTAAATTGTATGGAATATAGATTAAATTATTTATAGATATGACATATCAGTAACCTTAATTGCAACAAAAAGCAGTATAAATGAGTGAATTTTGAAGCTGTGGTTATCAAAAATAATTCTGCTGCGTCTTAACAGAAAGAAAGAAATTGTCATAACTATTTTGTCTTGGTGATGCAAATGGAAAGTGCTTGAAACTCTGGCTCCACAGATTTGAGGGCTCTAAACCGGTGCCTGTACTTATGGATAATAAATTTACAAAATATAAATATATTAACTTTACTAGTTATACAATTTAGTAATTATTTTTTTTTTAATTTACCAAATTTACAACAAAATATCATCATAATAAACCATATGTTACTTACAATTTTAACGCATGTCTTTACCAAAGTGCTGTGGGGAAAATTATGTACTTTTTGATGCTCCCGTAGAACCAGTAAATAAAATACATTTTAACATTTTCTGGTACTTTTACAGCACTTCTTTTCTCAGGTTAAGCTTCATATTTCATAATTATTTTAAGTACATATATTTATTATATTTATTTACAGCTTTACTTTGTCATTAACAGAGATGAATAGTTTTACTTTGCGTTGAAGTTTTACTGTTAGATTTAAGTTTTTATTTTCTTAGGTTAGCACACTTTATTTCTATATACGAACTCAAGCACTTTCGATTTATAAAAACGAATATGAGCTGAATATTTTAAGACAAATACTATTAGGCATACAACTTATCACAAAGTTGTTTGCTTAAATAAATAGACTTCGTTATTATATTCATATAACAAAAATTTTTGATGCATAGAAACATATATCAAATTGGGAGCTACGGTGGCTCAGGGGATAAAGCATTCGCCTCTTAATGAGGTAACCCAGATTCAAATCCCAGCTGTAACTGGTTCATAGGAGTCCAGCTCTCGATTCACACCTTTCACAGTATTGACATAAAATATCCTCCGCAGTAAACCGGATTTGAACTCCCTTGCCGTCAAGCTAACATTGGGAGGTTTACGTAGTTTTCCTCTCTATGTAACACAAATATGGATACAAAAGGCCCTCCACGATGGCTAATTTGTTCAATGATTAATCCTAGAGTTCCCTTGTCTTTTGAATTAGGCTCAAAATTACAAGGCTGCGAACATTGATAATCGTAAACTCAGAATTTCGGGTCAGCTGCTCAACGCGGGTTTCAAAACAAAATAAAATAAAGTGTCAAATTGGATTAAATACGTATTTCACCTAAACTTTAGCAGGCATAGTTGAAATTCAAAGAAGAATATAATTTTATCTAATTATAACGTTCAACGCGGGTTTTAAAACAAAATAAAATAAAGTGTCAAATTGGATTAAATACGTATTTCCCCTAAACTTTAGCAGGCATAGTTGAAATTCAAAGAAGAATATAATTTTATCTAATTATAACGTTATTGAAAATATGATTTGTGTAACTTAACCAATTTTAAATGCTTTAAACAAAAAACAGACGCAATAATAATACGAATTGGCCTAAATCAGAAAACTGTCCATTTAAAACGCAATATTTGTTCGGCAGTGATTGATTCCATCTTCAAAAACATTTACTGCGTAACTGAAACAAATTCTAATGTTCTTAACCATTTGAGAGCTAAACTTCATTATTCCAAAAATAAAAATAAAATGTGAAAGCTGGACTAGTATGGAGATCAGGATAGAATTGGAGCTCAAGTAACTTAGCGGAAATTATATGTTTAAGTAAATTTAAATTTTCTTCAAGTCATGCGCGAAAGATTCCGCTAAATTACTCCGATGGAAAGTTTTCTTCAAGTTTCATAAAAGGGTTAAGTTTCCTCGAGAGATAATTTCGCAACGATGTAACTATGTTAAAATGGTAAGCGAGTAATTTTGTTGAATGGGTAAAGTCTAATTTTATGCCACAAGAGTTCAAAGTTTAAGCAAAAGTTAATAATAACGAGAAAGAATGAAACATAATTAAACACGAAGCTACAAAGAGATATGGCGAGTGTAATTTATAGACAACTTGAAAATAGCGTTTACGTGTTAACTATAAGCTTAATAAGTTTGTTTCCAATTAGTGTTTTCGTAGATATCTTAGGAACATATACCCGTAATGAAAATAACTCATTATTGGTTTGAGTATTTAATTATTTAGTTAACTTGTTTAGTTTACTTGTTTTAGTTTAGTTAACATTGGTATTTCTAAAAGGGGAAAGAAACGGCAAAACATTGATAATTCTAACTTCGAAGTATTTTTTTTTAAAAAAATGGTTTTTTAGATTTAAAACTGTTAGTTTACTATGTAATTTTATTTACAATAATTTATTTTGAATTTTTAATTCTGTTTATATTATTTAGCGATTTATAAATATATTTAAAGTTCAAAAATATTATTTAAAGTACAGTTTTCAGAAAGGTAAAAAAGATAATAGGTGTTTTTTTAGTAATAACTATAAGAAAAATCCAAAAGATATTTTTTCTTAAATTAAGTATTGAATTCATTTTTCCTCTAGGCAAAATTGTTCCGAGTAACCTTTTACCTAGTCCTTGGAAACAAATACAAATTAATTTTCAGTTTGTGATATAATCTTTAAGAACTGATTACATTATATCTTGCGTGGCAAACACATTGCACGCGTGCCTTAGTGTAGCACAGTAGAGATCTAACAATAGTACTATTGAGAAAAAAGAAAATTTCATCCCTTTTAATTCTCTTTGTCAAAATCCGCAAAACCTAGCAGTCAAATTTCATTGAATTTTGAAAATTGACATTTGTTTAAATTTGTATCGGTTGTCAGGCATTGTTGTTTTTGATCAACATGTGAACAAATGTGAGATTCTACCTCTGCCCTCCAGGCTTTGTCAAGCAGCCTAGAAAATAATAGTTCCCTTGTTTTGAGCTGTAGGCTACTCCTGAAGTGGATTGAGGGAAGTGTTGCATTTCAATGTGTCCCATCCCATTCTGGTCTTCAAGGAAACGAAATGGCTGACTTTTTGGCCAAAAAAGGAGCTTACATTCTTCAGAGATCGTGTAAAGATCTGTCCTTCCATTCCGCTAAATTAGAAATAAAAAGAATCTTCTAACAATCATTGGCATTGTTTGGCATCTTACGCTGCAACAAATAAGTCCTGGAAAAAGCTCTGTGGAACTCACAGTGTTCCGGATTCTCCCTATGCTACTGCAGTAGCCATATTTAGACTTTTGACCGAATATGATTGTCTACGTTCTCATTTATTTCGCCTCAAGTTGACGACTTCATCAGATTGTTTTTTATGCAACTCCGGACAAGTCATGACTGCTGCGCATTTGGACACGTGCTCTGCACTAAATGACTTTGACTGTATTGTTAAGAAGTACTGGAGAGCTAGAAGCCTAATGAGATAATAGTCAATGGCTGGCATATGTTTAATAATGTTTCCTATTATCAATATAATAAAATTAAAATATCACTCAAGATCAGGACTTATGGAGTGTTGAAAATTGTTCTCCTGCCATATAATTTGGCCATTCCTATGTTTGATTAATAGATTGTTTTACATTTATTCAGTATAGTTTAAAAATAGTATGCTATCGTTAACAGTTTTAAAAAAATTAAGAAGAGGTGTTACTTTAGGGTAAAACAGTTTCTGTAAAAAGAATAGAAAGAAAAGTCAATCACATGCATAAACATATTCCTCTTTACTCCGAATTGGAGCATAAGGCTTCAATCACAGCTTTCCCTCTCATTCTATTTGTATCCAGATATATATTATGAATCTCTCCCAGTCTCTCTTATTGTTTTCAATTCATTTTACAGTCGCCCTGTGTCAAGTGTTTTTAGGTCTTCCTCTTTTTCTGTTCCTCTGAGGGTTCTAATCAAAAACTTGTTTTACTTTAAATGTTTCAGGTTTACGTAGAACATGACCAATCCATTTCCATTTATGTTTTTTTAAATTCCAGATCAATCGGTTTCTGTTTCTAAGGATTTCTGCATTAAAAAATTTACGGAACCACTTAATACGCAAGATTCTTTTTAAAATGTTGTCAATAAATACAAAAAGTTTTCTCGAGTTATTTCTATTGCTGTACCATGTCTCAGATCCATATAGTAGGACCGACTTAACATTAGTATTGAAAATTCTGATTTTTGTTGAATTTTTAATGTTTTTGTTTTACCAGAATTTATTGAAAATAATGTAACTGCTTCAGACTTTGTTCAATCTATTTAGTATATCTTCGAAAAATCAATCAAAGGTGGATAAATGTTTGAATTAGCTAATGAAATAGAATAGGTATTGAATTAGATAACTATTTTTTTACGACGACAGAGGAAGCAATGTAAAAGTGCACTACATTTAAACAAATAATTGTAATTTATCATATTTCAGAGGAGTCATTATTATATCTTCCATGAATAATTAATTTTAAAATTTCCTTTGTGCAAAAACTGGATTTTTAATTATGCATTTTTTACTTCATTATCAGATATTTTTATCCCAGTTAAGGAAATATTTCTAAAAATAATAAAGTATCAATCTTTAAAAATACTAAAATCCAAAAGATAATTTTTTCCGAGGAGAAATAAATAAAAACTATTTTTAAAAAAAACTAATCCCATTTATTTTCAGCTACCTTTTTAAACAGGAATGTAGTAAAGTACACTTTTGGTTTATTAATTATTAAAACAAAATTCCAAAAATATTTATACGCCTATTCATTTTTGTTTTCATCCTTTTCTTTCTATTCAAAATTTAGTTAGCAGTAAATTACGAAAAAAAAAAGATACAACTTTAACAAATGAAGGATTTCAATCAAAATAATTTTTTTTTAATTAATTAATATATATATATATAGGGGAGAGGGAGGCACCTTTCAACATTTTTTGCTAAAGAATTATATGGGAAGTTTTATTGCTTTCAAAATCTAAGTTCTAATTTTTATTTACTAAACTGTTATTTGAGGTAACCTCTCAATTTTTTTCCAAAGATCTAATCCAAAGACAAAATACCTAATTTTACATATTTAGTGAACCCTGTATTATGTTGAAATATATCCCTCCTGAGGGGGAAGTTTTCAAAGGGTGATGGGGCACATTTCCACAATCGAAGAGAACGTAACGAGATCATACATTTTGGAAAATTAACTTAATTCATAAAATAATGAATGAACATATTGGATTGATTTCGGTTTTCTCTACATTATTTTGTCTTTAATTAAATCCAAGTTTACGGAGAATGTCATGAAACATACAGCTCGAGCTGTTCCGTTGCTTAAAGTTGGTTGAGGCAGTTTCATTTTAATGTCATTTTTTTCTATACTAATATCCTCTTTTTTCTGGAAATTAAAATTTTTAAGAATCTTTATTCTTTCTCATAAAATTTACTTTAAAGCTGTCTTCTTCTATCTCTCCAATTTTTCTTACAAATAGAACTTTTTTTTTCTTTTTTCCACAAAACTCAACAAGAACAAAGAATAAAATCATTAACCTCTATTATTGTATCATCCGCTATCTGAAAATCCATCTGTTCTTCAATAACTGTAGTGGAAGACGTCAAGAAATCTTTACATTCTGATTCAGTGTGTAGAGAAATGTCGTCTGCACACTCACTTTCAGAAGATTCAACGAATAATAATTTTTTTGATGGTTTTAACTTGAGATTACTTTCTTTTACTTTCTTGAGATTACCCGTCTTTTCCAATCTTCAAATAGTTTCCTCTTAAATGCGGTTTTTCTCAGGTGTTTCAGTCAATATTCTTGACTTTCCCTTTTTTCTACCTCTTTTTTTTAGCCATGATAACAGATTTAGGGTAAGGTCTACCCTAACATCTACAGGTGTTACTAACCTAGGCTCTTTAGGTTTTTCTTTCAGTTGACCTTGTTGGTGAACAAAATTTATGATTTCCTTTACTAGTACTTTGGAGACCATAGACTTTACACCTTTCTTCAACAATTTGATCCACACGAAGAATTTCACTAGAATTAATAGAAGCTTGCAAAACTGTTACAGAAGAAGTTTCAAAGTCTTCATCAGTAAAAATAGAACGTGAAAATGACCAGATTCCAGTTTTTTGGAAACCTGCAGTGATGTTTTTGTTTGTAAATGTTAAAGTATATGCAGTATTTGCTTTTGCAGCCAAGTTATGTATGCTAATGGTCTTACCAGGATTCAATACCATTTTGTGATATTCTCAATTTATATTTGAATGGCACTATGACTCCAACATCCAAAGGCTGGAGACGATGAGAAGCATTGATTATCATGAAAATGGTAAACATGCTTCATCGCTCTCCAGAAACTACCTGCCCCACCTGACGAGCTCCTAGCTTGGCAACAGCATTCGGAGCTGGAGCAACTGTTAAAACTCCAGTTTCATCCAAGTTATATATTTGATCAACTGTAAAATGACCAGTAGTAAGAGCTCTCTCATAATTGTTGAAATATTCTTCAACATTTTCTTTATTAAAAGCTGTAGCTCTTGTAAAGCTGTTGTTTTCCGGTTATATTAAAGTTAGCTGTGGGTGACGCTTCATAAAACCTTTAACCCAGTCAATTGCAGACGTTTTATTTTTGTCCCAGCTACTTGGAATTTTAGAGTTGAGACGCTTTGCGAAATCATAGGCAAGTTGTCAAACTTGTCCGTAAATTAGACCATAATTTAAGTTAGCTGTGGTTGACGCTTCATAAAACCTTTAACCCAGTCAATTGCAGACGTTTTATTTTTGTCCCAGCTACTTGGAATTTTAGAGTTGAGACGCTTTGCGTAATCATAGGCAAGCTGTCAAACTTGTCTGTAAATTAGACCATAATTGAGAATTGGACATGTAATTATGTATTCACAAAGCAGGGTTTCTTGCTGGACATCAAAAACTTGTTGACTTGTGTATTTAGAACTGTAGCATTTTGTGCTAGTTGACCATTGTTTGGTTTCTTCAACCAAAAAGTTATTTGACTTTTTTTTTATCTATAAAATAAAGCTGAAAAGTCCATTCCAAATAAGTCTGTTGCTGCTTTTAAAGATGCACCATTTCTGACAGCTACCATTGCTTTTTCAATGTTTTCTTCACTAACTTCTGGTTTAGTGCGTTTTTTTTACATGATCGCACCATTTTTATAAACGATAAGAAGGTAAAATAACTGGATTGAGCATTTTATTAAATATAATGTTACATCGTAAACTTTTCAATTTTCTTAAAATTAAATTGTTTTTATTCTAAATTATATTTTCTTGAATATTTTTTATGAAATTTCAAAATAATTATTTCATTGTCTCTTTTAATAAATTCCTTGTTAATAAATTCTATTTTCAACAGCAATGCAACTAAGTGAATCTTGATTTTAAGCTTTTAAAAGAGGTTAATGTAATTGAAAAAATTTTTACAAATATGCTGGAGAAAAATTAAACGTCTGCAATTGACTGGGTTAAAGATTTTATGAAGCGTCAACCACAGCTGACTTAAATTATGATCTAATTTACAGACAAGTTTGACAACTTGCCTATGATTTCGCAAAGCGTCTCAACTCTATAATTCCAAGTAGCTGGGACAAAAATAAAACGTCTGCAATTGACTGGGTTAAAGGTTTTATGAAGCGTCACCCACAGCTAACTTTAATATAACCGGAAAACAACAGCTTTACAAGAGCTACAGCTTTTAATAAAGAAAATGTTGAAGAATACTTCAACAATTATGAGGGAGCTCTTACTTCTGGTCATTTTACAGTTGATCAAATATATAACTTGGATGAAACTGGAGTTTTAACAGTTGTTCCAGCTCCGAATGCTGTTGCCAAGCTAGGAGCTCGTCAGGTGGGGCAGGTAGTTTCTGGAGAGCGATGAAGCATGTTTACCATTTTCATGATAATCAATGCTTTAGGAAATACTGTTCCTCCTGTATTTGTTTTTCCGAGGGCAAGGTACCATGACTATGTTATTTGGAGCACCACCAGGGACTTTAGGTTTAGTCAGCAGTCCCAAAAGTGGATACATGACTGAACTTCTTTTTCTCAAGGTTCTCAAGCATATTAAAAAGCATACCCGATGTTCAACAGAAAATAAAATACTTTTTGTGATGGACAATCATAAAAGTCACTGTACACTGGATTCTGTGCTGTTTTCTAAGGATAATGGTATTGTGCTATTTACCATTCCTCCGTATTGTTCTCATCGTCTCCAGCCTTTGGATGTTGGAGTCATAGTGCCATTCAAATATAAATTGAGAATATCACAAAATGGTATTGAATCCAGGTAAGACCATTAGCATACATAACTTGGCTGCAATAGCAAATACTGCATATACTTTAACATTTACAAACAAAAACATCACTGCAGGTTTCCAAAAAACTGGAATCTGGTCATTTTCACGTTCTATTTTTACTGATGAAAACTTTGAAACTTCTTCTGTAACAGTTTTGCAAGCTTCTATTAATTCTAGTGAAATTCTTCGTGTGGATCAAATTGTTGAAGAAAGGTGTAAAATCGATAGTCTCCTAAGTACTAGTAAAGGAAATCATAATTTTTTGTACACCAACAAGGTCAACTGAAAGAAAAACCTAAAGAGCCTAGGTTAGTAACACCTGTAGATGTTAGGGTAGACCTTACCCTAAATCTGTTATCATGGCTAAAAAAAGAGGTAGGAAAAAGGGAAAGTCAAGAATATTGACTGAAACACCTGAGAAAAACCGCATTTAAGAGGAAACTATTTGAAGATTGGAAAAGACGAGTAATCTCAAGAAAGTAAAAGAAAGTAATCTCAAGTTAAAACCATCAAAAAAATTTTTATTCGTTGAATCTTCTGAAAGTGAGTGTGCAGACGACATTTCTTTACACACTGAATCAGAATGTAAAGATTTCTTGACGTCTTCCACTACAGTTATTGAAGAACAGATGGATTTTTAGATAGCGGATGATAGAATAATAGAGGTTAATGATTTTATTCTTTGTTCTTGTTGAGTTTTGTGGAAAAAAGAAAAAAAAAGTTCTATTTGTAAGAAAAATTGAAGAGATAGAAGAAGACAGCTTTAAAGTAAATTTTATGAGAAAGAATAAAGATTCTTAAAAATTTTAATTTCCAGAAAAAAGAGGATATTAGTATAGAAAGAAATGATATTAAAATGAAACTGCCTCAACCAACTTTAAGCAACGGAACAGCTCGAGCTGTATGTTTCATGACATTCTCCGTAAACTTGGATTTAATTAAATACAAAATAATGTAGAGAAAACCGAAATCAATCCAATATGTTCATTCATTATTTTATGAATTAAGTTAATTTTCCAAAATGTATAATCTCGTTACGTTCTCTTCGTTTGTGGAAATGTGCCCCATCACCCCTTGAAAACTTCCCCCTCAGGAGTGGTATGTTTCAACATAATACAGGGTTCACTAACTATGTAAAATTAGGTATTTTGTCTTTGGATTAGATCTTTGGAAAAAAAATTGAGAGGTTACCTCAAATAACAGTTTAGTAAATAAAAATTAGAACTTAGATTTTGAAAGCAATAAAACTTCCCATATAATTCTTTAGCAAAAACTGTTGAAAGGTGCCTCCCTCTCCCCTATATATATATATTAATTAATTAAAAAAAAATTTATTTTAATTGAAATCCTTCATTTGTTAAAGTTGTATCTTTTTTTTTCGTAATTTACTGCTAACTAAATTTTGAATAGAAAGAAAAGGATGAAAACAAAAATGAATAGGCGTATAAATATTTTTGGAATTTTGTTATATATATATATATATATATATATATATATATATATATATATATATATATGGTAACAAAAAAGACATTTCTTTAAATTCCTTTTATTTCTTTTGGAATTCTTCAATCAATTTTTCCTTTGTTTGTTTTTTTTAAATTCAAACTAGACAAAATCAGATGTTATAGGCAGATATATTGAAAATGATGATTTTTATTACATTGTTAAACTATTTTATTTTTAAAAAATATTATTTAAAACTTCATAACTGAAAAGGTGAATCCAAATGTCAAACAAAAATTCACCCTTGACTAAAATCAACGATTCATTATTTGCTAAATTCAATTTGTAAAGATAAGTGCTGTTGAAAATATAGGTATATATAGGTGGTATAGTTGAAAAAATATTTTACCAGTGAAACATTAAGTATTTTTAATTCTTAAAAATAAACATAGCATAATATAAAAACAATCTTTAGGGGGAAAAGTGTTCTGTGATAATAAGTTTGTCATGAAATAATTTGAGGCATAATTTTTAATATAAGTTTTTTAAAACCTCTTCACTAAAAATATATTTTAATTGAAATAAATTTTTGCATTCAAAACCGATGTCCACCTTCTGAATAATTAAATAATAGCTTGGCACTCCGATAAATTAATATACTTGCAATTTAAAACAGCAAACAGTTTGATAAATATTTGAAAACGGACAAAGAAAACTACCATTTAAGACTATAAAAACATTTATTTTCCCATTTATTATTTCCAAAAACATTAAATAGCGTAATAGTATATTAAATTTAACACATTTAAATAATGCAAGACACAAATCATTTCTTTCATTTACATGCATAAATTGCAATGTAAAAGTATCAAACAAAGTTTATATATATATATATCTGTGTGTGCGTGTACGTGTGTGGGTGGGTGTGCGTGTGTGTGTGAAAATGGTAACTAAACGTTAATTTTGTATAAAGATTTTAAATAATTTATATGGAGACATCCTAGGTATAAAGCAAAATTTCTATAACAATGTCGACATTTCCTACCTAAACGGTAATTTTGCTTAAAAGTTTTAAGTAATTTATTTAATAACTAAAAACATCCTCATTATCAAGCAAAGTTTCTATATGAATGTCTAAATTTCCTACCGAAACGGTAATTTTGCATAAAGCTTTTAAATAATTGAAAGTGTTAAGACATTCTAAGTACTAAGTAAAATTTTTATAAGAATGTCTGAATTTCCCACCCAAACGGTCATTTCGTTCAAAAGTTTTAAATAATTTATTTAACATATAAAGACATTCTAAGTATTAAGCAAAGATTCCATAAGAATATCTAAATTTCTTACCTAAACGGACATTTCATATAAAGCTTCTAAATAAATTATTTAATGTCCAATGACATTCAAAGTTTTTATAAGAATGTCAGAAGTTCCAATTTAAATGGCAATTTTGTATAAATCTTTAAAATAATTTATTAAAAGTGTAGAGACATCCTATGTTTTATGCAAAGTGATTAAGATAATGTCTAAATTTCGGACCAAAACGGCAATTTTGTATAAACATTTTAAATAATTTATTTAAAGTCTAAAGATGCTGTAAACTAATACATTACTTTCAAAATAGTGGCTAAAATATTCATAAAAACATTAATAAAAAAACTTTAAACTGGAAAAAATTTACAGTATTTCATTTGAAAACTAAAATATGCCTTTGCATTGGCATACTTAACAAAGATTCGTTCACATTTCCTTGCTCTAAAATTTTAAATTTTATGACTGTCAGGAAGAAATCGAAAGTTTCATTTTCTCCACCGTTAAAAACGGTTTCCTTATCGATAGTAACGTTAAATTTGTTCCATATGTATTCGAAGCATATTTTCGATCTTCATGCTAGATAATATCGAATATTCTAAATTCTGAGTTATGAGTATCGGATTTTACGCTGCTGTGAGCAAAATAAAGAGTTTTATCTTATATTTTGGGACATCTACGCAACAATAAAAATAAGCCTTGAGCTTCATACAAGTATTTCTAAATTTTCCAACTTTAAACGCGTTATTCAAAAATCTAGATTGTTTCATTTCCAAAAAAACTTTTCCATTTTTATCAGTTTTTTTCTATTTATTGAATGAGTAGTAATATATTAATTTATGAATTTAATTATTAAAATAATGGTTATGAATATAATTATTAATATAATTATTAAAATAATGGTATGATATATCTATTCACAAAGATTACTCATTTTGAAATTGACAAGAAATTGCTGTCCTTTACAGAATTTTCTAACAAAATGGATTATTTTAAACCCTATTTACCAAAATATTTTTCTTTCATAACTTAGGGATTATCATATTTGCGAACATTAGTCCATAACATTTCATGAGTGAAACATCTTAAGTCTCAAAGATGTTAATTGTTAAATCATTTTTAAAAAGTGGACCGGTTTTTGTACAAAACTTGCGTCCAGCCTAGTTTTTGAAACAGAAGTTTTAAAAATGTTGTTATCAAAATGTAATAACTGAGCATTTAAGTATTTTTAAGTGGTTTTTAAAAATCTAATTAAGTAATCATCAAAGAAAACACATAATATAATCTGTAATATTCAATGTATTGAAAAAAAAAATTACTAACCAAAAAATTTCATTTCAGATTGCAAAGAAATACACAAGCAAAGACATTACGCTTAAACCAATATGTCATGCCGGATGATAACAGTAAAAATGCTAAAATGACTGAATGGTAACAGTGAAACAGTACTTTGCCTTTGCACCGAAACAAGGAAACTGCTGAGATATGATGAAATAAAGAAGATTTTCCTTCTTTATTGGGCAACATTGCTGTCAAACAAAGGATGGGTGAGAAGGAATTGCATCAAAGATAAATGGCAGCACCATTTATTCGTAAGACCAATTTCACAATTTTGACATAGATCTAAAGGGGGTGCCCATGATTCTGCTCAGCAACAGACCACAGAATTTCCGATTCCACAGATTTTACGAAAACGCATATCGCGTGGACACGAGCTATAGATTTTACGAACACGTCTATCATATGTGCAAGATGAGTCTTAGTGGAGTTGAGGATCGAACCGCGAACTTTCCGGACTGGAGTCCAAATTTCCAAGCACAGGGATACCCCGGTCTGTTCACTTCTTACAAATATTGAATGAAATTGGTAAATTTTTAGTTTAAAGAATTAAACTCTCCGTAGAAATTGCTTTACATGTCTTTCATAGAAAATAATGAGTATCTTAGAAACATACATAAGAATGTAAGAAACATACTTAGAAATGGTCAAACATACTTAGAAATGGTCAAGATCTATAATAAAATAAAATATTGACTGAGAAAAAACTTATAACTGTCACAATTCAATGGAAAAATTTTTGTTTAATAAACATTAAGAAATAGAAACATTGCGAAATTAAGTAGAACAAAAATACTGCAGGAACCATAGTTGTAAAAAGCTAAGTTATATGGAGGCAAAAAATTTTAATGTTTAATTAATATTTGCTTCTTTTAGATTTCTTATTGTGCTGTAACTACTGTCCAATAAATTTGCCATTGGAAATTAAAAAAAATTATATTTGCTTCTATGTAAAGTCATCCGGGCATTTATAACTAAATTTTTTTTATTCTTAATCTTCATTAAAAATATTAAAAAAAATATGTAGCCCTGTATTATATGGTAAAATTTTGATCCTTGGCAATTTTGTAATAGATCAGAAAATATACCTGAATAATCTAGCTTGAAATATTATTTTAAGGGATATTTTCAACTCAATATATACCTAAATACATTATTATTACATTATTGTTGCATTATTTTACATTACATTATTTTTAAGTTATTATTGTATCAGTGTTCATATATTTAAAATAAAATATTTAAAAAAATATTATAGCAACAAAATATATTTTAAGGCATCCGATTGGGTGAAAATCGATAATTTCGACTATTTTTTACTGTTTATACTAAAAATTTTATTCTTTAGCTTTCTAAATCTTTTTAAGTTTTTGTTCTCCGATCTTTAGAATCGAAGTAGTTGTTTTTTCGCTTGCTGACAAAGGAAACAAAATAGAAATTGCATGTATTAAATGCATTTTCAGAAAAATTTTGATTTTGGAAAAATCTCTTTACGCTAGATTACATTAGAAAAAATGTTTATTGTATATTTCTTTAAAACTTTGTATAATGTTAGCTATGTTTTGAAATAAATGCTAATGTCTTTGTGTGAATTTATTATTTTTTTCATGCTTAAAGAATGCATCCTCAATTTTTATTTAAAAAAATCAATACCAAATATATATTTAGCTCAATTTTATTGTATATTTGAAATTTTTTAAAGGTTTTAGTTCTAAACATGGGAAATCATTATTGATCTATGAAAAAAAACATTATTTTGATATATAGGCATTACAATTTGCTGCGAAGCTATTATCACGGCATAAAAAAACTTGTCATTTTTATGATCAAATCTACCTTTTTTTTTAGAGAGAAACATTTTAAAAAATTTTAAAGTTTGTGTTAGATTTATAAAGTTAGGGCCGCAGCGTACTAAAAATAAAATTAAAATTTCGGATACTCAAACATTTCAAACTATGAAAATGGAGAGTCAAATCTTTTTATAGAACTTGAAAGGCACATATTAAAAATTAGGAAGTAACATATTTTTTTTAAATAGATGTTTTTCGTTAACTATGTTGAGATATAGTGATCTTGTTATTCAAACATACTTAATTCTTTACATACAAATGATCGGATCTTCGCATTCCAGGGCTGAATCGTAAGGGTTCGAAAGGATGACCTCAAATATACTAATTAATTAGTGCAGACGATATTTTTAGCTACGAAATAAGACACAAAAACGTAATTTCTCCGAATAAGTGTACCATCATTTTGGCAGATTTAGAAATCTAACTCCCAAAATATAGGGGATAGATGCAATCTGGAAAGTATGGTCCCAATAGTTTGGTCAGGAGAGAGGTCCTAAGTTTGAGCCCCTTAATATTAATTATATTTTTTTGCGTTTTTTGCCATTTCTCGAGAATGTCTTGAGCGAATTTTAAAACTTTTGCCAACAACTACAGAATTAATGTTTTGGAAGAAAATTCCATGCAAATTATAACTTTCAGTAAATATTTATAATTCTTTTTATTTTATTTCATAATGGTCGAAAAAATTTTAAATTGTAAGGTAAACAATTTTTTACATCATTTTAAAGAATGCAATTTTAGCTTCCAAAATGCAAAGTTTGAGCAAAATCAGTCAAATAGTTCCTGAGAAACCCAAATTTAAAAATAAAATATTTTTAAAATTCAATTTCCCACAAACTATTTGACCGATTCCGCTCAAATTTTTATTTTGGCATTTAAAATTGCATTCTTTAAAATGATGCAAAAAAAGTTTGTACCTTGCAATTCTTTATTGTTTCGACTATAATGAAATAAGATAATAAAATGAGATAAATATTTACTAAAAGTTATATTTTACATGGAATTATCTTTGGGTAAACGAATATTATAATTAGGTGCAAAAACTTTTAAATTAGCCTAAAAAATCTTGAGATATGGGGAAATACCAAAAAAATATAATTAACTTTAAGGGATTCAAACTTAAAACCGCTCTCCACACCAAACTATTGGAACCATATTTTCCAGATTGCAGCTATCCACAATTTTTGTCTCAGAAATCCGTCGCAAAAAGGTCTATGCCGAGAAAGTACGTTTTTCTGTCTGATTTCTTAACTTAAAATATCGTTAGCATTAATTAATTAACATATTTGAAATTATTTACTGAACTATAAAGATTGAGTCCTAAAATATCAAGATCGAAAGCTATTCAGGATATTTTGTTTTGCGCATTGTACTTCACATATGTATTGGTGCTAGGTACAAATGCTTCTTTGGTAAAGGATGATAGCATGATTTCATGGAGTAACCCATAGAGAAAGAAACAACGCATTATTTTTCTTCGCTTTTTTTTTTTAATATTACTGTAGTTGCTATTAAATAAAAATGTGTATTTTCTCTATTCACGAAATTAATTTTTGCGAAACATTAAATTTTACAATATCCGGCATATTTGGTAGTGTTAATGTAATCTGATTAAAAAAAATCTAAGTGTAGGAAATACCGGGAAATGGCCTTTTATCTTCAAAAAACATCAATATAGGGTATAGTAAGCAATGGACTGCCCATACTTGTCGTATTAATATCAAGGTTTATCTGTTTATTAATTTATGGATATTTCTGAAATTGTATGCATTTCCTACAACAGGAAATAAAGCAATGCATTATTTCACATGTTACTGCAAGAAGTTACTTTCAACTAATAGTGATTTATCATAATAATGCTAATTAAATGTATAAAAAAAACTTCTCATACTTTACCATTTTGTAATTCAGCACCTTATACAATGCCTAAGAAATGTGTGAAATAATTAATCATTTTGTAACAAACCGGCCAATTTTTGGCATAGTATGCAATGCTCGATTTTCCATTTCGTCAGTAACATGCCCGTACCGAATAAAAAAAATTATTTTGTAATGTATTTTTCAGAAACAAAAATGTTAGAAAGCTTTGCCATGTAAAATAAGAGACTGCTTAAATATTAAAAAAAAAACTTCTAGTTGGTGGTGAATCAATTTCATGCAACAAAAAATACTAGCACCACAATACTAATAAAATTAAATATAATGCAAAAAATTAAGAAAATTATACCTTAGTCTGTCCTTTTGCTCCACATAACTTTTGAAATTCAATTAGAAAGTAGTTCTTTCATCAAGCAGAATTCTTTCTGAAACATTTATATACAGTCGAACAGTTTAGGATATATATATAAATTCTAAAATGGTCACTCCATAGTTAGATTGTTTATTTAAAAAAAAATTCAAAACTACGTAAATACTTTAAAACAAACTTAAACGATTGCTTACAAATGAATTAAGAAGTTAATTTGAAAATTGTTGAAAAAATAATGTACACAGTTTGTTTTAAATGTTAATGTTTTATTAAATGTACTAAAATGTTAGCGAAATATTAATAGAGAATGTACAAAGTGTACCAAAAAAGATCTAATGTGGTAAATAAATGAAATAAAACAGGAAGAGGATGTAAAAACTGTTTTGCTAAATATATCGCATCATATCTGCCTCGGTAGTTAGAAATCTATTGTTAACAATATTCAAAACAAGTTACAAAATTCATAGATAATGCTGTAACAGTAGAAATTCTAAAATAATTATTTTGAGCAACACGTCAAACCATTCCGAAATATTCACACGGGCGTTTGCAATTAGTTTTAATTTAAAAACATTGAGCGGAAAATTTTCTTTGTTAGCAGCGCCATCTGTTAACTAACTTTATAACTAGTTTTTAAGCTTGTAAATTTTTTTGGTTAACAAAGTAGACTGTTTATATTTTTATTCGGTTTTTCAAGTCATCAGTAAATGTTAAACATCCTGTAAAAACTCAATTCCTTTTACTCGCAAATAATCATTTAAAAACAATTGAAAAATGTTAAACATTTTTTTTTTAAATTAAAATTTTATTACAATTGGCACTTTTTTTTATATAAAATTGAGCTATTTCTCTATTTAAACCAACGAAAAAATATATTGTTATCTACAGAGTTTATTCAACTTGTCTGTCACGTCATATCAATAAAAAACTCTTCAAAGTCAATACCATGCATGACCAATTCCGCCAAAGAGCTAACTTCCTTCATTTATGAGACAATTTACAATCTTTCACTAGTCAACCTACGTAAAAAGAAATAATAAAACTGAAAAGAAATGAAGAGAAAGACACAGTTTGACACTCTGAATGAAAAAAAGGTAGTAGGCTGAGACTGAAATGAAAGGAAATAAAACAATATCGAAAGAAAGGAAGGAAGGAAGAATAAGGTAAAAAACTGCCACTTTCAATCTCCTCTTCAGGGAAAAAAAAAACGATAAGAATAATATCGTGCAACAAAAGACCAGGTCTTTGAATGCCTTTCTTTCATTCTCTCTATATCTTCTTGGCATAAAGTGTTTAAAAGTTATCTGAAAACTAGTCCAGGCGTATATATTTATCTGGACACATACGAAGTGCATGTGTAAGCCTTTGATTGCAGAGAAGAATAGAAGAAAAAGTTTTACGTGTAAAAAAGAAAAGAAAAACTATAAAAAGTTCTTTTGCGCCAAATATTTTATTGATTATCCTGAAACAGATTAAACCATCTAAGGTAATAGTAGTCTTATACACTGTTTTGTAATTACCAAAATAGACATAAGATTTAGTGCTGGCTATAATAACTCAAACAAAAAATTCCATTTATTCTCGAAAAAAATTAACCATTTCGCTATTTTAGCAATGTTATAATATAAGGACATAACATGCATAATATAAGGACAAAAACAAAATTAATACAGTTCATCTATATAACTAACCCCTCTGAGATTCGGTGAAGATTATAAGGTTTTAGTTACACAATCGTTTTGAAATTCATTTGAATTAGTGGCAGAACTAATTCAATTGATAGAAAGAAAATGAGGTTTAAAAAATCTTCTTTAATATACCCCACTACCATTTTACAATATATTTATAAGCAAAAATTATTTAATTTTTAATCAAATTATTTTTTTATTAACTGTTTATTTGAGACACATCAAACAGTTTTTGGTTGTGTGTTTCGTTATATGTATATATTAATAAATGTGCTTAATTTCATATCATATAAAATCTATCTCAGTTTTAAAATTTTTACATTTAAGCCTTAACTGCTCAGTGATAAGTGAACAATTTTGTTTTAGCTTATAGATAATGTGACCGAAATAACGTTCTAAAAACCAGAAGACTTACAAAATGAATAAAAAATCACATAGGAACATGGCATCAAACTTGGGCTTTCTAGAGCAGCTAATGAGGGTTGCAAATTTCTATGTAATATTCAAGGAAAATAAATAACAATTCTTCTAAACCATTTTATTTATTATGTATTTTCAAACTTATAACACAATTATTTTATTTTTATTATAACCATCGTTGAACAGCCGACCCAATTTTTGGGGTAATGACTACTAATGTCCAACTGCGCAACCTTGTAATTTTGAACCCTATCCAGAAGACAAGGGAACTCCTGGATCAAGTATTGGAAAAAGTTTGCTTTCGTGGAGGACTTTTTGATGGAACTAACCCGCATTTGAGCTACATGGAGAGGAAGACCACGAAAACCTCTCACGATTAGCCTGAAAGCAAGGCGACTCCAACCCGTGATACGTCTACCACTGAGGATATTTCACGTCAGCACTGTGGTCGGTGCAAGCCCGATGTGGAATTCGTATCGACCATCCATCACTGGGATTTATAACGCAATAATGAAAAATACCACAAATTTAAATTATCGAAGTTTTTAAAAGACTCCCAGTGGTACGACAGGTATGCATTGATGCTGCAAAAAACGGCGCACCTTCTATAATACATATAATTATAAACGCACTATTTGCAATGAAAGTAGTGGTTTCGAATAACTTTTCATGCATGTTCCTGATTTTTTTCCTAATTGCATGCAACTTTTGGCTTGATCATAAACTAGTAACCTTCCGTAACGAGCTGAATAAAGTTTATAGATATACTCAAGCCCGAGGCTGAGCTACATCCTGGACTAAATCCAGCAATAGTCGTAATTTTGTGGGTTTAAATGGCGACTAGCTGTTTGCACCATTCATATTGGATAATAGATATTCCCATTCCACAAGATAGTAGATATTCCATTCCACTTTTCGATTGAATTTGACAACGATGAATATCGTGGTAAATTTGTCATTAAAAAGGTCTTAACTTTTTAGTACAACGTGTTCTAACATTTTAAGTAGAAAATAAGTCAATTATCTTAATGGTGCTTTTGAAGGAAGCCTAAAAAATTAGCAACATTGCTGTAATTTTCAAACTAAAATTTATGCTCGCCACTTTTTAAAAGTTATGTTTTTATAATTCACTTATAAATAAAATATTAATCGATGAATTTTATTCCATTTAAATCTGTCACATAATCGTAAGAGATAGTTCCAATCCGTAAGAACTAAAAGGTGTTATTTAATTATGTTAGATAATATTACACATAAATAATAATTATAAAATTATTTTTGAGTTTTGAGAACAATTGCTAAATAAAATATCTATAAATCTCAATCTGTTAATTTTTATAGCTAATGATACCTACTTAGATTTATTTCTTCAATTCTCAACTAGATAAAATTTTCCAATAAATATTGAAAAACTTTTTCTGGTTTAATTTATAATAACAAAATAAATTCATTATGTATATCAATTTCAATTGAAAGTTAATGTTTAACAAATAAAACATGTCTTTTAATTCATGTAACTTAAATACATGTTGTTGAATTTAACTAAAATATGGCACGTTAAAAAATACATAAAGAAGGATACATTTTAACCTTTTCTCTTGAGGATTTGTATCATCTCAAAATAAAATATAAATAATAAAAGTAGTAATAAAAAATATAAGTAATAATTCTGGAAACCTTTTAAAGAAAACAGGGTTTAAAAAATTGTGTTGAAAACTCTCTTATCAATATTTAACATTAAATACATAACTTAATTACTGTTTAGTTTGCAATTATGTCACTTCATTACTGATGGTTGATTTTTTTCCATTGGCTAGAAAATATTTGATTTTTTCATAGGCTCAGTTCTAAAAATATTTTTCATAAATATAAAACTATACGTCAGTACTTAAAACTCCTTGTATTAGACATTCATAAATATATATTTTTTAAAATGCGTCAGACAAAAAGAATTCTACAGATCTAGAAAATACATTTTTTTAGAATACTTCACGATATGCTTTGAAGAAAGTATATCCATCATTTTAGTTTCGTTTTCGAAATAAAAATAGGTTTTCATGTACTTTCGAGTTCAGTTCTTAAAGCTTATTTTGAGTATGTGTTATCAACGAACATGATGGATGAATTTCTTTGCATCCCTCAATCCTAGAAGAACCAGAATACATTCTTTATATAGTACTATCATCCCAGGCAAGTTTCATATATTCAATCACATTTCTGTCTCAATGTTTATAAGTTCAGAATGTCCTAAGAACTTTGCTTTCCTATGATAACACGTAATACACTATGATAACACGCAATTAATTACCTACTGCATCCGAGAATAGAACATTTTACTTTGCGTTTTCATTAAGGGCCTCGAATGTTTCATCAATAGTGAAATTCGTATCAAATTGTCATTGCTGTAAATATTAACAATGTGATAAAAGCTATAAGAAATTTCGAAGTGTGTTAAACCTAATATCATGTAGATGAACTAATGTAAAGTACTTCTTAAACTTCTGGACAATGAAGTTCAATCAATGTAAAGTACTTCTTAAACTTGTGGACAAGGAAACTGAATCAATATTAAGTACTTCTTAAACTTGTTTATATCATTCTATAGTTCAACTTCCAGCTGAAACCTGGTTCAATTTAGTACTTTATTAACTTTGCAACAAACTTGCATCGTCGTAAGATTCAATGTAGCGATTTTATTTTTTATTATTAAATTTTAAAACATTTTTAAAGGCATTTAATCACAAAAATTCAATTTTAAATTTACGCTATTATTAATTTAGAATCTTTCAACCTTTTTGCTACCTTAATGAAATACCAAGTTGAACAGATACCAAGTCATATGTTTTAGTATAAGCTATATGTAATTTTTGTAAATATTTAAATTTCAATTATAAGCTGATGACTCATCCCAGATTTCACTTGATTCTTATCTATGATAATAAAAGGAAAAGTGTGTGCGCGTGGTGCGCTTGAGTCGTTTTTTAAACTGCAAAACCATTTGTCTTGTGGTTCTAAAGTTTGAACGGCGCTTGAAAAGAAAAATTTAGTACGCAATACATTTTTATTAATTTTTATATGATTTTCTAGTTTTGATTATTAATGATTTATTGATCATTTAATGTTTTTCTACCCCATGCGGAGAGCAGGTATATAATAATTATAAAAAAGGGACTATAATAATAAAAATAAGAGTTTGTATATCTCTTACAACCCCAGACCAACTTGCGTTAGAGTCCTGAACTTGGGTAAGTAGAAGCAAAAGGCATATTTGTTATAAATCGCGATGTATTTTAAAGCTTAATTTATAAAAATTATTTAAAAGATAACATCAGTGGTGTTTTCTTATTTACAGTTCTTTTTTCACCTCGTTCAGTTTTTTTTTCCTTAAAAAAATATTTATTCAGTTTTAGGTGAAAATAAGCAACAATAGGGTGATATATGATACATCATGATATGGTATGATATCATGTGATCGATTTGGTGATATATGATACATCATGATATGGTATGATATCATGTGATCGATTTGGTGATATATTAGAATATAGGGATGATATGATATATAGTATGATCCATATAAAAAGTGCATTACAGATAATGCACCCATTGGTTGTTCACATTTAGAGAAATTAATTCCTTTTTATCTGTATTTATAGTTTTTTAATATTAATATTTAACCGCACACACTTGAAAAAAGTAAACATAGTACTTCATGAAACAAATTTCGCAGTTAAGGTTATTATGCTTACAAATGTTATAAAAAATGTGTAATAATTTATCTCTTATAAAAATTAAGGTTTCTTTGTTTAACAACTTAACTTAACAATTTGAATATAATTAAAATTTCAGAATTGAGTGACGAAATGAATATACAATTTTGTCAAAACAAGAAACATAGTGCTTTTCTAAGATATTTTATAAAATGTATCTTCTGTGTTGCCTTCCATTTTGTTTTCAGATGTTTGTTTCATCACTTATATGAATTAAAATTTTAATATTAAGAATAAGTGTAAGCATGTAGTATTCAAATTACCGCCTTAAAAATTGCTCAATCGAAACAAGAAAAAACCTTATTTTAGAATACAAAAAGAAAGAAGAAAATGTTTTGATATCAAAATTCTGGTAGAGATCAGCAGAATCGCAGAATAATTTAAAGTCAGCGATTTCAGAATTTCCTTCTCAACTTTTTCAAACATTAGTAAGGAGTTCAAAGTAGAATAAGAAAGAATTGGATGGTATATAATTTGCCAAAATTCCCTACTTCTTTTATTCTAAGGCGTTCTAAAATTCTTCTCGAGAGTTTGTTTGCGCTGGAGTGCCTTCGATTTCGGCTCATTTTTACGAAAAGTAAAAGTGTGAGAATTCAGAAACAGATATGCATTGTTTAGAAAATATATTCCCACATTTTTATGAATACTTAAAAATTGGGCCGCAAAAATTAAAATATTTGATAAGGTTTGGTAAAATTTAACACATGTAAACCATAGTAGTTGTAAAACATAGTTTGAATAAAATTTCAACCTATGTTTTTATACACCTATTTTATACACCTATGTTACCTATACAAAATTTATTTTCATCTTAAATTTATTTTAGAATCGAATGACATTGTAGAGCGCATAATTGAATAAAAACACCCACTTTTTCTTATTAGGAGAAATACTATGATCTAAATTTGAAATCTACTTTCAAAAAATTAAAATTGTGTTATTTATTTTAAAAGTAATAATTAAGGCAAGCAATTTATTCATGATCATTTATTATTCATTTATTCATTTATTATTTATTCATTTATTATTCCCTCGTGTATAGTAGTTTATATTTTTAACTGATTTTAGTCATATAAGTAGTAATTTATCAGTAAAATTTCAAAAAACACCTAATTAGAGTAATATTATATTTATTTGTATGTATATACAAATAAATATAATATAGTGTAGTTCTTTTTTTATTTTTTACATTTGATCTTTTTACTATGGTTAAACAAATGGCAAAATAAAACATTTTTTCTTAATTATTAACTTTTTTGATAAAATCTGAAATAATAATTCATTTGATAAGACATTTACTTCAGAAATAATTTTTCATAAAAATTGCATTAAAACTTTAGTACATACCAACTAGAAATAAGAATATATTAAAGAAGCACAGCTGCATTAAAATATAAGGTATAGTTCTTGAATTATTCTTTAGTTTGAGCCAGTTTTACAATTAATGAAGTTGAAAAAATAATTTCAGAATCTATTTCTTATTTGAGATATCTGATTGCGAAACAGATAAGAAAAATATTCTTTTGCGAAAATAAAATATTTACTGATCAGCCAAAATTCTATTCTTTAAAAATTCTAAAGTAAAAAAAAAATGATTTTCTCCTCTTCATTATTCAGATTTATGCATTGAAAAAGATAATCAGGAAGTGTTGGACTGCAGTTTTAATATGGGAGAATTCAATTTTTCTCCTACCTCCTATGGCACCGGATATGTTTTTTTAAAGAAAGTATTCTCATGAAATATTTTTTTTAATTTCCTGTTTAATACTTACTTAGAAAAAAAGTAAAATAAATTAGTTGAATTTTACATATATCTGCCTTTATTTTTATGAATATAATGTTAATAGTAAAATATAAAAATCTTAATTGATACAACCTTTCTGCTTTTGATGGCTTAAAATAACAGCTCTCACGAACAAATTTTGAGTACAAAAATTTTTCTCGTTGCAAAATCTTGCGTAAAAATAATCTCGTACGAAAATTTTTGTGCATATGCATGAACTTGAATAGACAATTCTGTATGCATACACCGATGAAAAAAAATAACCAAAACTATCACAATACGGTAAAACTTACCATGTTTTTGGTTTTATGGGAATATCATACGGCTCGGTAATTTTCACCGACGCATTTTGGTAATGATTTTGGCTAAATTTAGCAATAAAATTTGTATATACGTGATGTTATAATATGTTGATAATATGTGATAAAATTTGGTAGTTTTAGCATGATAACTTTGAACACGTCATAAAAATCATTTATTGAGTTAAATTTACTTTTTAGTTTTAGATTTTTTTTTACTAAATATATGGTAATAAGAACTATAATTTTTAAAACCAGAATTTCTGATGACAGAACTATACAAAGCTTGAATGCATAGTTTATTGTGTCAAAGCTAAAGACGTACTTATTTTGGAAAATATTTTGATTAAATATCTTCTGATTCTTTAAAAAAATATACATTGAGTTATTCTCTAATTCTTCCTAGTCACTGCAGTTATGTTTTATTGTTATTTTAAATAAGAATTCATTTATGATCATTTTCGAATTTTAAAAAATTACATCCATTTGAGTTATAGAAGTTATTTTTTAAAAAAATATTATTCCTTTCACCTTATTGTTTATATTAGAAAATATTCAAAGCATTTTTGTCCTTAACAGTATTTTTCAGAACGTTAAATAAATGAGAGGAAAATGTATTAGATTGATTTTTTATTACAAGTTTAACAGAAATTCTTTGGAAATTTATTACCTGTAAAATATTGTTAGAGATTCTTAAAATTAATTTCATTGTATTGTTTAACATTAATTTCTGTTATAAAATAAGTATCATTAGGGAATTAATTCTTATCACAAATAATAATCTTTTTAATTATTTTTAGTTCATAATCATAGAAACGTACTTGAAACACATAAAATACCGCTCAACTTATGGCTAAACTCAATTTTATCTTAAGAAAATATTTTAAATCAATTGTAAATTTCTAGACATTCACTAGATAATCACAGTTAAAATTTTTAACAAAAATTACAGTGTACTATATTGCACGAAACATATTTTACGGCTTTTGAAAATTTCTTGGAAAAAATAGTTAAATAATAATTTATTTAATTGTTATTTTACCATATTCAAATAAAACAGACAGATAACTGTAAAGAAGATTGTATTCAAACTATTAACCGTTAAAAAAAATCGTGTATTGAGTGTTTTCACTTAATAAAACAACCAGAATTTTATTCGCTCCAACTAGTCACTTAGTTTCTTGCAGCTGGTTACTTAATTGTAGCCGAAAGGTCTAATCATGTCAATATCATGACCGACTGTATGGGGGTTTGAGTCACAGTGTTGACGACACTACTATTATTTCACCATATAAAAAGTTTCCAGTGTCCCCTTCTCCCCAATTGGTGCCCCTGCCTATTAGAAGAAGAAAATCCCACACGCGCATAGATGGCAGCAACACTGAGTTGATTCACTCAAAAAGAGTCAAAAAGACTATATCGTAACTCTCATGATTACTCTCTTTTGGCAAAACACAACTCAACCACAATTTAAATCTAATGCCCATTACCTAGCGAAAAGACTGGTATAACTTAATACCAATGTCTAGATAAATTTCATTCTTACGGTTTTTTCAACCATACCAGTTATTAACGGTTTAATATTTCTTACAGGGTTTCAAAAGAGAAAAAAAAACTACTTCAAAACTACAACATTACAAAACTATTTCGAAATTGCTGCTTATTAAGCATTCTATATTGTTCGAATGGCTTATAAGAATCGATTCCACAACTTGTATGAATAAAAATAAGGCATTATGTGCAAAACTCCAAGTTTTATTGCATTATTTATTTCCATAATGGCACTACGAAAGAAAATAGCAGCTGCAAATGCCAAGACTATAATTACAGAACATTCAACGCGAGGGTAAGAACTCTTCAGATGTTTGATCTTACACTTGTATAAGCACCTATATATTTATTTATGTTTTTTTTTAGCTATTCAGTACACTTGAGTCAATAAATTAACGTTATAAAAAACATTTTGTAAACAATAGAAAAAAATATGGATTTGAAAAGTCATATCTCCTTAATTTAATATATTTTTAAAATTATTATACGCTAAAACAATTAATATTTTTAGCAATAAAAAATAGTAGTTAATTCTTTATTTTTAAGAATGTTTTAGAAATATTTAAATTTCTAATTTTATATATAATCTTAAGTTATTAAATAAAATATTTTAAAACAAACTTCACAACTCAAATAAAGTGAACTACGTTTAAATTATATTTTTTTTAGAATATACGAGAAAATGTGCTTGTAACACACGTAAGAATTTTTTATTCTAGAGACAACCAATATGTTTGCATTGACATCCTCTACGTCAAGTATTTATTAACAGTAGTTTAAGAAGAATCTTGCTTATCAAGCTGTTTCGTAAAATTTTTAGCGCAGAAATCCTTAGAAAAGCAAAACAAAAACCAATTGTACAGGAAATTTAAAAAAAAAAATAGAAATGGAAATAGATTGATCATGTTCTACGTAAACCTGCAAAATTTAAGGTAAAGCAAGTTTTTTGCTTGCAGCCCTCAGGGCAATAGAGAAAGAAGAAGAAGTATTTGACGTAGGACTATTAAAATTGAATAGAAAACAATAAGAAAGACTTGGGAAGAGGCAAATTATCTAACCACAATTCGAGTGAGAGGGAGATCTCTGGTAAAAGCCCAATGATTTTATTCGGAGTGAAGAGGAATGTATGCATCCTCTAATGAAAAGAATTTCACTGAAAAATTACAAATCTCTTTATAAAATGAAGTGATAGCAAGATATAGATTAGTAAAAAAATTGAATCCAAATCATTCCCACATTTCTATGGTATGATTCCACCGTTTGTTCTCCTATATCAATTAATTTATCGGTGGAACTTCTTAAAGATTGAAGGTGTGCATTTTAAGTTCGAACATGCTGCTCTAGAAACTTAAATTTAAATGATGTTAGAAAATCGTAAATCAAGCGCGCAATCGATAAAATAAAAAATAATACGAAAATTTCATTACAGAAGAAGTTGAACAAAAATATATCTTTCATAGCTTTTGAATAATAATTATAGAAAATATATTCCTAATATTGTGTCCATAAAATCAATCCAACTAGCAGTATCTTCAAAATTAACAAGCCATATTTAAATAAATAATGAAATTACTTTCAGTGAACAAGTTTTAAGTCATAGAGTGGAAGTGTTAATAATTAACTATTTATTTTGCTGGGTTATGTTTATTTTCATTAAAAAACAATCTTAGTAAGAATAATTTATGCACTTGAAAGGTAAGAAAATATTGTATTCAATAATAATATTAATAAGCGTAGAATCGTATTTTGGTTGTTCTTAAACATTTCTAACTTTAAAAGCAAGCCATTTTAAAATATTAACCATTAATATATCAAAATATATTAAGCAATAAAATTTTTAATTTAATTTTGTCAAATGACTAATTTAAGACAGTCAGAGGAAACCGAAAATTGAAAAACCAAAAATTATTTTACAATGTTTATAAATTCTAAGACATTTCTATTACTAAAGCAATTCTGCTCTGAAAAATCCCTTTACATTTTTAAAAATAATTTAATTAAAGGAAAATGTATAAATTTTGAATATTCAAAACAATATGTATAGAAAAGAAAAGATCACAACTTTTTACAAAGATTATGAGTGATTTTATAATCAATTTATTAAAATTTAATTATATAAGCATCCTCAATGCCATGCGTATCTCTAAAAATTTAAGCGAACACTCATTTCTCATCGATGCATTTACTGTCGCGATTTTAAAAATTAAACTGGAATTCCTAGTTTAATATCGTAATTCAATTTATCAATCCAACTCTTAACTGAATTAAGATATCAGATTCCGAAATTTGCTTCTTTGCATTGATTAAATAATTGAATCAATTTTACTGTCAATGTTTTGTAATTATGATTGAGGATTCAAGTTTCAGAGTACAGAGAGTATGGAAATTGTAGAACTAATAAATATCTTCAAAATTTAACAATCCCGCTTTTTGTGAGAGCTTTAATTAGTCCAGCGTAGCTGTGTTTTTTTTTATGGATGTGAAATTACTATAGTATGGAATCATTTTATATTTTATAATTCGGTTATTTTCTAAAGTGATCGAAGTAAACTTATTAAATTGTTTCAAAATTAATATTTAAAATAAAAATATCTAAAATGTTTTAAAAATTTAATTTTTTAAAAATATTTCATTTATAATGTTTCTTTTTATTTGCATTCTCTCTTCTTTTCATTAAACTTCATTCAAAATCTGCAATAAATTTTTTTCATATACTTACTCAATGTGGAATGCTGTGTTTTAATGGTTGCTGTTTTTATTGTAAAATTAACCGCATAAAATATGACTAGAATAATTTTTGTTCGAGATTTAATTACTTAAAAGAATTAGTGATGAAGTACATAACTGTATTAAATTAATCAGATTACTGATACTGTGTAAATTAAGAAAAGTCAAAAAAATATATTTGATTATGCCTAATTCTATGTGCATTTCGTATCGTAATAATTGTATAAATTATGAAAATGTCAATTTCTTTAAATGTTTCAATTTTTGTTTTTATTCATTTGTATCTCAAATGATTATTATCTACTCAAAATACATATTTCAAAAATTTATTTCAGGCACTGCAAAATAAAATATGTAAAAAACAAAAGATCAAAAACGAACATTTTGGAGTCAGGATTAGGTGAAGTTTAAGGTCTAAATTACAATCGATTCCAAATCGAGTCGGCTTGATTTGTGTCAGTTTAAAATAAATCTGGAAATAAAATCACAAAAAAACGAAGTGCAAACTTGAATTTATTTTTAAATACCCCTTTTTTCATATTTATTGTATTGCTTGCCATAACGTATTATGATTATATTTAAAAAATGAAAAAAAAACTATCATCATTTTTGTTCAAAATCTGAATTATTAAACAAAATTGTTTTTTAAGCTGTAATTACTAAAATTCTCATTATTTAACATTAGAGTTTGCGTATAATTTCACCCAAATCCGGCTGTTACTTACAAGAAGCGTTGAAAACCTTAAAATTTTAAATATCTAACAATTGTAACCAAAAATAATTCTATTTTCAAAATAATAACAGTTTTGACTCTTTTAAATGACTAAAAAGTTCAATTTAATATACCACAGAGATCCTTTGAGAAAAAAGACGAAATTTTATTTAGTTTTTCTAAATAAACAAATTCAATTTTCATATGGGTGTTCTTTGTTCAAAAATTTAAATATGTACTATTTTTTTAATGAATTGATTTAAACATAAATAAAATATCAATGACAAACATTCTGATAAAAAGTGTCCCCTATTAAAAAGACGCAAAATGTAATTTTTTTCAAAATAAATGTAGCTCATTCTGACAGAAATAATAAAAACGACAAATATTTTTACATTAGATAGAATATCTGACTTTTATCACGAAGAATCGTAATTTTGTTGAACACCTACTTTGTCAATGTAATTCATTCTTTTTTATTTTAACATGTCATCCATTTAGATAATTTTGCACATAATTTCAACATAAATTTTTAGTCTAATCATTGTAGACGTGGCATGTTATATAAAATAACCTTTCTACTAAATTTGCTTGTTTTTGCTTTAGGGAATCAAACAAAATTAGTTTTTGAAATTGGATTATTTGAAAAAATGCTTAAACAAAAGAAACATAGCTTCGTTATACAACGTTTCTTTTTAGATGATTTTTCAATAAGTAATTTTAGATTAGCTGAAAAAAGGATATTGCATGTATTTTAATCGAATGGTTTTAAAAACTAATAAGCTAAACTTTTAAAAAATAAACATGCTTATTTTATAGATTTCAAATTATTTAATAGTTAATAGGAGCATTTTCAACCATATTGTTAGAAAAAACGTTAATCTCTATTAATTTTACTATTTTACAGCTATTATAATGTTAATTTTTTGGGACGTTTTCTTTAATAGCAATAAATAAAACTTTATAATTATCGTGTTCTGGTCTACTGATAATTTTTAAAGGAAAATAAACTTTGAAGTAAACAAATAAAAGAATTTTATTACATAATTGTAAAAAAGTTATATTAAAATGAATGACAGTTATATTTAGAATTATTTATAAAATATAAAATTAATTGAGTGATTTATTTATTTTTTTTTTAAATTTCTTTTATGCATAGATTCGAATGTTTTGTAATAAATTTGATTAATGTCTCTTGTAATACTCGATTTTTACAGGATTATTTTTACTCGAATGAAAATAAAAGATTTTCATTAATTGCAAAAAAATATTAAAAATTAAATATAACAGTGATAAATAATTGCTGTTAAAAAATTTTGTATATCTATCTATCTATCTATCTATCTATCTATCTATCTATCTATCTATCTATCTATCTATCTATCTATCTATCTATCTATCTATCTATCTATCTATCTATCTATCTATCTATATATATATATATATATATATATATATATATATATATATATATATATATATATATATATAGTTAAAGAAGAATTTCTTTTGAAAAACAAATTTAGCAAAAAAAATATGATTAATATTTTTTATTAGAAATTTTAGCAATGTTAAATGTTAATGTTTAGTTATGCTTAACATAAATTTGATATTTTTAGCAAGTATCTTGTATTTAAATTATCCTATAAAAATGATGCGTTTTTTAATCAAAAAATAAAGTCCAATAAAAGAATCCTTTGGTAAGAATTAGTATTAAAGTTTTTTTGTTGTAAAAATGTCTATAAAAATCTTATATAAAATATATTGATCTTTTTTTTAGAGTTTTAAGCCTAATTTCATTTATTTGTATCCAATGATGTTAACATTTAAGAATTTGTTTCCTTCTGTTTTCATTATCCTCAATGTTTTACCCCAGTATTTCAATAATTATTATAAATGAGAGATTCAAAACAGTACAAGAAAAATTAACCCAAATTCTGAAATTAGAAAAAAAAACTTACAAAATAAAATAAAAAATAGTATCGTTTTCTAGCATCTAATTTATAATTTTTTCTCGCGAGCTTTCTTTTCTTTTAATTATACTTTATTTTATGCAACTTACATTTCAGCTTCTCCTCTTTCCAAGCAATTCGATACAATATTATAACTTCATACTATAACCTACTGAGAGAAAAGCAATATTTTTATACACTTTTTCAAGAAAAATACGCGATTGACAGTTAAGTTCCTATTTTTCTTCATATGAGTTTTCTTAATTATGAAGAGCTCTTATTTTTTCAAATACACATCCACTAATCTAATTGATAACTCCATTAATTTTCATATTTTCATTTAAGATCTTCAAAGTGAAATTATTTTTATACATTTGTATTCACGTAAAAAACTATTAAGATTTAATCAGATTTCCCGTAGACATCAACACACGAGCAAACACACTTAGCAACCACTAGCATATTTGGTAACAGCATTCAATGATGAATGCATTTTCATACACATAATTCTACATTCACTTAATAGCCATGCGTCTACAAAATTGCAATTCCAATTCCCGATCATGCGATTAGAACCTGAAGCATGGAAGCTTTCATCTTCTAACCGCATTTCAGCTGAAAGCTTGCAATTTCACTTACAGGACATCACGATCAAAGGATCTTACGAGAATTATCAATTAGCTTTGAGCGTACGGAATCTGTTACAGTTTATATCAGAATAATAATTCTGACTGCTTAATATATAATCATGTTAAAGCTATTAACCCTAATTCATTAATTATTATTCCTTTTAAATCTGATAAACGTAAATTATATTGTAATTGTTGTAATTAGTTAATATACATAAACGTGTATATTTTTCTAAAAAAAACTTAATTCTATAAGAGAGCATAATAAGGAATCATTGCTTATATTGTTATAATTCTCATAAGCATTTATTCCGTTTTGAAAACTAAAAAGTAAATGCACTAATAGTGCGTTGTAAATAACCCATTTAAAAACAATGGAGTAAAAGCAATGTCATTTACGCAATGACGCGCAATTCATTATATATTTCCTATTTTTGGATGCTATCTTTTGTTTATAGCATTTTTAGATGAAGGAGCACAATTTTCAATGCATCCAACCCTTTGACGCAGATGGGACACCGATTTTCTTTTTGTGATTTTTTTTCCGACTTTATATACAAGCAAAAATATATTTTCGTATTTTTTAATCATAAAAAACAGTTTTATAGTTTTGAAAAATTTGTTAGATTATCGGAGCTGTATTTGTATTGAATTATAAAATCCAAAGAAAGTAGTTGAATTTTCTTTCCTTGCATATACACAAAAATTTATAAAAAACTGATTTTGTAAATTAAAGAAATTCAATGATGAATAACTGTTTCTTTTTAGATCTAAATAACTGCAAATAAGAACAAATCAAAAAAATTATTATTTGGAAGACTTTACCATAAACGTAGAAAAATACATCTGTGTTTCAAGCTGTATTTCATAACCATAAATTATTAAAATGCTGAACATAATATTTTCCACCTATTTTGATGTAAATTCGCTTATTTTGATAAAATAAGGGAAAAGTATGAAAAATATGTTTAACAAAAATTCTGCGCCGAAATATATATCATCAAGGCAAACGAGTTATTTTTAATTATATAAATTCTAACTGCTGAAAATACCAATCAAAAAAATAATAATCAATGGTATTTACTTTTCATACAAAGAAATTCTTACCAAATCGAAAAAAATTATTTTGCTGATTTAAAAACATCAATACGCATCATTTTTTCATAAAGACAAACACCTACACACCTCCCTCTCATGACCTTTTTTTTTTTTTTTTTTTTCTTTGTTCTAACTTGTTCCTTTATCTTGATTGGTTAAACCACTTACAAGCGTCTTTTCTTTACTTTTCTAATATTATTCGGTGTTTGGACGTTCATATAGCTTCTTGTTTAGAGTACGCAAAAAGTTTATCAATTTTCGTATTTTATTAGTGCGTTATTCACGTTATTCAGAGATTATGAAAATAAATAATTTACCAGCATCTAACTCCTATCACATATTTAAATAAACAGCCATTTTAAATAAACCATAGAAGTGAAAACAGAGTAGTAGCACTTTATTCATATCGCACTGGAGCTGCACAACGTGCTACTGACAACAGTCTGGGTAACATCTCTGAGGATGATCCGAAAACATGTCATAACTATTTTGATCCTCTGAGGAGGTGATGGCACCCCCAATTTGGTAACCCGACAATCTGCTTGTTTAGTAAAGCACTTTACGATAGAACAGTTAAGAAGGACTGATACAACGTACCCTGGGTCTCTACGCAGACTGATCAAAGTGGTCACCCACCCGCTTACTGTCAGCAGCCAGTGATGCTTGACTTCGGCGTTCTACAGGGAACGCGTGGCTTTACAATCAGTTCACTGAAGGACGAATGGAGTTATTTCAAAATAACATTATAAATAAAAAGATAATATAATAATAACATAATCAAAACAGTTATTGATAAATAGTTATTCTAAGTGAAAAATATTTGAATTTAAAGCTGTCAGAATACTTTCTCTCTGCCATTAAAGAAAGGATAATGTTTCATTTTAATAAACTGAGTATTTAATAAAACTAGTCATACTACCATTACATCTCTTAAGAATAATTTGACATCAATAATTTAAAAAAAAAGGCATATACAAGCTTAACTTTTGCAGAATTATCATAATTAAAAGACTTGCGGAATTTAATTCGAGATCAAAATTAAGATGACTCATCATAATTCTTAATTAGATATTTCTTAAATAAGCTTGTACTCCTATTAGATAACTACTCTCAAATAAAGCACCTACAAAACCCTTTTCAAAAGACAGACTTTATCCTTTTCCTCGCAAAATTTCCCCTGGGAATTTCGAAAGAGCATATTTGCGTGCAAACTTTCTCAAGTCCCAATTAAACCTTCCCATTAAGTTTCAAGACTTTAATGACCACGTATGTACAGTTCAAATGACTTAAAATTTCTGGTAAGTTTAATTTCTGTAAGCTTATATTACAAACCGTCACGACAATGCTTTATAAAACTTTGGATTTTCCTACCGCCTTTAATCAGTTTCTCGAAATAAATAGATTGGAAGCATTTTTACAAAAAAAAATATTGAGAAGCATATTTCTGCCACACTGCAAAAAAATCTGAATCGATTTATGGTAAAAAGTACCGAGCACCGTTAAATACTTTTTACTACTTCCACTAATCAACTTTTTATCGTAAAATCCATCTTACCACTATATATTACAGAAAAATCTGATATACTGTAAATTTTAAAGTAATAAGTAGGTAAAATCACTGAATCAATAACTAAATAAATATTACTGCAAAAATTGCGGAATAATATTTTGCGATAAAATGCATTTTACGAATGATGCACCTAAAGAGCTGGTCTTTTATACCGTAGTTTGATCCGGAATTTTATACAATGAAATACATTTGAAAAAGTGTTATTATAAAATAAATGTTATTTATTTTAGCTCTTAATTGTCGATGTCACCATATTTGCAAAAATATAAACATTTTAGAAAAAAAAATTTAATGACAGAAACGATTTAATTCGATTTGAGGACGAAAATTAAAAATTAGTATCCTTGTACGTTGAAACTTCTTAAATATTTGTTTTTACTTTAGAAACAAAGTTTCAAATTTCAGGTGAATCTAGATATATTTACCTATAGCTAATAAAATATTCTGGTATTTACAATATAATATTTTTGTATTACAAGCACTCCGCCCTTGCTCTTTTGGCTCATTAACCCATCTGATTGCAATATTTTCAAAAAAGCTAAATTTGAAAAAAAGTCAAGGATCATTTTGTTAATGAAATATGCAATAATTATAATTTTACTTCAGAATATGCTAATCGTAACTATTACCTAGATTTGAAGAATAATCAAGTGTACTTCAAAAAAAAAATTAACTACGGAATACTTAATGGGTGACATAGTAAGAAAAAATATAAAGAAGTGATTTCTTACTTTAAAAGATATATAATTATAACCTTATATCATTATTAGAGTTCGAATTGAAAACTGTTTTTTTAACTTAGTTGTTTCTTATTTTTAAAAATTTTAATATAAATGTTAATATTTATATATATATCTGAACTCGATTTTTAGTCGACATTTAGACTCGACATCCCATCAACTCAACATGAGCTCCTAAAATACAGGTCTGGAGAAAAAATAATAAATTTTCCTAACACAATGGATAAATTGTCATTATTTTAAGCCAAAAAAGTGAGAAAAAATCCTTGGAAAAGCATTTGAAATTGTAATAACTTATAGCCTTTCTTCTCGAAAAATGTTCTCATTCGTTAAGGGTTACATTATCTTTGATACGCCATAAAGATCCATATTTAATATGTACTTTTAGAGTCCTCATTAAAAAATATAAATGAAACATTAAAAATAAAACAAAGTGTTTGGGTTGCATATTAATACTTAACCGAGAAATGAACAAAACGTTTTTGGAATCTTACAAATTAGGGTTCAAGAAGACGGGAGTACTAAACAAAAAGTTGAGTTTGATTTCGATAGTTGAGTTTGATAACATTTCAGCCTTTAATTAAATCTGTTTTGCTGTTTAGTTCGTTTCCCTTTCTTTAATATAATTTGTTAAATGATAAAAGCGCTTTTTTTTTTCGTCGGTTAAATATTAATTTGCAAGGCCTATTTTTTTGTTTGTTTTTTTTTTTGTTTCCAAGGATTCTAATAATGCACATTAAGGGTGGTCTTTACGAAACACCCTTTATACACTATCAATAAAACTAAGTAGAATGTCTCAGAATTTTTCATAAGTCAACTAATATACGAGAAATATATCACTTGGATTGAAAAAATTTAATTTGACCACTCTTCTGTAAAAAAAATAATTTTATCGGAGATAACGATAAACCGTATGACATAAGAGCTCAAGTCACATTAGCAATGAAATAAATTTTAAAATTGCAATAAAACAAAGTATTTTTATGTATTTTTCTATTTACGAGACATATTCATATTGCATTCTTTTCTCTTCAAAATTCCATATTCAAATTGTAGAAGAAGTTTAACAATTGCATTCATTGATACGTAAGACGTTCAATCAAAACAAAAAATTTTTGTCAGCATCTCTAACTAATCTCTAACTAATGAAAGAAATATTTTTAAATAAGCTGTTCCCAATAGAAGAATTTATTTTGATATTAACTTAAGAGCTATTTAAGCATCTATTTTATCAATTAAACCAAGAAAATTAAAAAAAAAAATATTTTATTCATACAGAATATATTTTGTAAATGGTACTTGACAGCATTCGATGCAGCTTTGGGATTTAACTTAGAGATTAATTAAATCAATGCAAAACTCATCTACAATAAATGAGCTATATAAGTTTGCTTTGGATTAAAATGAGGCAGAAATTATTAATTTATCCTCGGGATTCTAATATTGAAAGGTGAAATGAAGAGGAAATCAATTTGAAGGAGTGACATGTTAATCAATCTACCTTTCACCAATTTAGTCGAAGTTCCCCAAACTGGGAATGATATTAATTTATAAAACTAATATAGCTAATAAATTCAAAGCAGTTCAACTTAAATTTATCTCTTAAATAAATATCGCATTCTAATTAAATTTTAAATGAAATTGTAATCAATAAAAATTTATAGACCGTTATCTCTTGCATAATTTGCTTAATTAAATAAACTACAGTAATGGGACTTCATATTGAGGTAATAAAGGTAAGAAATTAGATTTTAATTAAGCAGTGAATGTATTCATTTCGAGTAAGGGAAAATTTTTTTAACTATTATTATTTATGTTAATGCTTTTGATTGCTTAGTTTATTGAATTTAGTGATTTTGTAGCTTGTATTTTAAAATAAGATGTACAAAACAAAGAACAGCAAAATACATTGAATAAATTTTGATCTAATGAACTAATTTTCACGTACTAGGTCTCAAACTAAATGGCTAAGGAAAGAAAACTCAAATAACCTTCTTAATTAGTGTAGACATTATTTTAAATTACGAAATAATCAGATACAAAAACATTTTTCTTCAAATAAATATAACCTTTCTTTGGCGAATTCGGATTCTTGCACCTCATAATATGGGGGTAACCGTAATCTGGAAAATATTGTCCCAATAGTTTGGTCAGCGATCTAAAATTTTGTTTAATGTTAATTATAATTTTTGTGTATCTTGTCATATCTTAAAGATTTTTAAAAGCAAATTGAAAACTTTTGCAAGCAATTTTAATTTTCAATTATCCAAAAATATCCGTGTAAAAATCATTTTAAGCAATCGTTTATTATTTTCTTTAACAGTCGAAATTGTATGATATGCAATCTTATCCCTGATTTTAAGAAATACAATGCTATATTATAAAATATGAAATTCAAGCAAAATTTGCCGAATATTTCTGAGAATCGAGTTTTAAAGATACGGCTTTTTTAAGTTCACTTTTTAAAGAACTGTTTGAACCCAGGAACTATGAAACGCAATCTCATCGATTTTATTCATTATTATAAGTGAACAAACTTAATGGGTACACGAAAGTTTGTTTAAAACAAAAGGCTTTTATGATATTTTTCAGCATGCAAACTATATAGAAAATATGAATCCTAACATACAAACTTTTAAAAAAATTCACAGAAAGTCAAAGTAAATTAATTCTAAAATTTATGTTTCTACAAAGCCTTCAACTAATAAAATATATGTCTGTATCATTATATTATAAAATTCAGTTAAATTATTGATGCTAAATACTAATTTATTCGATTTCGGCAGTTTTAGATTAGTTACGTTTAGTTTAAAATAGGCGATTATCATAACGTTAATCAATCGTCACCGAATATGAAGCGATTGCTTAAGGCCACCTTTTGATAATCAAAATTTACCTCAATCAAACAACATTCTCAATGAATCTGTACATTATTACTTCAGTACATAATTAAACTCTTGCGTACATTTACATAATTACTTCAGTACATAATAAAATATTTATTTCAATATCTGGCGAGTGTACATAATTTAGGTTTGCAGAAACGCGTTTCAAATATTTTACTATGAAGAAAATAAACATGTGGCTTCAGGTAGCTTCAAAAAATACTAATTCTATGACTATTGACATACTTGAATATTTTTGAATTCTAATTCTATGACATTTCAACCACGTTGATATTTGAGCTTACCTCACAAGTGAATAAAAAATAAACAATAAAAAACGAATGGTAATCTCAATTTTTAATTCGAACTATTAAGCTAGAAAACATCACTGATATTATCTTGAACGTAATTAAAAATAAGTTAAAAAGAAGTTCGCAATAGTTTGTAACATTAAATAATACTAAATTTACGCAAAAAAATAAATTTTCTATAGATACTAATTTAAATCTATGAAATAATTTTTGAATCGGAAGTTACAAATGCTTTTCGCAGCTGCTGTCTACACTTCAGGTTGCTAACAAGAGCAGTTCTGGAATTCTAAGGCAGATGCAACAGATAAACACACATTTGGTCCTTTTTTTTTAATTATAGATAATATTTATACATATTTTTCATTTAGTTTTTGTTCCATGAATTTTTTAACTTAAAGACACTGTTTTAAATGTGTGCAACTTTCCACTGCCAATAATAATTCCATTGAGAAAACGTAAAATATTGGACACAAAGGCCCCAGAAATTTGAGGATTTTTTTTATTATATTTATTACTTGATGTATTTAACTAAAATTTTATAATCAAAACGATTTAATAACTAAAAAAAAGGCTTTTTATAGTATGTTACCGCAAAACGTGATTTTAAGAATTAATAAAAACATTTCATATTAGATTTCAAGATAATTTAACTACAAAATCGCAAAATTTTTGTTTTTTCCATGATAATATATAAATTTTGTTTTTTCCATGATAATGTATTTTGTTTTTACATGATAATATATACATCTAAACTCATTTAAAATTTTACTACCATTGCCTTTTTCCAATTAAATAAGGTTTCTATGATTTTAAAAAACACTTGTGATCTTACTTGAATATTTACTTGCAATTTGCTTATACCACAATTTAATTTTACTTATGGACAACTAACTCAAATCAATTTATAGATTCCTGCACTTTTAAATTCATTCAATATTAGCACAGTAAAAAAATCGCGTGATTTGGCATTATAAATGCAATCTTTATGATACCGTGGTTCAACTTAAATGAAATCCCGATTCGCCTTTACCACACTGTGGTATAATACCTATCCGAATTCGCTACTGAAAATCTATAAAAAATTGTGCGAATGATTACTTTATTTCAAGTTAATAGTGAATAGAGCGTAATTTACCACTTCAAATGATATACTTAAATTTTAACACCAATAATTGATAAAACTTACACCAATTTGCAGCTCATTATTAAAGTTATTGAAGATGGTAGTGTTTTTTAGGGTTCCATAAATTTGGTAAATATTTAGTGCATATTCAAACTATTTAACTAAAGTCTCATGTGAACTAATGATAAGGAATGTTTTTAGCTTATAACAAATGATTTTGGACCATCATTAGAAGTTTAACTGTAAATAATTGAGCTATTTCAGGAATTTGACAATACGGCTGCCAAGATGGCGATTTTGTTCATTCGAAGTGTAACTTTTGTGGGATTCTATTGAGAAACTCATCATAGCCTATTTAATACCGAGTAAGTTTCAACTCTCTTCCTGAATGATAAAAAATATTAATTGCGATCGATAATTCAATCCTCTTCTTGGATTAATTTGACAAATTATTAACGTGAATAGTTATAAAATGCATGTTTTTTTTTATTTTTAGTCTCATAAGATTTACAAAATTCTGTTAGTAGTATAAAATATTTTTAATACCATTTAGCTTCTATTCACTTAGGTTTTGTTCAAACTCATATTAATATTCTACACTTAGTTACTTAGGTTTTGTTCGAACTCTTATTGATATTCTGTTTGCGTATGCATGTTTGATTAACGAACTAATTTTATTTTAAGACTTACTGCATATATGTATCCTAAATTTGTTATTCTTTATTTGGATTATATCACTAAAAATCTACCGATTCCCTTATGTCTCATATTTTACTATATTTGTAAATTTCTGTGATCAAAAATAAGAAATACGGTGGTGGATAATTTACGCCAAGTAATGTAAAGGAACATTCTAGGTGTTTCACTACACCCTCAACTATCCTCGGTTTTGGTGTGAAGTGGTACATTATTGAAACAGCACTTTGGTGTGAAGTAGTTGCCACCGTTTTTTGTGTTCAAAACCACGAGATTTTTTTACTCTACACTTCATTGTGAATTGTGATTGCATGAAAATCGCCCCATACTATTATTTGAATTACCGATGTCAGGATTACACATTTATTATTATTATTAAACGACTTAAAACTCCTCATGCACCACAAAGTATAACATGAGGCTTACAGTTGTAAGTAGAAAACAAAAGAAGAAAAATTTACAAATTTAAATTAAAAACAAAATTCCGCAAGGCAGCAAGACTTTCAATACTTTTGACCAGTTCTGATAAGACAGGAGGCCAACAAATAGAAAGACGCCTCAAATCAGTCTTTAATTTCATTCGGGCACTCGCATACAAATCGCAATGAAGAAGAATATGTTCAGCATCTTCATCAGCATCGCCACAAGCACAAATTCCACTGGTCTCCAGATGGAAACGAAATAAATATCTCTTAAAATTTCCATGGTTTGTTAAAATTTGGGTTAATTTAAAATCAGTTGCAAAGAATTTACATTGCAAACGGTGAAAAATGGATGGAAAGAACCTTTTCGTCCAAAGCGACCGAGGCGAAGAAAGAAATTCAGCATTCCAGTCCGCAATGATTTTATCTCTAGCGATGCGCTTCCAGTGAGAAGCTGGAACAGACACCCTTAAGTCTATTTCACCACACGTAGCTTCCTTAGCCAATTGGTCTGCTCTTTCATTGCCCAAAATACCGCTATGGCCACGAACATAAGAAAAATGAATAGTTACGTTTTCAAGAGCGTTCAAAATCGAGTGAGGATTACACATTAAACCTTTGTTTTTCAGAGTTTAAAAATTGTCAAAATGATTACAAATTAATCATTTCAAAAGTCAGTTCTGAATAATAATTGAAAAATTTGCAATTGTAATTGTACATACACTTTTTTTTTTAAAAAAAAAGGGATTAGTTAACTCGCAGTTTCCGAAGGGATAATGATGACACAGGGATTAAAGCAAAACATCAAATAATCAATAAAAATACTTAACTTTTTATATTTGCTACATTTTATTTTATTTACATTAAACACATTTCTTCTTAAAAAGTTAAAGTTAGACACTATTCAAAACTCTTAAAGTTTTGTATTCTTATATTTCCCCCTCTTTTTATTCCTTGCGATCATTAGTTTTATTGTCCACAATTTTTCACAATTGAGTATTTGTCTTTCTTTCACAACTTGGAAACAAACAATTTTGTTTTGTTTGAAAACAAAGGACTAAAAGACTTTCCTATGGAAAGAAGCACTAATGGAAGATGAATAACTATTGTGAAGATCCAGAAAAATCTAGAACTTTTTTTTCAATCTATTAATTTAGCTCCTTCTATTGAACTGTCCTAGTAAATGAAAAATGAAGGAATTTGCTATAAATAATAGCTTCTTTTTTGTTCTTTTGCTAACTTTTACGTCTTTCGGAAAACTTTTCCATCAATGATTTTTCATACTAATGTGATAAAGTATCTAATGAATGTTTTACAGCTCAGTAATAAATTTCAGTTTCTAATTATTATCGACACACAAACATCTATTGAATAATATAAAGGGCGTACAAGTATATTAATGGTGAATTTCACATATATAAAAAAACACGATAATATTAAATTTCTCAGCAAATACTCGGTTTCTAATAATTATGAACACAAAAATTCCATTAAATAATACGAAGAATGTACAAATATATTAATGGTGTGTTTCACTTTTCTAAAAAATCACGATAACGTTAAATTAGTCGGCAAATACTTAGTTTCTAACATTTAAGAACACAAAAAATTCCGTTGAATAATGTAAAGCGAGTAAAAATATAATGATGTATTTCACTTTTCAAAGAAAATATGATAATATTAAATTATTCAGCAATTACTGACGGTAAAGTTAAACTGGAACGTGTTATTAAATGTGTAACATTTAAAAAAAATGACATTTCTGGTAAAAGTTCTATGATTCAATTTCTTTTCTCCATTTTGTCAGTAAGTACAGGGAACTTATAGTTGAAACCATTTTTAGTGTTAAGGTACAGTAAATGCATTTATAACTAAAAAACTGAAGTAATGGTACAAAAAAGGATTAAAAAAATGGACAAAATAACAGTTTTTTGATGAAATTAGTGCGAATATATTACTAAAAAGGGGCTTCTTTCCAAACGAAATGTTTTTGCAATGAAACCATTAAATTGGTTCTAAAGCGCATGAAAATATATGTTGTAAGTAATTAAACAAGATTAATTTTTAAAAAAATTTAAAAAATTATATCAGTGAAAAAGTAAATAAAAAATGTGCAACTCTTGTAATGGTAGCAACTATAGACCAAAAGATTTTTACAGTGAATATGATGTACTCCTAAGGATTTCAATTGCATTAATTATGTAATTGAGTAGCAGTTATTATATATTAAGTGAAAATTTTGAAATAAAATCGAACTTTGGTGGATTCGGTATCATGTCCCTCAAAATATGAGGAATACCAGTGATCTGAAAAATGTCGAAATTAATATATATTTATCAGGAAAGTGCTCAAACTTTTGATTTCTTTAGTCTATTTTTATTTTCTCAACTCATTTTTTTTATTTCAAACTCAAAGCTTAAACCTAGTTTCTTCATTTATTTCTAAAACATGCTTACCAAAAGATAATTGAATGCTAAATTACTTTTTAAACAAAATTTAATATTTTTATATATTTTAATTAACTATCCAAATATTTTGAATTTTAAGATAAAATTTTTCATTTTTTAGGAAGACTTAACTTTAGATGATAAAATTTAAAGTTTAAAACAGAATCGGTCGAAAAGTTTATAAATGTTGGAATTCTCTTTGAAAAATGTAACTAAGTATTTGTTAGCTGGAAATTAATCAACCGATATTAGAAAACTTCTTAATGTTCAAAATAACTGTCGTTGATCTGTAAGAACTCCCAATACCTCTTCTTCCATCTATCGTACCATAAAGTAACATGATAAATTCCGGTGCAGGGCATTTTCAAGATGGTTGCATTTGGTGAGTCTAGTTATATTTTGATATGTGTAACTGAATTCTATAAATAAAGAATGGACATACGAGGAACACAAGCTATGTCTGCGGTCCCACAATATTTAAATAATGGAATATGTCCAGCACACAGAAGAAAAACAGCAATAGACTGTATTGGGGTTATTTTCTCATTTCATATACAATGGCTTTATTATGACATATGTCTAATTTGCTCGTGTAGTTGTGGGTGAAAATATCATTTAAATGATTTTGAAGATTAGAAAATAGTATGAGTTGAATTTTATAAGTTCATTATAGAAAGTTTTCATGCCCGATTCCATGTCTACATCTTTTTCCATTGTAGTTATAGCATCAAGTTACGAACGCAGAGGTACTTAACTTCAAACCATTCGGCGCCTAAGAAGTCTGTTGCATTCTCCTATTTGTAATCACCAGCAATGAACTAGAACCATGCTCATTCCTCTATAGATGGCAGCGCAAGTTTGTTTCGTTCCGTTGATCACTTTGAATCTTGAAACGATGAGTCTGAGTCTTAAATAACATTCCGTAAATGACGAAAATTTTATAACCAAAACGTTAATTTATGATCAACCGCACTGCATTTTACGAGAAAAATTTTCGGGCGGAGCTATCTGTTAGACCGGTCTTGCTAGCTTTCCAGACAGAAAGTCATGGTCAGCGTTTTATCTATTAATATAACTATAATCTCCACTTTGAAAATTTTTAAAATACAACAATAGATGAACAAGCTTTTTCTCAGCCTGATGTAAATTGCTTTTATAAATTCCATCTTTTTACAATATCGCTGCAAATACTACTTAAATATAAAAGTTCTACAAAAATATTCGTTTGTCCTGATGCTTGCCTAAAAGTATTCATTCATTGATTTTTGCTATAAAATAGTTTTAATGCATATAATAAGAAATGTTTATTTAAATAATATTTCAAAGAAATAAATTAGAAGATACTTAAATAAGAAGTACTCTCATATTTTAAATACAATGACATAAAAGAAAAGTTGGTCATTAACATTTGGAAAGCGTAGACAAAATAATCTTCAAATCTTATTTAATTCTTATAAAACTAAAATATGCATACTTTGTTTCCGAAATCCCTAAAATATTAACATCTCTATCATAAAAAATGCCGTATTAACTACCATTTTTGCTTTGTTTTTTAAATCTTTTTGATATATAATAAAATCTATTGTTAAATCTGTTTTATGTAGAAAAAAAATCCTTCCCTGGAATTATGAAACAAAAGCTAGTTTAAAAAATGTCACGATTTAGAAATCTCGAAATTAAAGGGGATTAAAAACATTCGTTTTTGAGATCAAAGGAAGTAAACCCCCAAGAAAAAATTCCCCGCTAATTTAATTACCTTGTTTAACTTTTGTCTTAAATTTTTCTTCGTGTACATTTTTTACATTTTTTTACAAACAAAGGTGACCTTTGCATCCTTTCACATAAACTAATTGAACAAATGAATTAAAGAATAGTTGTTTTTATTTAGGAATCTTTTTTCACGTTTTTCTCGTTTTTTTCACGTAGTAAGCTGATTAGATTAATAAATGAAGGAGGAAATAGCTCAATTAAAATATATATCTATAGATTTATTATAGAAAAACAAAAAAAAATCTTTTTTAATCCTCTTTTGGTAAACTAATAAAACATTAGATAAAATATATTAACTTAATAGTTTTTTAATTAAATCAATTATGATAATTTAAAAAAAATAATGATAATGCAATTATTTGAGTAGTATATAATGTATTTTAGCTAATGTAATTATCATTCTTACGTCTTATATATATATATATATATATATATATATATAAAGAGAGAGAGAGATTTTTTGCGGCAGCAGTGTGGTTGCTGCAAGCCGGGTGTGAATTCGAGTAGTCTAGCCATCGCTAGGATTCGAACCCGGTTCACCTCATTGAAAGGCAAACGCTCTATCCCCTGAGCCACCACGGGGCGAGAATATTTGTTTGGAAAAGATTCTTCATATGTTAATGATAAGTACTGTTTTCAACTGTACATGAAAAGTCGATTTAAATTGTCAGCTTAAAAAAAAGGAGATTATAAATAACTTAAATGATAATGACATTGAAGTTATTTTAAACAATGTTGCACCACTTCTCTGCTTCTGGGAGCAATGGAACTTCTCTAACGCTTGCAATCTTATTTTCATTGTAACTAACCTCAATAATATTTGGTAAGATTATAAAAAGATATTTAATGATTAATAGTGATTGGTATGATTATAAATGATCAATGAGTGATAAGAATATAAAAAGATATTTTTTTTCCTAGTAAAAATGTTACTTCGTGAGCCCCCAAAATTTGTATTCATCAAATTTCACAAGGATTCCAAAAATATGCACTACTGGCCATTAAAATTGCAACACCAGGAAGGAATGCTAATAACGGAATGATACAAGTGATAAAACTTTCAGGATATTTTGATGTATAGATCCTAAGGAATCAATACTCAGAACAGTCTTCCCTCGCAGCAATAACAGCAGTTATTCTACTGGGCATCGAGTTCAACAGGGATTGGATAGCATGGACGGGTACAGCATTTCATGCAGCTTCAACATTGTGCCACAATTGATCGACCGTAGTGACTGACGAGTGGTGGTGTGGTAGTCGTATGACAACCATTGGCCAGACATTTTCAATCAGTGAGAAATCAAGAGAACGTGCTGGACAAGGCAACAGGTGAACATGTTGTGTGTCTAGGAAGGTCAGGACAGTGCGTTCAACATGCAATCGTGCCTTGTTCTGCTTAAACGTATTATTATGGAGACAACTTAGATAAGATAGAGCAACTGGCCCTAACACATCAGAAATATAACAGCTGCTGTTCAAAGTGCCGGCAATGCGAACAATAAGCGATCGAGACGTGTATCCAATGGCACCCCATACCATTACTCCAGGTAAAGGACCAGTTTGACGATGTCGAAGGGAAGTTGTCAATGGGCATTCTCCACGATGTCGCCAAACACGAATGCGGCAATCATGATGCTGTATACAGAACCTGGATTCGTCTGAAAAGACGACGTCATGCCATTCCGGCATACAGGTTCGTCGTTTATCACACCATTGGAAGTGCTCCTGCCTGTTATGCAGCGTCAAGGGTAGCCAAAGCCACGGTCGCCGTGCTGATAGTCCATGCTGCTGCAAACGTCGTGTAACTTTTCGTGCAGACACTTGCCTTGCAAATTTGCAAATGACCCCTAATATTGACTCAGGGTTCGTGACGTAACTGTACGATCCCTTAAAGCCATGCGGATAACACGTCTGTCTTCTCTGCTGTTAGTGATGGGATGGGCGCTGAGATCATGCATGGCGTTCCATATGAACGTCAAGAACCCATCAGTTCCATATTCTGCTAACAGTCATATGATCTCGACCAACGCGAGCAGCAATACATCGGTATGATAAACCACAATCCCGGTAAAACCCAATTCGACCTCTATCAAACTCAGACGCGTGCTGGTGGGCATTTCTCCTTATTACACGAGGCATAACAAAAACTTTATTACCCAAGAACAAAGATCAAATTCAATTTCTGAAAAAAGTTTTTGTCAAATCTCTTCTTTTATACACATTGTGGGTATAGCAACCGCCGCCTGCTTTGCATGAATGCGCTGATAAGCTAATCATTTGCATACCACAACATGCTTTATCCGTCCAGCAAATTTCACGTTCGTGGTGTTTAGCGTTCCTGGTGTAGCAATTTTAATGGCCAGTAGTGTAGATTAAAGACAATGATTACAAAAATATTTTTTGAGTAAATACTTTCATATATGAACTATGTATTTCTCCGTAACTACATTAAGGAGTAGAGTACTAAATTAAAATACGTGTCTATTTAAGGAGATATTTCTAATTCTAGAATCAGATTAGGAATATTGCGTGTTTGGAGTTCTATTATGTTGATTTACAGCAGTTCTTAACTTCTTTCTTTTTTATTCATAACAGGAATTTTAAACAATATCTTCAGAAAAACTTAATGGATTTGATTTTTTTCCATGTTCTCAAAATGTAAATCAAAAATTTGTATGTACAACAACATATTAATAACTTTTTTAAAACCTTTACTTATAAAAAAAAACCTTTATTTTTAAATATCCATCATTTATAAATAATCTTTACTTTCAGGGAAAAAAATAAAATTATCGAAAAAATCCTTGAGTTTTGTTTGAATTTGAAGGTAAAACTCAAAGTGAATATTTATTTTCAAAACCAACCAATATGAAGTTTAACTTTATAATTTGATACAGATTACTGAGTATTTAAGCAGTTTGTTAGCCGTACAAAACAGTCTAATATTAAACATTGCCACAATCTTCGATTCTTATTTGTCTAAAGAAATGGTAGGACTATGTAGAAACAATGCTTCATAAATTGCTTGTCATTTTAAATTTTATCTTAACCCTACCAGAAAATAAAAATTCTTAAATATGAAAGGCTGAAGACGGTTAGTATGATGCACCTAAGATCGATCTATACCGACCCGATAGAGTGACACGATCTGAAGCTGTACTTAAAGTAAGAGAACAAATATTGTGAAAATAATATGAAAAGGAAGTATTAAAAGACATTCTTAGAGCTTCAAACGCAGATTTATACATTTTGTGTAATTTTGTTACAGTACTATTGAGTTGTTCGAAAAGTAATTTCGTTTTCCCCAAACACAGGATAGTAGTATTTCTTTACACTTTAATCGAGCCAACTTCACACTTAAATCATATAATCATTATAAATTTTGAAAGCTGATGTAGGAAGTCTTGTTATGGAAAAAGTTCGAGTTATTCTATACAGCAGTTTTCGGTCGGAGCCTTGTGAAAATGAAAAGCGGCATCTTCGGCATAGTTTAATTTTCTATTATCGAAAAGGTAAAAATGATGTTCAAACAAGAAAAAAACACATTTTTATAAGGAAAAAACAAATGTTTTCTTCCAAACAACTTAATGTTAGTAAAATTTTGTATCTTTTTAATAAAGATTAGATTTTAGTAATTTTTTTTTTTTGCTTAAAGTTTAATGCATGCTCTAACTATACTTTTAATCAATTTCAACTTTTTAAAGCACATTTTTAAGACTAATTGATTTGGAATTTATCATAATTGCTTCTAATCCTAGTAATTTTTGTCAAAATATGTGATTTCTAAAGCTTTCTGAGAATTCCAATCAAGTTACAAATATATTCTATTTTTTTGCAAGTAAATTAAATAATTTAAAATCGTACGCATATTCATAATTGCTTACATACATTGAAATTATTAGTTTTCATGTTCAGAATTAAAGTTATAAATTACAAATGAAATAGATTAAATATTTTTTCCTATAAAGCACTAGTAAGCAAAGTTTTATCATAAAAATAATTCCAGTTTTTGAAAATATCAGCAATAATTTTGTTATTTTAAAGAAGATCTGCAGTAGATATTGAAAGTTACATAAACTATTTTCTTCACATTATTTATATATTTTACTGCGAAAAAAAGGTTCCTTATAAAAAAATAGGTTGTACTTTTATTTTAGGTTAAACATATTACGAATTGGTGATACCTTAAAAATAATCAAAATAAATGCAAAATTGAAGGTTATTTAAAAATTTATGTAAAACGGGAGAAAAAAAAACAGATTTTATAAAATAATTCTAAGAAGTAAACATTGAAGCAAACAAGATTTCCCAATTATAATTCTTTTATATTGTAAATGATATTTTCTAAAGATCTCAGTAACTACTGCTTCATTTTAAATATTTTAATTATAATAAAACGTGATTAATTAGTCCAATAAATTACACAAAAAAATCATTAACTTGTATTCTTTTCAGAAGATTAATTGCTTCCTATTGTCTGCTCGCATCTGAACAAATGCTACTAATTGCTTTGATTGAAAAAAATGTAATACAAGATTTAATTTAACTAAATCGAGTTTTTCAATAGCATTTTCTTTGTGAAAATAATTGCTTTAATTTTTTTAAGATCAATTATTTCATTTTACAACATATAATATAAATTGGTTTTAACGCTTATGTATTTCATTTAAAAAAAATCTTACAGTTTGTACAATTAACGTATCTTCTTAACTTAAAATTTGAATTTAACTTTGTAGTTCTTAAAATTTTGTATAATTAGTAAAAATAATAGCAATTTATAAGATTAAACACAAAATAAAAACTCGCAATCGAGTCGTTACAATTGATTGTTAATTCAAAACACAGAAGTTCGAATTCCGCTTAATGACCCCACATCTAGGTTCATTCATTATTCAACACATGCGTTTTTCATCAGCGCTGATAAATATATATTTATTAGCCTATACATGTAGAGAATTAATTAGGGTCATATTGCTGACGTCGCATCTAAGTTTTTTTTTTAAATGTTATTTTTTACAGTAAAATGCTAAGTATTATTTTAAGAGCTATTTTTTGTTATAGGTGCAAAGATTGAACATGGTTTCACTCCAAGAAAACACGTAAACGATGTTCCAACAAAGCGCTATATCAACTTTTATGCAGTCAGTTACGAAAGTTTAAATGCCCTTATGTCATATTCTTACGAGAACGACACCAAATGTACAATTACATCGTCAATCAGACTTTTATTAAAAGTGAAAAAGGAGATTTTTAATCATTTATAAAGGTTTAATAAATTTAAATAAAAATATATCTTATAAGCTAATAAAATCAAATTCAAATCGAAAGCTAGACTTACTACAAAATTATACTCCACGTTTCACTAGAACAACGTATTTTTATTATTAAAAAACCTCAGACGTCAGTTTCACGAGTTTAGATAAGAGACAGCATAATCCCACTGATTCAAAAACTGGGAGAGGGCCTCCTGGGTCTACTGGTTTCATTATTCCACCAAATGCTCTGAAGCTTGAAGGTAGTGGGTTCGAATCCCACGTAACTCCGGATGTATCTTTACGGTATCCTCCTCTTACTTGTGCTACCTGTTCTTTAATTTGGTAATAGCTTATAAGCCGTTCCTTTTAATAAGCACACGAGTATATGCATGTATGTAACTAAATAAATAAATCTAATTCATAGAGAAAGGAAATTCAAAAGGTCTACCCTAAGGCAAAAAGAGAGCGGTTTCGAATCTCATCAAAATAAATTTATGGATTGTTTTTCTCTATCTATTATCAAATTTTGTAAGGGTTTATCATACCTTCTTCGTATTGATTACAAAAGTCTACATCGGAATAAATATATACATAAAAAAACAGTTGTTACAGATTCTCAGTTTCTTGCTATCCCTTATAACAGTGTTTCCCAAAGTGTGGTACGCGTACCCCCAGGGGTACAGGAACAGTTTACGGGGGTACGGGGGTACACGGGGTACACGGGGGTACACGTTCTTAAGCAAAATATCTTGCAACAAACAAAAATTTCAAAAAAAAAAATTAAAAACGAAGCTAGTCATGAAAATTTAAGATGACGTTTTCTATTGGCTATTTTTTACAGAGTTAACAGTTAATAATTAGTGGTGTCCACAGCCAGTTGTGATTTTTAACTTTTGTGCAATTTTTTTTTATAGTAAAAAATGCATTAATTTTTTTATCTGTGGTACAGTGTTACGAAAAATTTAGAAAGGGTACACAAAAGTTATAAGTTTGGGAAACACTGCCTTATAAGAACATCCTTTAAAAAACAGTTCCTGCGTTCGACAATTATGAATAATACTAAGCACGTAAGGGTCGTATAAATTCGTAACTGACAATACTCTATAGACAAAGGGGTAGAAAATGCGCTATTTTTAGGAAATCGTTGTTAACTTGCTAGAGCGCAACACTTTGGAGTGGTTGCTTACAGGATGCAGAAATTTATTGTAATCCATTAGTACCTGCAAAGTGGATTCAAAATGCGGTAGGATAAGAAACTTTTATTTACGTGGTACTAGAGATGCAAAATGAACTAATAGCGACGGTCCGGGAAACATCCCTGAAGATGATCCAGAGACAACATACATGCGTAACATACCGTTTTACAGGGAGAGCACATTCACTCACCATCCATCAATCCGCTGGTCGTAATTTTGACCTGAAACAGAGCACAATCAATCTCCTATCCAGTATTCCCAGATGGGAACTTGGAGAACTTAGTTATAGAAACTTGGAGGACTTTAAGATTTAGCTTGCACCAGTCACCATTTTGTACACGGGGAGTTTTTGGTCGGTGAACATTGAAAAAACGACTTTTGGGGCATGAGTCTAACACCCTATCAGCCTACCACAAAAGGAGTTTTTGCGATGTATCAAGAGGTTGTTCTTGTAGCGTGTCTACCATTACAAAATTACAACTACAATTCACTAGTATATAAGACATGTTAACACGATTCTATGGTGGGGTACCTTTTCATAGATGAAGGGTGACATTGTCTATAACTACTCTCCCCACTCCCCACATTGGTGACCCGGACGTGATGTGAACACGCCTACCTTGACAGAAACGTCCCATTTCGATGCGAACACGCCTATCTCGACAGTACCGCTTTCACTTATGCTTCAGTGATATGGTGGTGCAAAGTGGAACAGAAAACTGTGAAGGACAAGCTGGGAAGTCTGCAAAAACTGTCCTGCTTGTGTATCACAGGCGCAATGTCCACAGTCCTTACCAGAGCACTAGAGGCAATTCTGGACCTGACTCCTTCAGATATCTTCATGTGCAGCGCTGCCAGAATGACTGCATATACAATGAAACTGCAATATCAGTGGTATGGCAAGCCCTCTTCTGGAGGTTATACCAGTATTACTAAGAAAATCCACCATCCAACTCTCCTTATGCCTTCTGACTGCATGGAGAGAAGGTACGTGTTTGAATGACCATTTAAGGTAGTTTTTCCCACAAGAGAAGAATGGAATAACACCACGATTGATACAAAAAATGATGATCTAATCTGCTTCACCAATGGATCAAAGAAAGGTAACCTCTCAGGACTGGGGGTCTGTGGCGTGTCACCAAGATTCAATCTTTTTGATAGTCTTGGGGAATATGCTACTGTTTTTCAGGCGGAGGTACTTGCTATCGTCAACTGTCTGCGGATAAATATTTAAAAGGGTTCCGTGGTAAGCAGATTTTTATTTTCAGCGACTGTCAAGCAGCCTTGATGGCTCTTTACTCATTCCAAGTTAAATCAAAAATTGTTCTGGAATGCAAGAATATCCTAATAGAACTGGCAAAAAGGAATAAAATTATTCTTATTTGAGTACCAGGACATATAGGAATTGATGGAAATGAAAGAGCTGATGAACTTGCAAAACAGGGATCCTCTTTCAATCCAATAGGAACGGAACCCTTCTGTGGAATCAACATGAAGACTACAAAGAAGGCCATTCTAAAATGGGAAAAACAGGAGATGAACAAAGTTTGGCGCACTTCTCCTGGACAAAAACATGCTAAAAGCATGATCAGCAGTTCATTTGCAAAAATTGCTTCTGAAATCCATAGGTTCCCAAGATTGAAGATTCAAACAATTGTTGGCTTCATCACTGGCCACTATCATTTTAGGAAACATCTACATAGAATGGGACTTTTCGAACAAGAACCAATATGTCGGAAATGCCGTGAAGCGGTAGAATCAGCAAATTACATCCTATACGAGTGTGATGCCCTCGCCCATACACGCTTCACTACTTTAGGCAATCCATATGCTAAAGAGCTTCACCTTAACTCCATTAGGGGACTGTCAGACTATATAAACAAAGTAGGTGGCCCAAGACAATGGAACTAGGAAAAAAATTGGGCTTGGAGCATGGTACAAGATGCAACAAAATGCAGAGGTACCACATATCTGACAAGCTCAAGCAAGAAGAAGGAGAAGAAGAACGCCCACTTCGATCTGAACACGCCTACTTCGATGGATGGTCCACATTGAACAGTTGACTTGCTACTTGTTGCTGCGACATTATCCACCTCCTCACGCTGTTGCTACTCAGTCTTGATTAAACACAACGTTGGCTGACATATACTCGACTGCTGAAGGCAACACAGGAGCGACCACTACCGTGAACTTGATACAACTCTCACGACCAGCACTCAAAAAGTACGGTGATCTTGATACAGCTCTCCCGGCTTGTCACAAAACAGCATTAAATCCAACTAGTGGTATCCGTTCATCGAATTCTATCACAGATTTAATTCTGGTAGGGGTGTACTGTAGCGTGTCTACCACTACAAAATTACAACTACAATTCACTAGTATATAAGACATGTTAACTCGATTCTATGGTACCTTTTCATAGATGAAGGTTGACATTGTCTATAACTTTTCACTCCCCACATTCTAATATCTGTAAGGGCATACTGATGTCCGCGAGATTTTTACAGACAATTATTTTCACTGATAAATTATTCCAGTTCAAATTTTAATATCATTTTAATAAACAATGAAAGATTAGTTTAAACTTAATTCATAATTAAAATAATGAATTGTATATCCACGCAAACAACTTTCTCTATTTCCAAATAGAAACTTCCAATGTTCCACGCCTGCGTTTCAACAGCATCATTCCACACTTATGTCCGGTCTCGTTGCCTTTAGTTGCTCTCTATTCCTTTCTTTTTATGCCCTCCAATGTTAAAAAAGTATTCAATGTATTGAACATCTGTAATGTTGAATGAAGAAATAAGAGCAAAACTGGACAAATAACTTTATGGACAAAAAAATTCTGGGGGTGGAATTAGATGTGCGGAATTAAAAAAGAAAGAAATCGAATGATTTCGGCTCTTATTATACATTAAAATAGAATAAAAGTCCGTTATGATAACAATTCGTTACAGCAGATAAAATTGTGGCTATAACGATATTTTAAAGCAAATATGCATAAAGCACGTTTTAGAGCATGCGTATCTAATTTTAAAGTATCAATGAAAAAACTAAAAAATAACATAGACATCTTAAGTCCTATAGTTTGAACAATTCTTTTGATTTAAAATACATATCTAGAGTAAACTGCTTTGGCCTATAGATTATAAACTCAATTAAACAGCTTTGTATTTTATAAAAGGAATAAATATCTACGACAGAAATATGTGAACAACGAGTTTTTTTTATTTTTTATTTATTTTTTTTTTTTCATCATAACGAGTTAAATTGAAATGAAGTGCAAAACCATTTGACGTCATTGATAATAGTGAATGTTGATTTTAATAGTAATCTATCAAGAAGAAATTGTAGATATATGGGCAACAAAAGGGATTCTTTTAAAGTCCGTGACAAATTTTCTAAAATTAACGAAAAAAAAATTTATTTTTCCTTTCTTTTCTAGGAAAAAGAAAAATTATTCGGTGGTCACCCCCATATTGTTCTATAAAAATAAAGGTTAAGTTTCTAAATTGAAAACTGTTTTTGACTTTTCTGTATTGATACAAAAAAAATAAATAAATAAACAAAAATGTCCTCCAGTCTTCCATTTAAACCTTTTTCGTACAATATTACTCATTACACAACAGAAAATGTATTTCCCTTAAAAGAATTTCGTCATAATAGCGTAACAATGGTTATAAAAATTAAATTTTTTTTATCAATAATAATAACATTTTGCCACTGACTTGGAAATTTATCATTATAACGTATTTCTCGTAATATGCCCTATTCGTTACACTGAAGTTTCAGAGTATAACTGTATAACAATAATAATAACTTATAACTTCGGAATATAACTTTTAATAATAACTTATAACTTTGAAATATAACTTATATCTCTGAAATATAACGTATAAATGCTAATAATAACTCAATACCTTAAAATATAATTTTATTATTTAAAAATAACTTCGAAAGAATTAACATTAAAACCATACACTTTATCAGAAGATATTGCTTGTGAGTCCCTTTTGAAGAATTGTCAACCGAAATTGTTAACCTCAGAAAATACCAGTTTGATGCACTGTGGCATTTGTTTTCTTATCTTACTGGTTGACGGAAGTTCTCAATTACCACCGATCGACAATTACTACGTTACCCGTTTGACAAACGAATTTTATTCTGTTCCAGTTTCGCTATAAAGTTTATTAGCTATTCCTTGGTTTTGTCCCGCTCTGTACTCATGATGTTAATTAATATCTTTGTCAAAAAAAAATTTTATAAATATATCTATGCATAAAATACATTAGTATCGAGTGTGAGTATGTTGAAATAGTTCCATTCCTATTCGTCAAAAACAATGTAAAATATTTAAAAAAATCATTGCCGTTAGTAAAATTATTAATTAATTAGTTGAAATTCTTAGAAAAGGAAATTTTTAACTGCCTTTCAGCCGTGGAATGACTTTTATTTCAGATTAGTTTGATATTTAGGATGATGAGAAAATACTTTAAAATAGCTCTATTTATTTTAATTTAACTTTATAGACTATAACTTATAGAAACAGCTTAAGTTGAGAGCTTGGTACTTAATTGAGTAACAGCAGTTCAAAATATATTTATAGTGTTTTTGAATATGTTAATTTATTATGATTTTCCTTGATATACTTCTTTCTGATTTACTTCAAACAAAAATAGTTTTGGTCAAAAAGTCAAATATAAAAAGGTAATCAGTTTATAAAATGATCATTAACTGACCAAAAATATTTTTAAATTTATAATTAATCCAAAAAGAAGAAAGAACTGAATAATTAATTAATTATACTCTTTAAAGACAAAACGAATTTTGAAGAATTATTATCAGTATCATATCTGAAGATTAAATAACGGCTTTTTAAAACTATTTTAAACATATCGGATTTAAACATTTCTCTTTACAATTGATGAGTTTAGTGAAAGAATGGTCATTGTAAAATTTTAGAGAATTTCAGTAATTAAGTTGTTGTTGTTGTTGTCGTGTCTATGCATACAGTTCTAGCGCAAAGATTAGAGTCTTCCAAAAGTCTTGATAACAAGATTTTCAAGTTCTGGAGCCCGATGGCCATGGAGAATTTCGATGAGGCTGCTCCAAGTTGAAAAAGGGAGCCGATAATGGCCTGGCAGTCAAAAACATGGTCTGGAGTTAGTTGCAAATGAGGACAGTACTTGTAGATGGGATAGGATTTTATATTGATGCGTGAGATCTTCATGCCTTTGAAATGTCTAGTACGTAGCCTAGCTATTGTAGAGGAGAGGTTTCCTGGGCAGTTTAGCTCGGGAATTGTTGCCTTGCTAAAAAGCTGGTAGTATATCCTTCGCCTGACGACAGCATTCGCATCTGCACAGGTGACAGCTCGAGGTTGATCTTCGTTTCAAGTTTATTTGATCTTTCCTGTTACTTAGCATCTGTTACTCTTAATGCTTCTGTTCTTTGTTGTTTGTGATTTTTGATGTAAATGTAAAGAATTCTGGAGTCATAATAACTTGGCCTTAACTCTTATAGTGAAAAAGATATTTTTGATACTTTAATCGTTAGAATTTGCTACAATCACAAAACGTTTAATCATATAAATTTTGATTGGAGCAAATCGTGATATCTGACGTTGTCAAATTAAAACTCGAAGCCTTAGAAACTTTTGATATAAAGATTGGATATCCATGCGATGTATCACATTGCCTGGTAGGAGGTGCTTGTAAAATGTATCTCAATTAATTAGTGCTGAATGTGAAGTGAGACACAAAAACTTTTTTTGTCCAAAATAAACATGCATTATTTTTCGAAGAGTTCCAATTTTCATTTTATGTGTGAACAAAGAACTTTAAAAGAACTCCAATTTTAACGTTTAAAAAAAAGAGCTGAAAATACGAAATAAGATGTCTTACATTTATTTCGCAAACTGTATTTCTAAATCTTATCTATTCATTATATATAATCTTATTTCTAAAGCTTCTAATCGAGTCTTGTTATTCGAGAAGAAACGAAGTGAATTTAAAAAGTCATGTGATTTAAATCAGAGTTAGTTTGATACCAGTAAGTGACGTCACACATGTTTGTCGAACCCAATTGGCTTCTGAATTGACGGATGTCTCGACTTACCTACCATGAATATGCTGGTATCCAATTGATAAAGTGTGTGATTCTGTACTTTCTTTTTTTAACAATACTTAGAGTTTTTAAAGTTATAAAAGCAAATGGATAAGTTTTCTTTGACTTTTTACTTCTAAATAACTCTACTTTTACTTTCTTTTATGACGATTGTTTTGTAAGGAAGTTAGTGAATGACAAGTAGGTGTTGAAAACTTTTAAAATTTCAACAATCAGTTAAGTTCTGATAACTTTAACTTTGTCAAATTCAATGGTAGGTCATATTGATGAAAGTATAAGCTGTATATTTAAATTATCACGTAGTAAACTTTGAACATTGATGGTAATACTCACGGTAATAATTAAATCACGAATTGATTCGTGGAATTACATGAGTTACAACGGATCATGACATTTTTGTCTCCCATTTCACTCTCACCATTTTGGTCCCATTAGCATTTTGGTTCTTTCCCGATCTAGTCCCATTATATCAGTAAGCCGGTGGGTGGCCACTTTGATCATCCAGCGTAAGAACCAAGGATGCGCGATATCGGTCCTCGTTAAACTACCGTAAAGTGCGCAACTTTGCGCGCAGATCATCGGGCTACCAAAGTAGGGAAGCCATCCCCTTTGCAGAGGATCAAAATTGCGGTGGCATGTCTTCGGATCAAACTCAGTGATGATTTCCAGACAGTCGCCAATAGCCCATTGTGCAGCTCTAGTGCGACGTAAATAAAGTAACTACCTAGTCCCGTTATTAATTTTATTTGTCCATTTTAATATAGACATTCCATTCCATTTCTTACTTTTTTTATTACAGTTGTTATGTTTCAGTGGCCCTTAATATAGCTTTTTTTAGTTTATTAAATTATCTATTTATTATTTCGAGTGACAGAAATTCAGAAGTTTTAAATGGCTTTTAAAGAATTAAAAGTATTTATGAGTTATTAAGTGTGGGAAGGAGAAATTTGAGTTTTTAGTTCATTTTTTTCCCAGTCTATCAATGGTTTAACCATGGAGAGGGATTGAGGACATGCGAAGTCCAAATCATACGAATCATACGAAGTCCAAAAACGCAAAAATGTATTTATGTAATTATGTCAGTTGTGTAATAATCTATAATGATTGTAAAGTTTAGTAAATAAATAAAGAAAGAAAGAAGGATTGCTAACTACCTCCATGTGGTACAATCTAGAAACTTTTTTCAAATAATTCGTATCTTGAAAAAAAAGAAAATGTAAAGACTAAGTGAAGAGCTAAATTAGCAGCTAAAATAATAAGATGAATCATTACAATTACATGAATGTTTCGCATACTTGGTAAAAATATTTCAAACTTCAATAAATGAAGGAGAAAAACAGAAACGGAAATAGAAGGGACGTTAATGGGACCAAAATGGCTGGACTGAAGCGACCTGCTTCGCTTAGCAATCACGGAATAGAATTCTCAAGTCAATTCTTATAATTCCCTAAATAAATAAAAATCTGAAATCAAATATTAATAATATTATAATGCAGCGAAATTCTTTATTATTTCATCAAAACAATTTGCCAATTATAAAATTTGTAAACAATGCCCTACATTCAGTAGTCTACACAAACGCCGATTCTCGCTCTAAAAGCAAAAGAGAAAAAACTCAGTGCTTTTTTTTTAGGAAATTATTTATTGGAATCGGAGAGGCATTTAATCTTTGTAGAAAGACTAATAGCATTCCAGAAAAGCCAATTAAGTAGAATTCTTTAGAGACTCTATTATTTAATCAAGAAGCCTCTCTCAGTTATCTCTAAGTAATGGAAGAGTTTTATCTCACCTCTTTAATGGAAGAGGAAGTCTAGCTTAAATGTAGCCGCAGGATACAAGTATTTATTGTCCTTGGTGGCAAAATCTGTCCCTTCAATGACCATTAGAACGGTAAATAAATTGTATTTGTTGTTTCGTAGTGAAGTAATCTATTTTATTATAGTAAAATCTAAATGTAAATAAACTACTCTACAATTTTTTTATATTCTGCAAAAAATGGTTCTCTTGGTTAAATATTTCACAAAAAAGATGCAAAGAAAGGGTGGGAAGTAAAAATGCATGTTTTGAATTTTATCAAAGGTAGCAGCCTTTTCTTTACATTCAAGCTTCTTCTATTTGTGTTTGCGCATTAATCAAAAGTATTTTATTTCAATTTGGCACAAATGTATTGAATTTAATTTCGTTGTGCCTCGAATCTTGATCTGTTTATTTTGTGGCCGGTCTATTATACCACGTTAGACGTTGGTAGTAAATATATAACCAATGACGAAGTATGAAAGGTCTCGTTTTGAGTTACTACAGTTTTTCCGTTTTTAATTCTTGTTTAGAAATCGGATTTGATGAGCTATTTCACATTAAAGATAATATTTATCTGATAACACTATTTTTTACTTTAACAATAATTCAACCAAATTGATGATGATGAGATGTGAATTCTAAAAACTTCAAAAGAAAGCAAAAAGTTTTCAGTTAAGGCAGCGATTCTCAACCTATTGGGCGCGCCCTCCTAGGAGGGCACACTAGAAGGGTGGCGCAAGAATATTCAAGAGAAACTATTATTTTTAAAAAAAAATTTATTAGCTGGATGAAAGGAAAGCTCACACATAGAAAACAAAATGCATTTTGACATATTTAATAACTTATTAAAGTGAAACAACTTATTAAATCAAAACTTAGGTGTGGAGCCAAAGGTGGCTTTGCTTTGAGGATTTTTCCTAATTTTCTGATTAAGTTTGTGGGGCTGAATTTTTTTCTGTAACATCTTACACCTATCTCTAATATATATCACGTATACTTTTAATTCTAAAATAAAATTTCATTTATTTTATAGTACAATTTCAAAATTGTAGCTTCTGAGCCTAAGGTTTCCCACAGGCTCCAAAGGTGAGCCATATATAGAAATCACTTTTTCACTTACTCAAATTATCTTTAGAAAAATCACTTGGATTAGCAAACGTCTTTTAAAAAGGCACTTTAAGTGTCTTGCTGGTAGGAACAAGTTTCCCGACTTCAAAAAAGATATTTGTTTTTAGAGTTTATAATTTGTTTATCAATTTTACATTGATAGTTCTTGTGTGAAGTCACTAGCGATTCTTTTGAGTTAACTCATTAGAATTAAACAAGAATTACTGAGTTAATTTTTTTTTAAGGATTAACTAACAAGTAAGAGTTAAATAACCATACTAGAGTTAACTAACCTAACCCATAACTAGTATTAAAATATCCAAATTTACAAGAAAATACCAGAATCGACCACAAAAACACTCATAACTTCCACAAAAGTAAAAAAAAAACCTGAAAAATTACTTTAAAATGCAAACAAAACATTTATTTCAAAACAAAACATTGATTTCAAAACATACTTTAAAATGCAAACAAACATTTCATTTTAACCAAAGTTCCACATTTGCTTAAAATGAAATAAATCAATTGGCATTCAATTCAATCATTCCTTTTTGAGAAATAATATGCTACGTAATGATTTATAATTAACACTTTTATAGATTACACGTTTGTTTCCGAAGGTGACTCACATGTCCCCAAGGTGGCACCGGTGTCGGGCAACCCTGGGAATAGGCATATGGTCTCTCTTACCATTTGCACGACTTACAACTATTAATCTGATAGATTAATTCGAATTAAAGTAATGTGGTTAAAGAAAAAGAAATCATAACTTAAAAGAACAGAAAACATATCATAACTTAAAGTTCCAAAAATTTAAACACATATAAATTACAATATCTTCTCACCCGGAAATAAGAGCGACAATTGCAAAAAATTAAATCACCTCATAAAATGGAGGTCATTCAAGGAAATATCTTCCAATTCAGCCTCCAGCACCTCAGATACAAGATTCATAATGCAGCAGGAACATCTTATGATTCAAAATAAATTTAATTTTACTTTGGGGGGTGGGATACGTTAGGAGCACTGACCACCTTTGGCTTACCCAACTTACTTAATCAAAACATACTAAATTTAAAAAATAATAATAATTTCTAGTGACTTCCTTGGGCCTGTCGAGTAGAACAAAGTTTTTTGAGGTGAGGCTTATTATTAGAAATAGCCACTCTCAGTTCTGTTTCTATATTTAGACGTGATCTATATTTTGTCTTCAAAGAAGCCACAGCAGAAAATTCAGTTTCACAAAGGTAGAATGCTGAAAATGGTTATAGAATGAAACTTCGAAAGCGGGCAAGAATAGTTTGTTCTTGTCTATTAAAACCTTGGGCCAGGGAGCCTCCAGGTCGAGAACACCGATACCATGGGTGCTTTGGGGGGGATATTCCAGTGGTCTTGTTTTTGTGTTTTATTTTTGAGAAGATTTCCAAAAAGGTGAGGGGTGCCGACGGTACACAGGCCTCGCAAGCACCAGCTTTAGCCAAAGTGTCCGCAATCTCGTTTCCTTCAAGATCGACGTGGGAAGGAATCCACTGCAGATGAATCTGATGTGAAATGGAAAGCCGTTTTAGCTTCTTGAGTATTGATACTCCAGCATTATCTCTCACGCTTTGCCAATTGGTCAAGTGCTGTAGTTATTTATTACTAAATTGTATTTTGGTTTCGCCACTTGTCGTGAAGTCTATGAATTTTTCTTCCTCGTCAATTGCGAGTCTTTCGGAAGTCGCTTCCTAAACCTACTCGTAACTTGCTATCAGTTTGTCGTCAGCAGGAAAATACTTTTTAAAATTCTTTGCCAGCATGGCTAAATAATTTTCAATGGTTACAAAAACAACTTTTACATGTTCTTCAGCCTTATACGTTTTAGTACAATTATCCACATTTTCAAACATAGTTAAGTTTTTTTGCTTTAAATTTCTGTCCCACAATTCCAATTTTCTACAAAAAGCATTCACTTTATCACTCGTATCCAACATATGTTGTATTTGCTCCTTGGAGTTGAAGATTCAAGTTATTTAATTTCTCGAATATGACGGCCTAAAGTAACTCAATTTCATCACAAATAAACAATAGTGAAATTTTCGTTTCCGGTCTGTTATATCTTCTTCTAGGAAAATGGCGATTTCTTCTCTTAATTCATAAACACGTTGCGAAAATTTCTAACGTGATAAACATCTTGCCTCGCATTTAAGTAGTAACTCTGAATGTACTGAACACATGTCATTACAATGTGCGGAAAAGATTCTCGATCTCAGGGTTCTCATTTTTATATAATTTGAAACGGTTATAACCATAGTTATCACAATATTTAAACCAGGAAGCATTTCTTTCGAAGGCAAAGCTTCTCTGTGGATCATGCAATGTGTCCAGACGCATTGAGGCAATTTTTGTTTTACAAGTGCTTGTATACTTTCGAACCTTCCGGATATTGAATGAGCACCATCGGTACAGATTCCGATGCAATTTTTGTATTCTATGTTTGCCTCATTCATAACATCATTTAAAATAGCGCTATCGCTGTTGTTTTGAGTTCTATTGATTTGCAGACTACTAACATATCACAAAATCAAACATAGGCAATTAAATGAGCATCTTTATTAATATCTGTTGCTTCATCAAACTGTATTGAAAACATTTTGTCATGCAGCATCGAGAAAAGGTGATACTATATTTGCAGCTGTATCACCAATTCGACGAGCAACAGTATCATTTGAAAGAGGTATGGACTGTAATTGTTTTGAAATATTAACTCCAAACATAGTTTCTACAATCTCAATTGAAGCTGGCTTTTACTTTACTTTTGTTTTGGCAGTTAGTTAAAAACAATTTAAAAACAGATTTCAAAATACTCAATATACATTATTTTTGTATACATTTTACTGTAAGGGGGGGGGCGCGATGAAAATTATGATTGAAAACTGGGCCGTGAATACTGAAAGGTTGAGAAACGCTGAGTTAAGTTCTGAAAAATGTTCAGGGGCAAAAAATGTAGAACATATGCGCAATTAAAAGATGAGTTCGAAGTGAGAAAAATCAAAACTAAAAAAGAGCAAACTATTTCAATGATCAGCATAAAAATTATTAAGAGTTAAACGCAGATTCCTCTGAAAAACTATCATAAAGAAAGTTACATGAGCAATTTATATGTAATTGCGATTTTTAACGGGCAAATAAAAATAAATGCCAAAGCGAAATCAGTGCTTGCCAATCGTTAGATGATTTCAAATTAAATATACATGTTTAAAGAATTCAAATTACTAAATTCCATGGGTAATTGTTCTAATAGTTAAATAATTAGTTGAACTTAAATTTATTCCATATTTCTCTTTGTATTTTATGTAGTTGTATACCATTGCTAACTTTTTACAAAGTTTTATCCATTATAACATATTTTTGTGAAATCTAAGATTTATTTCAGATGAATATTAATAACTTTAATTATTTTAATTCATTTTAAATATATAAATCAGCACTGTAAAAAAATCTGGAGAATAGTTGCCACTACTTTTGGTGTTGAGTCAAACAGTCCAGTGCATACAGTCACATTTTTATTTGCTTTATCAATTCTTTACCTTTATTTATCAATTCTTTGTCTATTTGTTTAGTGACAACACATATTTTCATGTGCATTAAAAATAATTTAATGACTACATTGCAAAAGCATTTCGTTTAAAAAACAAACACATTTTTAGCAATACATTCGCACTAATTTTTTCAGTATTTTGGTTTTTATTTTTAGTTCTTATTAGTTTCTCTTCAAGCAATTCTTATTTTTTAAATTTTGCATAATTGTTTGTACGATAACTATACATATTTAGAAAATATGTATAGTTGCAATCAAAAAAATATATAAATATATATATATATATATATTATTCTAACCTGTGATCCTTCTATCACTGAGGATATTTTGCAGCAGCCCTGAGATTGGTGCGATCCTGGAGCAGAATTCATATGGACAAGCCACCGCTAAGATAGATTTGTAACTGGTATACTTCAATCAGTGGCGAACACTTTACCCCATGAGTGACCGCAGCTCTGTTAAAGATATAAATGTTATTAACTTTTCATTTATGTAAAAAGTGATTTCCCTGTTTACTTATTCTCTGATTCACTGATTCGATGACCTAGCGTTTCGTCTATTCAGTGATTCATTTATTCTTTGATTACAACTAAATTTCTAAATTTCCTGAGTAATTTATCGAACAATTAAATCATTATTTTATCTGAAATTTATTATGCTTCTCGTTTTTTTTCTTCTTTAAATAATTTTAAATCATTACTTACTTTTTATATTCAACTTCTTTCTTCTTTTTTTTAAATCTAACAGAAACTTTAGATTGCCATTTATAGTTTTAATTGCATTAAATTTGTTTTTTATACCATTTAACTTTAATTATTACAATTCGTTTTAATTACATGTTCTTTTCTTTAAGATCCTTAATGCAAAATTATTTTAATTTCTATAAATTCTGAGTGTAAATTTAATGAAGCAAAGAAGTTTTTTTTTTTTCGTCTTTTAGTTTAGTCATTTGTACTACCATTTTTATTGCTCGTTATGAAAAATAAAAAAAGGGCAGAGTCTGCATTTTTTTCAATGTAGTGTTCGTAAAAAGAATTTTATCATAAAAACTCTACAAGTTTAATAAAGAAAAAAGCTTAAAGCACAACCTTTTTTAAAAGCTTCAACGACTCTTTTAGACTCTTTCGTGCGCCCAGTTGCCCCGAGCACCCGTAAACGAAATAATAGCGTTAAGAAAAACATTCATTTTTCTCTTTATTTTGCCCCAGAAAAACAAACGTAGACTTATTTGATCATCTAAACGAGAGAGAAAAAAGAGAATAAAAATTGAAGTGCCAGTATATTGGAGAAATAGGATGAAAAGAAGCATCTTTGGTATTTGCTTCAAGAGTGGTTTCATAAATGATGAATATTTTTTCACTGCACAATTTTACTTCTTATCATCAATGCAGAATTTATAAGATTTTTTTTTTGTGTCAGCAATTTACATCAGAGACTGCTTTGATTTTAATGCAAATAATTTAGTTTTGAAAACTAACAATTGTGTACTCATTGTTTAAAATATTTAAAGAAAAAAGGAAAGACTAGTCTTAAGCCAGTGATAAAAATCGAAATTTTGATAGTGAAAATCGTGTTTCAGTCTCATTTACTTTACGATTTCAACACTGTGTAGGTAACTGTTTAACTAAATCGTAGAAGAATTTAGAGAATTAGATAAAACCGATATGAAGTGTTGTAAAAGAAATTTTTACACTATTTTTAAAATGAAATGAAAATTTAGTTTCTTCGAAAGGATGAAGCGTAATTTAGTACATTATAACTATAAAGCAAAACTCAGACAAAACAGATTAACTAGAAAACAGAAATTAGACGGGACAGAACCGAAAAACTGAAAATGGCGAACTATATTATTACTGTTTTTATGTGTTGAATTCTATTTTTAATGTAACTAGTAGTAGTGTGTTTATAAGTTTTAAAGGAAAAATACATAACCCGTTAAGGATAAATTGTTATCGAAACATCATCATTATTATTATTACGGTTGTTGTTGCTACTGTTATTATTATCATTATTTTGAAAAGACTTAATGTCATAAAAAAGTTTAAAAAAAACCTACTAGCATTTCTTTTTTTATCTATTTTCCAAGATGAAGACATATATAATGTTCTACTGTTATTAGTAAAGCATTGCAATTCTGAAAATAAAGCAAATACACTTACTAATCTGATCAATCACATACAAAAATAAGTATATAAGAAAGTTGCCTAATTCGTACGTTTCCAAAATCGTACCATTACAAATTGCATTGTATTGTGGTGATTATAGTAAGTAAATTTAGAAACTTATTTCACATGGATATCCATGAAAAGGAATCAAGTCTCTGTGTAAAATTTTTATTTTAGTTAATTGGTTTTTCAATCTTTTAATGAAACTTTGAACATCCTATGAAAGGATATAGCAGAACTAGATAACAGCAATTTACAGATAATTAAATACATCATCTAACTGATAAGCGATTTTTCTGTTATTTTCTACATGTTTTTTTTTCACGCTAACTATTGTTTGAGGCTTGGAATAACACTTTCTTGAAACGTTGAGTAGCTGCCTAAATCACGCCACTTCTGCAGTCCTAAGTCGTACTGGTATGATTTGGCTGCAACATATCAACTTCAATTACCAAGCAGGTCAATTTTCGAGCCATTTAAACTTTACTACATCCAAATTGTTGAAAAATATCTGAGAACTATTTCTGGACTAACTTGCACCCAATATCAAATTGTTCATCTCGTAAGTGAGACTTATAATAAAATTCCAGCGATTAAGAAATATGTTTAAGAGGATTCCATTATAATGGTGCATTAATCTTTAATTTAATGCTCTTTATGACAATAGAAAATCTTAATCTATATGTGGATAAATGAGAAATGAACTGAACTATTTCAATAAATCCAATGATTTAATATCCTTATGATAAGATTCCTTTCTCTTAATACTAGGAATGAAAAATTTAGGAAAAACATCTGGGTTATGAATCTTCTGGTTATTGATCAAGTAATTATTGCTTAGTTATGAGATTTAATAGACTTATCTGCTCCAGTCAGAGATGTATAATCTAAAGGGAGCATGCGGTGTAGAAAAATATCTGTTCCAGAATAAAATCACGTGACTGGAGGGTGAAATGATTGGAACTTTCTCTATCTTCCGTTTCTCCTAGTTATCTTAATGGAAGAAAATCGAAGCGGAAATTTTAAAATCAATTTTAAGGGTTTAGATGATTTTTATTTCATTGAGAAAGCATCAATGTACAATCTTTTTTTTAAACTTTCAATAGCTTAATCATATTTTGGATTTTAGTTAGGATTCTGAGTGTTTTATTTTCTTTCTTTTTTTGGATAAAATGATCTCTGTTTTTTTCTTTTCTGAATCAAGAAGTGTGGTGTAAGAGAACTGTATTATGTGGCTTTCTTTTTCAAGATCTAAATATCAATTGAGTATAGGTGTTATATTTTGTGTGTTGATTCTTCTTCTTTCTTAGCCTTCACTTTCACTTTGTATTTCTTCATCTAAGAGAAAAGTCTTATCCTTCTTTACGACATACGTAAAATTGTTTTATTAAATAATGCATCTTTAAATTTCTACTTTACTTCGAAGGATGCTACTTTTATGATGCAATTTTACTCATTCACGGATTAATCAATATTAAAAGAATTTATTTCAGCCAAACGACTGCGAACTCATCACCTTATAAAGGTAAGATTAAGGTAAGAAATAAAAGGTAAGATTTACTACCTTTTTACAGAAGATTAACATAAGCACAGATTCTATCTAAAACAAATAGTTTTCTAAAATATCGCAAAGAATTAGGATAAATGAACTGCTTTACAGTTAAAGTTTTAGGAAACAATAAATACTATAATGTCTTGCATACGTGATAAATGTAATAAAAATCTGGTTCATAAAAATCATGCTAATTAAAATTATGTTAATAAGAATCGTGTTTATAAAAATCATGTCAATGTAATGAAAAATATGTCTTTTAACAGGCACTCATACATGCTCTTTTTAAAACTAAGAAAACTAAAAAAAATAAGTAAATATTTTTTTAATTAAAAATGAAAAACGCCAGATTTTGTATTTTTACTAAAACGAAAATATTTATTTCGACCAGAAAAAATATAAATATTTACCAATATTTATGTACTGGTATAAATTAACTATCAGTGGTTTGTGGCAGATAAAAATTTAAATGTGTGAAAAGTGTTGTGATTTAGGAAACATTCTTCTGTTTGATTCCTTGTTTCGTTCTAAAATAACACTTTCAGAGTTTCCTTACTCTGAGTCATAGAATATTTTAAAAATAGTAATGCTGCATTACTCTGACAAAGATGTATGCAAATAATGTGCTTTTATTGTATTTTTATACAAAAATGCGAACATAAAGTTTTTGAAAATCCAATTTTTTTTTCTTAATATGACAATATTCTCATTTCAGAATACTGTCTAAAATATATAATCTAAAACTTTTCTAAAAAAGGTAAAGCCAAAGGTAAAAAGGTAAAGGAAAAACGTCATTTCAAATTTTCAAAGGCTGACTTCGACAAAAAGCGTGTTAAATAATAATATTTAAAAGAAATACATCTCACATATTTGAATGAATTTACTCATAATGTATCTTATTGTATATTTTAGAACAAAATCTGGTATAAAATGCATCAAATTATTTAACTTTTTTTTAGTCGGGGGGGGGGGGGGTAAAAAATTGACTTTAGTAGTGTTGCTCTTTATAGTAACATTAAGAAGAATTGCATTCAGAACCCGAAGAATTGCATTCAGAACATTCGTAATTCATTTTTAGTTATGAAAAGACAATATGTTTCAATTATTTACTATAGATATTCATAGAAATATAAAACTGAAAAGAAAAAAGAAAATTTAATCACTTTTAATACAGACTAACGAAATGAAATCGGGATAATTTTTTTATCTTTCTAAAATTATGCACTGAGAAAGAAAAATAAGAACTACCAAAATATAGAAATATTTACCGCGTTTCTGGTTTCAGGAGAATAGCAAAAAGATGGGTAATTTTTACCAAAGCATTTTGGTAATGAATTTACAAAAATTTACTATAAAATACGGTTTTATATGATGTGAATAAAATTTGGTAAATACGGTGAAATTTGATAATTTTATCAGGTCACCTTAAATCAAGGTTACAAAACCATTTATTTAGTAAAAATTACTCTTCAAATTTATATTTTTTGCTTTAAAAACTAGAATTTCTGGTAAACCAATACCGTATTAATGGAACAATTTCTAAACAAATGGTTTCAATACCATAGATTTTGGTTTAGATACCAAACTTATGGTTTTCTTTTTATCAAAAATGTCCTTACCACTCAATATAGTAATTTTACCAAAATTTTTATCTCTGTATAGCTTTTATTCATCTTTTTTTAATGAATTAGTCAAATAGCATAAAAAGAATAAAGTATAATAAATAGAATTGCTGTAAATGGGAATGGAATAAAAAAAATGAGAATTGAAAGCATGTTGCCGTGTATTAATAATAAGCTCTTGTCTAAACGTGGAGCTGATTTGTGACGCTTTCATGTTGTTTGAAGCCACCTGTTTTTGACATTTTAGTTTCGATCAATGAAACCAATATTTTCTTCAGTGATCTGGATTTATTGAAGAATGTTAATACAAAATTATTAAGAAAACTTTTAAGTTAGAAACTTTCAAAAATAATCGATTTTTTCATAAAATACTCGGTTTTCCTTTTCTTACATTTTTAACATTGTGGGCGATGTTGCGTTACTGTTTGTGTTTGTCGAATCATTTTTTCTTGTGGAACAAAAAAAAGATTCATTTTCTTTTATTGTATGAAAATTGTTCTGGGACATTTACATTTAAAACATTTTGAAACATAACAAATTGGTGGAGGTACTTTCATTAAATTTGCACGACCATTTTTTCTGTGTATGATAGAGCATTCTTATAACTGAACAAATCAAATCAGTCTTATCAAATTTTAAATTAGTCTTATATTTGTCTTATATTAAAGTACTATTCGACCAATATTTTCAAAATTTGTATTTTATCATTAAAAATGATGCGATAATTTGTGTGACTATTGGTAAATAAAGTAATAAAACACAATAAAAAATATTGATTTTTTTTTACTTGGGTACATCTTTTTTACATCTTTGGATAAAAGATTTTTATAACTGCATGCAAAAACGTTTCGATTAGCTTAAAAATTTACCGAGATATAGTGAAATATGCGAAAAGCGAAATTAACATTAAGGGGTCCAAACTTTTAGCTAGCCCCATATTTTGAGGGTCAGAAATCCTAAACATTGTAAAAAATTTATTCAGAGAAATTACGTTAACTTTACTTATAATACCGTCCTTTCTAATAAATAGCGTATTTAAAATAAGGCCCAGAAATTATTAAGATTGAGTCTTAACGTTAAATTCCGATCATCAGATCAAATATTATTCAGGGTACTTCATTTTTTATTTTGAGCACTGTACATTTTGCTATGCATCAAAATAATATTTACAGTCTAGTAAAAAATTAGTTTTTGATACAAAGTGAATTGAAGAAAAATATTTTTTTTTCTTTTCTTGAAGAATATTGTTTTCTTGTAATGAATTTGGTTAATTAATTTTATCTCCTCAAAGGGTAGGTAATTTTATCTATACACTTCCCAAAATGTAGTAACAATAATGTTAACAACAGCTATTTTTTAAATCTACTCACTCTTATGTCGTAGACACCCACTATTTACTACTAATGCAAAAAAACAATCAGAAATTAGCACTATAATCCCTTTTTTTTCTAAATTTTAGAGGAATTTATATATTTGCAGGGAAAACTTTCGACGTTTCAATCGTTCTAAAATTTAGACTATTCCCTAATTCATGTATGAGAAAACGGTGTTTCAAATATATAAGATAATTCTTTTAAATATTAAAAAAAATTATTTTACAGATAGATTAATAAGTGTAGAGTACATATACAGTACATATTTAATGTATTTTTAGTACATATATAATACAGTGTACAGTGCATATTTAATATATTTTCTGTTTTTGAACTTTATAACAAAAAACTAGTTAATATAGCACTGTAAAAAGCTTTGGTATATATTTACCATCATATTTGGTGTTGAGGTAAACTAAAATTTGATTTTAGTTAATGTCTTATATAATAATAATAATGAATAAAATTTGTTTTAGTGATTTTTAGTTACTTGTTCACTGTTATAGTTTTATTTATATATTAGTTTTTATTATTTATTTACTGACAAAATATATTTCAGTGTTTTCAGTGATTTTTAGTTACTTGTTCACTGTTATAGTTTTATTTATATATTAGTTTTTATTGTTTATTTACTGACAAAATATATTTCCATTCGTAATCAATTAATGCTGCGATTAATGTTTCAATGCACAAAGATTGTGTTTAAAAAACAAGCACATTTTTAGTAATTTTTAGTAATTGTTTGATAGAATTCACACTAATTCTTTCAAACAATTTTGTGTGTTTCATGTGGTTTTATTAGAAAATCAATTTATATAAATTTGACAGTTCACTGCATCACAAGGAAGCAGAAAATAGAACAAAGAAACAATAAAAGTTTAACAATTCAACAATTTAGGTTAAATGAACAATAAACATTTGAACAGTTAACATTTTAATTGGATTAAATGAACAATAAACATTTTTGAACACTAAGCATTTTAACTAGATTAAATGAACAATAAACATTTGAAGCAATAAATTCTGGAAACAATAAATGAAAAGAACAAGTTAAGGTTTTTAATTTATTATAATTCATGCATGTTCTGGCTTCCCAATACAATTTGGTGATATCCTTGCTTTTCTGGAAGTCTTTAAAACAATTCTTATTTTGTTAATTTTACAAAATTGTTTGCATGATAACTACATTTATATACTTACAAATGCAGTTAGGTTTCCTTCGCACCAAAAATGACGGCAACTATATATACCAACATTTTTTACAGTGTTGGACTAGCAACAGAGACACTTATTGTTTCTAAATATTTTTTGCATCTGTATAATATTGCTTCTATTAAGTAACCGCCTGATGGAAGCTTTATTATGTTATTTTTAAACATCTGTAAACTATTTAAAAAAAATTTATTACATTAGATAGGCTAACTGTATAAATGTTCAAAATCGGCCTTTTTGATGAGAAAAAAAATAATTTTTAAGACATTTATTGAAAAATGTTGGACTAATTAAAGTTCATTACTGTTACTAGACAGAATTATAAGTTAGCTCACAAAATGTTACTATGAATTAAATTTTCGGTAGATTGCTGCCAGAGCTTAAAGTTTAAATCTGTGTTATGCTCCCACCTTTTGAGAACTACCCAATAATCGTTATAGTAACTTTCCCCAATCTATCCTTAACTAGGCAAACTGCATAAGCTGAGATGATTCATCATCTGTGAGCATAAGTGAATTCATGACACATTTGGAATTTGTTTATGATTGAGGAGACAGGAATATTTAATTCATTATAAACCACGGAAAGTGTCCCATAATTAAAATATTTATAGCAATATAAATAAATTTAATCTAATTTACATGAATTTTTGAAGCGATTAGTGATGGAAATCTTCAAGTGAAAATGAAAGTTAATTCAGTCTTAATTAACTATTCGACATTTGACTTAACTATTCTGTTGTCGTGTCTTGTTTATTTATTTATTTTCATCTTGATTTATTTTTTTATTGGGAGGTTTGGGATTAAAAAAGAAACTGTTTTGTTTAAATCATTCTCCCGTGGTGGGTCCAAGAAGTGATCGTCTTATTGAGAGTTCTGAATATGACAACTGCACTGTAAAAAATTCCTGATCAAATTATGGTAAAGTATCGGTATTTTAAATGCATCATCCGTAAAATCCTGTTTAACGTAGAATCTTTTTTTACTATAAAACATCATACTGTATCTTTTACAGTAATATTTATTTAATTAGAGTGACTCAGTGATTTTACGGTAATTATTACTGTACAAATTGCGATACATTATCAAAATTTTTGTTCGGTGACATGTTCCGGTAAAAATGAATTTTACGGTAAAAAATACCGGTGTTCTGAGTGCTAGTACTTATCACCTTAATTTGATCCAAAATTTCTTTCGGTGTACTTAAAGGAGAAAAAACCTTAAGTAATTTTGAAACAGGTGTAGTGTTTTTATTGATAAGCATATCTTTCTGCATATGTTTTTAGAGATAGCTCCTTTCACGTGCAATTATGATTAATTTTTTCAACAGCCTAACAGTCTTTGAGTTATTTGATAGTGGTAGAAGGATCCAATTTCAGCAAACAAACGATTACAACCTTAGAAAGTCATTTTAGGCGGCATATGAAAAGGAATCAGAGTACGAACGTACAGGCATTAACAGTGAAATGAGTTATAGATTTGTAGATTACACTAATTTAAAGCTTGCGGACTAGAAGTAAAAGTAGGGTATAAACTTTAGTTCCTTGCTTACAAGAAAAAGCAATATATAATATTTAAAGCTGGTTTAACGAAATTCACTATGTCACTTACAGCTTTCACGTGCACTTCGTTTATAATTTTAACAAGTCGCTTTAACTAACTAATGTTTACCTTAATTACATTAGTTTTCTTACCTTAAGTTCAGTCGACATAATTAGAGTACTCATTCTCAAGAACCGCCACACATGTATGAGTATAGTTTGACTTTAAAAAGTTAGAAAAATCAATAAAGTGTTTGAATAAACGTCTTGTTTTTCCATTATTACCCCAGCTGTTTTATGTATTATTCTTTAAAACTAACAATAACACGTTTTTAAATCTCAAATTCTGAGTTTTGTTAAAGTGTCATTTAATTTGTACGTTGACTTAGGTCATATTAATTGATTTAATAAACACTAAAAATGTTTTGAATTTAACTATTAAATGATAAATGGATAAACTAATTATTCATCGCAACTTTTAAAAAGTGTATGACACAAGCGGAAAGTGAGTTATTTCATTATCAGCATATTTTTCTTTGTTCCCTAATTTTCCCTTCAAATGAAAAACTAATTTTTTTTATTTGTTATCACACTGGGGAAAAAATGGTTATGACAAGGGAAAAAATAAGCGCAAATGGAAGAAAAATTGCACTCGAAGAGGCGAAATGATTTGTAATCACCAACGAATTGTTTTGCAGAGAGGAAAGAAATAAAAGCTGACACAGCGATCCGGGAAAAGAGGAAGGAAAAAAAGACCCTTCTAAGCAAGGGAAAAAAGTGAAATATGGGGAAATTCCTGTACACTACATTACTCTTGAGGTTGCACCCTAAGATATTTTCTTTCCGCGTGATTTACTTTTTCCGGAGTGGGTAACTTGGGAAAAAAAGCATTGGAATTTTAGACTTGCAGAAATCTTTCTCTAAGGCTTAATTATCTAGCTAATTTTGTAAAATAACTATTAGGTTTCCTTAATTGTAAATAGAAATTGCCTTAAAAATTATAATAATTTAAAATTATTGTTTTGTCTAAATTTTAGCAAGAACATATTGTTTCATAGAAAAATACATCTAGAGTCCACTGTTGAAGTAAATTTTCAAATATCGGAAGTTTGGCAATTATTTTGGTAAAATTAACAATAAAATATCGTTTTATAATATGGTAATTCTATCGTGATGAAATAAGAACTATTTATTCGATTATGTTTTCTTTTAAATTTTTGCATTTTTAACTAAATGTGTAATAAGAGCTATAATTTGTAAACCAGAATTTTTCCGGCAAACTACTATCATATGAACAGAAAAACTACAAAATGAATTGTTTAAGTACAGTATACTTAGGTAATATTAACCAGATTTATGGTTCTTCTTTATCAGAAATTACATTACCACGCATTTTATCCGAATTTTTTTCTCTGTGAAATAGTCAGATTTTTTATTAGTCATTGATTTGTTTGTTTCAGTCGATAAAAGGGAAAGAAAATTAAAATTAAATAAATTAATTTTATTTTTGCCATTTTTTTAAAATTAAAATTATTGTCCTTTCAAATTGATCTAAATTTGAGAAAAATCTATTTTTTAAATTTTTACTAGAAGAACAAAATTTCCAAACCCTCTTATCCTTGTTGCTTTATGTAGAAAATAAAAAAACGGTTCCAACCTCAAAGGTCAATTCAATTATGTAAACCTATTGAATAGAGCGAATAGGCCAATAAAGAAATGGTGACAGATATTTATAGCACACACCATCAACTACATTTTTCATAAAATTAATTTAAAAAATATTATTTTCTGTCAATTTTAAACATAGAATACATAACGGCATATTTTTATAAATTAAAAAATTTATCGTTAAATCTTAAGTTTAGTCAAATTGTGTTTAACACGTAAAATAATTTATATCTCTAGTAGTGAAACGTGACCGGGATAGCCTGGTTGGTAGGGCGTGGGGCCCATGTCCAAGAAGTCATGAGTTTGATGACCGTCGACAGTATACTGCTGTTATAGATGGTGACTGGTGCACCTTAAATCTGTCGGGTGAAAAAGTCCGACAAGTTTCCATAAAAAATCAATACCACTAGGGTTACTGAATTGGAGAAATCGACTAGGTAAAAATCGGTAATTTTAATGAAAATTTCGATTTTTTTTTAATTATCATTTATATTCTATTTTATTTATTACGCGGCGTTAATTATCCTTGTTCTCAGTTTACAACCTATCAATGTTCAAATCCACAGCCTTTCAATTTTGAACCAGACCCGGAAGACAAGGAAACTCCTGGATCAAGCATTGGGACAAACTAGCTTTCGTAAAGGACTTTTTGGGGGAACTAACCCGTATTTGCGTTAAATGGAGTGAATAACCACGAAAACCTCCCACGGTTAGTCTGACAGCAAGGGGATTCTCACCCGTGATCCATCTACCATAGAGGATATTTTACGTAAGCACTTACGACACAGCAAGCTGAGAGCAGAGTTCGTATCAACCTGCCACCACTGGGATTCAAACCTGGGTCAATTCATTGCGAGGCTAGCGCTCTATAGTCAGAGCCATCGCTGCTCTTTTATCCATATTTCACTTCAGTTTATTAACGTTCGAAAATCGTTTAAATTTTCGATCTCCGATCTTTAGAAATGAAGTTATAGTATATTTTTCGTATGCTGACGAACGAAATAGGAAGTGTACTTCCGAAAACTAAACTAAGATACTTTTAATTATGCTTTGAGTATTTTAATCTTTTTTTTTATTCAAATAAATTATATTGGCAAAACAAGTAAAATTCATTTTTAGAAATGAAATTTCAAATTATATATATCGATGCATATATATATATTTTTTTTTTTTAGAAATTTCTTATATAGCAGAATTTTATTTTATTTTAAATGCACTTTCTGAAGAACATTGATGTTGAGAAAATTTCTTTACGTTAACATACAATACAAAAAACTATACTATAAATTTCTTTGAAATTTTGTATGTAGATTTTGCAAAATGTTATCGATGTTATGAAAGGTATGAATTTCTTACTTGTATCAAACGTTAAGTAAGAATATTTAGAAATAGGTTTTTTTTTAAAAAAATCAATATAAAACAGTATACTTATTTCAATTTAATTACTTTTTCAGTTTCTTTTTAAAAATTTACTTCAAAACACAGATTCAAAACAATTTAGGCAATTTAGTTCAAAACATCACATTATTGATCTAGAAAAAATTATTTTCCAATTTATGCCTTACAATTTGTTGCAGAGGTGTTAGCGTGACTTAAAAAAATTTTAATTTTTATACACAAATTTGCCCTTATTTTGACAAAATATTTTATAAATTTCTAAACATTATTTTAAATTTATACTTAAAATTTAAAATAACCCTTTTTAAAAAATTGAGTTAAAACCAATCGGATACCTTAGTATAAAAAAAAATATTTTTTCGAGAAAGGGTATAAAGAACAAGCTTCTGAATTTTAATGACATTTTCAAATTAAATTATTTACGTTACTTTTTGCTTTCTTGAATTCATTTACCTAAAAAACATACCTTTTATAATTCGCTACCCTTACTACTATTCCTTTCTATCTGGGTTACTTTTTTGCAAAAATTCATATCAAATAATATTTTAGATATTTATTTCTATCAAAAGCACTCACTTTTTCATTTTAGATTAAATCAGATTCCTTACGTTCCTGAATCGAAGCAAAGATGAAAGAAGGCAGTTCCAATGCATTCCTATTCAAATTCATCATCTGATGCACAACCCCAAAATTGGAATGCAGATTCAAAAATACATACTTATGAATTTCAACAGTTCCATATTTCCCATTCAATCATTTTTTATCGCTAGTAATCGCTACTGGTAAAAGCAAGCGATTTCCATGGACCTTCAAATATTATTTCCCAGTCAAAATATGAAAGGAATATACTGGTTATTGAAATTGAAGTTTAGGTTTTGAAAAAAAAAATGTTTTTTTTTTCTGGAACACGCAGTTTTCAGAATTACGTAAGATGAGTATGAGATGGCAATGAAAAGTTTTCTATACAATATTTTCATATAGTTATATAATTTAAATACGTATTTTTTCACATTATACAAAGAATCTTAACTCATTAAAAATGGTTACTGAAATTTTCAGCATATTTTACATCCACTCAAAATTTTTAAATTTTTAATAAATTTATTAATTATTTTATATCTCTTCTGAATGGCAACTCTAATGTTAACTGCAAATCGAGCTGAATTTTCATGTGCTTAGTTGTTTTGAGATTAAGCTTGAAGATGTAAAAATATGTCTATTTCTGTTTGCTAATGGAAATTACAGTGATCAAAATTAAAAACGTACCAACCTGAATAACTTTTGATCTAATGATCGGATCTTGAAGTTCTAAGACACAATCCTAACGGTTTGTGGTGGTGACCATGCTAATTTTAAGCTAATTGAAAAACGTTTTCACGCAATTATAAAATTCGTTAATTCAAAAAGATAATTCCACGCAAGGTATAACTTTTAGTAAATATTTATTATTTTTTATTATTTTATTACATGATAGTCTAAAAAGTTGTGAATTGCAAGGTATGCAATTGTCTTACATCATTTTAACGAATGTAATTTTAAGTGACAAAATACAAAATTTGATTGAAGCCAGACTCATAGTTTCTGAGCCGTATTTGTAAAATTTGATTTTTCGGGAACTATTCGACCGATTTCTTCTTCTTTTTTTTTCTTTTTTTCTTTTCTTTTTTTTTTTTTTTTTGTGTTTTGCCATTTGAAAATACATTCTTTAAAATGATGTGCAATTTTTCAAATGGTCTTCTTAGAGAAATTTCTTTAAAAAACTACATTAATTATATAGTAGAAAAAAAATAAAGCAAACTTCCTGAATAACTTTTAATGTTATGAATGGGTTTTCAGTCAATAGAATAGGCAGGAAAATAGTTGAAAATCCGGACTCTTTAATTATTACTTTTTCGCGTATTTTACATTCGCTAAAAAATCATTTTTTATTTTATTCATTTCTCGAGAACAAAGCGTACGATTCCATTCACATTTGGGATTATTTCATTGAAAACTACTTAAAATATGTCGGCGTAAGCATTACGTTCATTACCTTAAGTTCATTACGTTCATAAGTACTTTAAAGTTCATTATTTCATCTCATTAAAATAAATAAAATAAAATAAATAACTACAAATAATAATTTTGCTTGAAAGCTTCATTAAATAAGAACGTTTTATAATTTTACGCAAAACTTTGAGTTGCTTCTTTAGTTCAAGATATAGATAGAACGAAATACAAAATAATAGGAATTAACACTGGAAGGTCAAAACTAGCGATCGCTCTTCAGACTAAAACACTGAGATCATATTTTTCAGATTGCAGCAATCCCCATATTTTGAGCGTCAGAAATCTCAGTACATCAAAAAAAAACTAAGTTTATTCAAAGAAAGTGCGCTTTTTGTGACTAATTTTGTAACTTAATGTACCATCTTTTAGAAAAATACACTGACGGAAAAAAAATCCCAACACCAAGAAGGAGTTGTGCTGGATAAACTAAATTTGGTAGGCTTGTTTAAACAACTAAAAGGTGATGTCTATTCAAATTTCATGCATAAGTTTGGCACTAGTAGCGCCACTGTGAACATGCAAATTAAGGTTACTTTAAACACGTGTTCCACAGTTCGTAAGCGTTATTTTTCGTTAAATTTTGACATAATGAGTTGCTGTCAAGAATACCTTTAAGAAGACGACGAAGTAAATATCAACATCTCACTAACTTTAAACGTGGTCATGTTATAGGGCTGCTAGACGGTGGATTTTCTTTCCGCGATAATGCAAAAAGACTGGAGAGAAATGTATCCACTGTGCATGATTTTATTTTTTATTTTATAACTGTCATTGAACAGCCGACCCATTTTTGGGTTTACTCTGCGAATAGATGGTGATGTGTGAATGTGTTCTCTCTGTAAAACGTGATGTGACGAATTTATATTATCGCTGAACCCTCCTCAGGGATGTTTCCTAAACCCTCGCCAATAGCCCATTGTGGAGCTCTAGTGCGACGTAAATAAAAGTACCATACCACTTTTTCGCACCTGAATTGGGTGGGCAACTCACCTCGACAATAAGGAGAAATTTCCACTTGCAATTGTTTTTGTTCCAACAAGTATCTTTTTAACTTTTTGTTTCTCAATATTTCCTTACTTTTTGCTCTAAAGACGTTGAATACATGTATAAGAATTTAAAATATGCATAATCATTTGTTGCATCTCTATTCTGAGTACTTTTATTTCGATTTGAAAAAAACTATGGCCATCTATCCTATATTTTCCCCGTTAAAATGTTTTTGCAACCCGAAGAAGTACGTATAATTATTTTTCATGACACTATTTATAGTTACTGTTGTCTCAAAAAATGGGAAATGAAAAATGAACGACAAAAACGGAAAATACTTCTGAAGTGCTTTACTTTTTAAATTCAAAGCATATCGACTTTTGCTTTTTAAGCAAAAAATACCTATCAAAACTTCTTTTTTTTTATATCTAAATTCCGTGCTGTCTCTTCTTTTAACAATCGTAGTCACGTTCTTGCCGCCTTTTTGCACATATTTGTTTGAATATGCTCATACGCACAGTTTCAGCGAAAGAAACGTTCGAGAAATAAACGGTTCATAGAGTAGAGAAAAATGAAATACCTGTCATGTTATTTCTCTTTTTTCATAATATTTGTGTTCCGTATATTTATAATCCGACATTTTTGTTTCATATTTGCACTTAAAAGGTCTAGTAATATATGTTTATTTTTAAAGCTTTCTCCTTTATTGACACTTTTTACTTAATTTAATTCCACGAAAAATAAATTTAGAAAGAGGAAGATTAATCTACTCTTAAACGGAAGAAAATAGATTTTTGATAAAATTTTCTTATGTGAATTTAGAATATTATCATTAATAATCAAATTATAATGGGATTAAAATGAATGCCTAGAGATTCCAGTCATGTGTCACGATAAACTACTTTTATGTTGAATAAAATCAACTCATCGGTGCTTTTATAAAAGTTACAAATAGGTCCTTCCTTTTAACTAGTAAAGTGGTGTCTGCTAAAAAAGAAAACTGATTTCGACATAGCCGGGGTTCCAGTCTCACCCCACAACTCGGTTAATTTTTAACTAATGAGCAGCAGAGAGAAAATAATGATTTAAATAAAGTAAAAATTTAAAAAACTACATTTTTCACGTAAGCTAAAATGGGGAAAATAATTTTACTTTTGCCAGACCTAAATTAAAAAAAGTAGGAACATCACTTTTGAAAAACGTAGTGGGACTCTTAATGGCTTATATTTTATGTCTGACAAAAATAAAGTAATTTTCCTTTGTAGTTTACTTGATAAACGTAGATTTTTTTTTAATATTTTATTTTATTTTCAATGATATTTGAGTATTTTAGCTAGTTAGAAAATAGTCACAATTTTGATTGACAATACATTTTTCCAGCTGCATAATGGAAACAGTTGTTGTGGCTCATCCTCTAACTGTCTGACGAAGTCAGATTAGATTCATTAGACTGTTAATGCTCAGAAAATCGAGAACCAGAAGAGGAGAAGCGTATAAATCCAAGCAGCAGTCAGGAACCAAGTAGTTCAGAATGTGTTCTGCACAGACCTGCTGAGCTTGACACTTAGAGCAGACAGAAAAGATCCTCTTCCCCTCAAAGAACTCTTTGTGTCCACTTCCCAACCTTGAAAATGACGTTCGTTAAGCTCTGTCACAGTTGAGAACAAACGAAGAGACCAGCCCTTTTCCCGCATACCAGTAGTGTGAGGGTATGAGGGTCTTCCACTCCTTTGAAATTTCAGATTTAACCTTAGGTTGATGCTTTGAGTAAGTAATAGCCGAAAAGGACGGTGTAAGGCAGTGTTTCCCAAATTGGTCCATATGGACCCCCAGGGGTCCGTGGCACCATTCAGGGGGTCCATGAAATAAAAAAACTGATTTAGAGGTCCATGAACAACGTCAGGGGGTCCTCGTGAGGTTTATTATAAAATAATAAAATTGTGATTGGTTTTTATTATTAGGAAAAAATAAAATAGCGATTTTTACCTCCTAAGTAAACTATAAATAGAGGTGGGTGCTTATAATTATTAACAGTGGTCTGTTACAAATTAAACAGTTGATTTACAAATTTTCTTATATATTTTGTTCCCTTTTAAAGAGATAACAGTATGAATGAGTCGAAGAAAAAACGCCGAAAATACAGTGCTGAATATTTGACGTATGTCTTTATTTCTTCACCTGGAAATTGTACTTTACCTATGTGACTTTTATGTGGTAAAACTGTAAAAAGTGATTCAATGAAACATTCCAAGCTTAACGAACAATTGATAAAAATCCATAATGACAAAAAAGATAACGATTTAACTATTTTTCAAACAGTCAAAGAAAAATATCTGAAAACATCACTGCAACAACTTATAGGGAGAACATCTAAGCGAGGTGACAATGGATTGCATGTTTCTCATACTTTCGCACGTTTCTATATATTACATGATTGCAAAGTCCGGAAGGCCTCACACTATTGAAGAACTTATTTTACTAGCTGTAAATGAGATAATACTCACCGGGTTGCACAAACCAGCTTTTAACGTTGTAAAAAGAATTCCACTGAGTAATAATAATGTACAAAGAAGGGTTGACAAAATATCTCAGTGCGTCGAAAATGTTTCATGTGAGTACTTAAAAATATCTCAATTTTCTATACAGCTTGACGAATACACTTATCCAGGAAACGAAGCTTTTACTTTTAGCTTATGTAAGATTTGTAAAAGAATAAAAAATTTACCAAGAATTGTTATTTGCTAAATGTTTGGAAAGTGATGCGAAAGGTGAAACGCTATTGACTGAATTAATAGCTATACCCTTGACTAATATCATTTCTGTAGCTACTGACGGTGTTCCGGCAATGGTAGGAAGATACCCAGGTTTTCTGGCTAACTTAAAACAAGCTGCAGCGAATGTATTTTCAGTACATTTGCCAAACTTCACGAAACTAATTTGAAACAACAAGATGAACAATTAAATCAAAACTAAAATTGTAAAACTGCGTTTGTTGCAAAACTTTTTTTGTATAAACAAAACTTGGGAAAAGGATATTGTTCTCTCAGTTTCAGTGCCGTAATGAATCTCATCAAAAAAAAAAAAAAAAAAAAAGACAAAATCAGTAAATGATTAGAAATTAGTGCTCTGAAACATTGAGCCGGACATAAATTAATACACTCTTAAAATCTCATCACGTTCATCCAAGTCATTAATTTTTTTTAGACAAAAGATGTAATTTAAATAAATAGTTCTTCAACAAAATGTTTTTTTTAAATTTTTATTCCGTACATACATGCAGTTTTTCACTTGGGGGCCCGGGGGAAATTTTTGACTACAAAAAGGGGTCCATGGGTCAAAAAAGTTTGGGAACCACTGGTGTAGGGTGACTGCAACCCTCCTTGGGTAAGCCTCTTTGGCCTTCGTGGCTGCTTTGCAATCACGTGATTTTCAACTTTGTCGGGCCATTGCCACCTTAAATGGATATTCCTATTTTCTTACTTGCATTGAGAGATATTTACACACTGACCCGAAGCCGTTCCTTTAAAAGATATTGCAAGTAATAGTATGGCAAATGCATTTTACACCGTTTTGGTTTCTTGATTTGGAGTTCCGGAACAGATTTCTACTGACCAGGGGCATCAGTTTAAGTCTAAACTCTTCATGTCGCTATCTAAAGATTTGGGCCATTACAAAGTTGGAACCAGCCCCTACCATCCAAGTTCCAATAAAATTGTCGAGAGATTTCATCTCAACTTAAAACAATCAATTCGATGCCACTCTGCATTACAGTGGACTGATGTGTTACCTACCGTACTTCTAGATCTTCGTTCAGCATTAAAATGATATGAATGTCTCCTCTGACGAACTGGTATGTGGTACTGCTCTCCGTTTGCCTGGGTATTTCGTACATTCAATAAATCAACCTACCTGCAACATAGATCCTGCTACATTCATATATCAACTTTGAAACTGCAAGTAAAAATTGCGATCACTTCCTACCAGCACTCATTGTAAAAAAAACTGTGTTCGTGCACAAAGAACTTAAAATCCCGTCTCATGTTTTTCTCCGATCTGATGCTTCAAAGCCTTCTTTTGCAGCAAACTTTTTAGGTCCATATCAAGTACTAGCTCGAAACGAAAAAATATTTAAAATTTTGGTCAACGAAAAAGAAGGCGTCGTTAGTAAAGATCGTCTTAAACCGGCATTTATCTTGACACCAGAAGCCACTTGAGTACATGTGTCATCACCATCACAAATCCTTCTCAAGATCCACATCTATCTCCCACGGACATCAGTGTGCAAGCTACTTAAAGCCAACGACAAAAACCACGATTTCCGGCTAATGAGATGCTACGACAATAACAAGCTCGGGACGTTGAGTTTACATCTACCCTATAGCACTGGAAGGGGAGTATTGTAGTCATCTCTCAACGAGGAACACAAAAAAACTAGTGTTTTCTTCTTTTTTTTTATTTCTTATTATTATTATACTTTTGTATATACGCCTATATGAACGATCCGCTTTGTTACCGTCATTGCTAGTTCAACTATACTTTATTTATTATTATTCAAAATTGTTTATTATATAAATTTTATTAAAAGCAGCGTGTCTAATTATTTATCTCAAAAATCGTACCTTCACAAATTCGAACAATTACGAACAGATAATAAACACTTAACAAATATATTTTCGTGAAAATAACTCAATGAAATGATATTAGCTGAAATGATGCTTCTCCAATAAATTATAATAGACAGTAGTCTAATAATCTACACTCAACATTAAATCTTTTAGAACTTCACAAGCAATCGTTGCTATGGGAACGAAAAATGAAGTTACGTTCAATTCGCGATCGCAACGGTCGATACGCCCTCTAGCGAGAGCCTGTAACCATTAATTCCCTCATAACCTTTGGCAATGACGGACGCCATTTTCTTGGAAGCAAAATTTCCCTAAGGAAAAGGTAGAAGAACTTGGAAAAAACTAACCAGAACATGCCAAACATTGAAGCAGAACATGCCAAACATTGAAGCAGAACATGCCAAGCATTTAAAGAACAACTTCTCAATAATTTTTACCTTTCTATTACCAACAACATAAAATGATTTCATGATCACTTGCTGTTACAGATGTGTGTATTGCGTATGTGTGTATAAAATAATTTTTCTGTCTTCAATTCATTACAAGTTAAAATGAAGTCAACATTGCTTTCGTCATTCCAATGAATCAATGCGTTCCAATGAATTCCATACAGAACTGTAATAGTTATAGAATATTCTTCTTCTTCATAGAATAGTATATATTTCTGTATCTACATAATTCAGAAAACAACAATAAAGAATAATCCGAATTACTTGAAAAAGTATCTTTTGTGCTGATTATAAATAAATTTTTTATCGTTTTCTTGGTAAGTGTTTTTTAGTTTTGAAAGAATTTCAATTAGAATTCAGCTATTCTGTTTTTAAGCTACATATTAAAATTCGAGAAATATCGTGAACTTACAATTATAAAATTTTGACGTGTGGTATGTTACCTAAAAGTAATGAAGGGATAAACTATGTGTATATTATTTGAGAATAAAGTTTTCAAACAAAGAACATATCATTTTGGAATTCTCCGGACTTATAAATCAGGTAAGTGTTATGATTTTTATAATAAAAAATTTGCTTGTAAATAAATTTTTTTCTTACTTGATGATAGTTCTCTACAGAATGGGTTTTTACGTCTGATTAAATACTATAAGAATTAAAAAAAAAGAACAAATACGAAAGTTTTTATTGAAAAATGAGGAATTTTTAAAATCGTTTTTATACTAAGAATTCTTTATTTTACGTTTATTAGTTTAAAATTTTTTGATAAAATTGTTGTCAAAATACCTTTTTTGAAAAATTAAATGGTATTAAATTATGTGTTTATGTATACTCCTTGCATATTCTAATATTTGAAGTAATATGATTCAGAAAAGCATGGAAGAAAAATTCGGTACTTACGTATTAACCACAGCTACAGATTTGGCAGATTTTTAAGTGCCGCCAATCTACTCTTAAACTTTTTGGAAAAAATCTTAAAGTGAAACACTTTGTTTAAAATCAAAGTAGTCAATCGGATTTCGGTGGAAAATGGGCCGATATAGAGTTTAGCATAGATTCAAAACAAACTTTTCTCTCACCTGATTCTATAGCCATTATGAACTCTAATAAATAAGATTCAAAATGAAATAACATTTCCAAAACGGACGTTTACTAAGATAAAGTTTCATGTTATGGACAGTGGTACATTTTCGTTATATTTCACTCCATAAAATATTTCGCTTCTAAAAAAATAAAATTGCATCTTGTTTTGTTTTTGGCAAGTCCCAAAGACGCATTTTCGTAACACTAAAAAATGGCGACAAAAAAAAGAATGGTTCTTTTTTTTTTTTCTTGTTTCGTAAGCATTCTTTATTTTACGTTAAAATTTAAATGGGCCTTTCATGTTATACCATTAAATTTAGTAAAATTATTTCTCACGCATTAGGTTTGAACTCTTATAAGAATATACCAATTTTTTTCTCTTTATTTACAAATATTTTTCCGATGTGTTCTGGATGTTCCTTCTCTAAAAAAAAGAGATAGCATTTTGTTTTCGTTTGCATAAGAAAGAAAACAAACATTTTTCTTTTTTAAATTTAATCAGCCACAATAAAGATGGAACGTTACAATGCTACATGCTACATTAAAGACGTCTCCAGTGTAACTGAAAGACTGTTCATATGGATATCGCAAGGATTCGGCACATACAACAACGCCCCCTATAGTTCGTTGCGATCGCGAATTCACTTCCGTAAAATGTAAATATTGTTTATGCGAGCCTATAAAAAAAAGGTCGCAATTTCTAACATTAATTTTTATTCTTAATTTTGGAATTTATTTTCTTGTTTTTCTTTTGTTTTTGTGCTATACGTATCGTAAATATTTGATGCCAAATTAAAACTCATTATGTCTAAATTGTAAGTAAATGTAAATAATATTAAATGCATTTACTCATCAAGCTTTTCATTTCGTTTCAATCTTACGTTTAATTTTCGACTACAAGAAATATTCTAAGAGAAATGTTTTGATAGATATTTCGTAGACGTCTCCTAAGATCCATCTTTTGTTTTATCCACATTACATCTACGATATTTATCAATGAGAAGTTTGTACTTGAGTCATTGTGGATTATCTCTAAATAAGCTATAGGGATACGTTTAGTAAACATCGATATTTGACCCACGACGTCTAATGAATCATGTGGACGAAATCTGGAAGTCTTCTGGCTGAACTGTGCTGCATGGGCATATCAATATATCACTTTTGGTTATGTACAAATGTTTATGGGCGTACATTATAAAAATATCAAGCATGCGCATTCGCACGTAGAAATTCCTGCAAATCACTAAGGCTTTACCACACTTCGATTTAAGAAAAAAGTAATTATTTATAAATTATAAAATTACCCCAACAGGAATTGGTACGATCGACGCTTTTACGCACATTATGCTTGTAACAAATGCTACACTTGTAATGTGGGAAAAAGCTAGTTAATTTTTCTCATGTCACGAGCCCAATGGTTTAAAAAAAGACCACTGCTCTAAAAAGCATTGAGCTACATGCTCAAAATATGAATTTGTATGGTAAAATCCTCATAGAAATATTAGCGGAAAATTTCTAAGAGGAGCATTCAATACAAATCAATAAGGGCTTATATCGAAGAAAAATATCCATCATATACAAATAAATAGTGCAACCAGTATAATATTGATATAATTATAATTGTATGTTACTTTATTTAACATCCAGAAAAATCATTTCCAATCTGTTTTTGTTTTCGTAAATTTTACGATTTAATATCTGTGACTTGCTTGAAGTGTTGAAAAATAACATTTAATCCTTAAAAACAACCTCACTGGACTGGTTACGATAAAGCAGATTTATACCAACCTCAAAACAATCTCAAGTATAAATAAAAAATAGATTTCGTACCTCAAAATACACCTCAATACTTTAAATTTAAATCAGGTGAAATTATTTGCACCTCAAGTGCACTTCGTTTGCTTGAAGTATGAAAACAATACATGTACACATTCAAAACAACCTCCCTCAGCATAAAGTATATTTCAATCTACCTACAAACAACTTGAAATGCAAAAAATAACCTGTACACCCTCAATACAACCTCCCGTAGCAGGTTGCTTTTAAGTAGATTTAAATCAACTTCAAAACAACTTGAGGTGTAAAAAAAAATAACTTAAAAACAACTTCCCTCAGCAGGTTGATTTGAAGTGCATTTCAATCAACCTCAAAACAGTTAGAAACCTGAAAAATAAGCTGTAATATAAAATAAGCTGTATGATGAACTTCAAATCCCATGACTTTTAAATCAACCTCCCTCCTCAACAGGTTGGAATAAAGTAGATTTAAATCAATCTCAAAACAACTTGAAGTGTAAAAAAAAATATTAAAAAAATATCCTGTGCACCTTTAAAACAACCACCCTCAACAGGTTGCTACAAAGTTGATTATAAATAAAAACAACCTTAAGAATGAAAAAAAAATAATAATTCATACACCTTGATTATACATATGTGAGGTTGATTTCTAAGAGATGTTTTTGTTTCCAGTTTCAAATCAACCTTAAAACCTCAATTAAGCCGCAAAAACATCTTAAATTTTTGTCAGGGAATACACAGAAGGTTCTTTCTCAATACGTCTGTTCTGATTAAACATTCACTGATCCTGTTTGTTTGTGGAATCGAAACGATCAGCACATACAATTCATTAACTGAATAAGGTTTTCCACAAATTATACGATCCACTTTCGAGATAGCATGCTCAGTGAGCATTATCTTATTTTGAGAACAATGAACAGAGACACATTGAATGAAAGACCCAGAGAAAAGCGGAACATCGACCAACTCCTTTCACGATAATAGGGATTCATCTCAATAATGGTGAGAGCAAGGAAAGTAACAGCTGTACAACAGATTTAGAGAAACTTCGGCAACGAATTTGGCAGTCATTGTCTCCGATAAGTTTAGTAAAACGTGCAATATTCTTACTAAGTCATAAGACTAAGAAATTATAGAAATAACGGAAACAATTTAGTCTACTGTCGGAAATACGAAACAATTCATGGAAATTTTCCTGTTTTTCTTCTCTAAGAAAAGAAAAAAATTATAATTTTTTAGGAAATGAATTTTATTTCACGTGTATTACAGCAATTTACAATTTATAAAGCGTTAGGAAGTTTAGAAGCACTCAATTGAAACCATTTTTATGTGCATCAGAAACTTCTTTGCAGTCAAGTTTTTTTTTTTTTTATTTGAAGGAGAAAAAGAGCTCATTTTTTAATGTTTTTAGTATAATGGAAGAATTATTTTATTTAAACTTAAAATTTTCAAAAAAATGAGACTTGTATGACATTTTAATTCAAAAATTTTAAACTTTTAGTAGTTGAAAACTGATTTTGGATGATTTTGGAAGAATTATTTTTTGCTGTCGACGCAATTTATGAGAAACTAAAGCGTCCCAATCTTACTGAAAATTTGCACTCTAAATAGAACTAACTAGATATTAAACAAAAAATTTTAAAAAAGAGAAATTGAAATCTTGGCCGAATTGAAGGGGGGAATGCGGTATTTAGTAAAATTTAGGCCATATATTATTTTGTACAATAAGTTGCATTGAAAGAAAAAAATATCCTTCTTTTAATATGTAGTCAATTCTATCCAAGAACAATTGTTTTTCAAAAAAATTTACATATTACAATGTATGTGCATGTTACTTTCAATTGGGTACTTGCATTTCAAGAAGAGGAAGATCACAGATACCCACATATCTGACCAATGACACAAGAGCCAGTTGACCGTTTATAAAGAAAATGCCGTGTAAAACTCAAGCTAAATTTATACGCATAAGTTAGAATGTTAATTAACGTAAAGTTATTTAAATACAGCGTCGTATCGAACATCAAATTTGTGGAAACATAGTTATTCTTTCCCGTCTACGTATTTTACTAAACTAAGATTCATTATCTGTTTATGTATTTTATTGTAACCGTGATATACTCTTGTTTTGTGTACCTGGCAATTTCGATGCATTCTAAATGGATTCGCGCCTGTCTTTGCGTTAAGTAAAAATTATATAGTGAAAGAATCGAATTCTTTGTGAAAGAATATAGAATGCGTCACTTAAGAGAATTGATACTTGACAGGCTTGACTAACTGTAAATAGAATGGAAGGAGCAGTTGCTAACGTAAAAAAATACCAAATTTTAACAACCAATCAGAATCGAGATACCCACGCTACGTCACTTGCGGGTATCCCATTAAGATCTGAATACCCCTTAAGGTTTTACAATTACAGTTTCACGTCACTCATGTTGTCCCCCACCATAGCATTTTTTTAGTTTCTGCTGCCCATTACAAAAAAAAAGGGTCATGCATACTTGCCTTATCTTATTTAACTCTTAAACAACACATAAAAATATAAAATTTTTAATAAATTGGTCGATAAATTGGTCGATTTTTAATAAATTGGTCGATTAAAAATATATTGCTTTGTTTTATTTAGAAAAGTTTTCCTTTTTAGCTCTTAAAAAACTTTTTGCTGCACTAAAATCTTTTTAATATTTAACAGTTTAGATTCCGGAAAAAAAAAGATATTGTATTTCAAAATTTTTCCTATGTATTTCAAATCATAATTAAACATCTAAAAATCTATTTATGGAATATAATTTGAAAAAATATTTAAAATCCAATTTTTCATGTTGTAGTTTTTACACTTCTGTGCACCAAAACTGCATGGCATAGTTGTGCTTTTAAGTTTGTTATTTTTATTGTTTACTAGCCGCTTAAAGCGGCCAGCTGTCCGCCACGCTAAAGGTTTTCACAAATAAAGTTTTTTAAAACATAGCAGGAAATCTGAAGATTAGTGGACAATTCTTCTTCCGCGTTCTTCAGATGTTTCTTGGGGCCTAGCACTGCTAGTGGAGACACGATCCTCTTCCAATGTTCTTTGACGTTTCTCAGGTGTTTCTCGGATCCTAGCACTGCTAATTGAGACACGAACTTCTTCTAATCTTCTTTGACGTTCCTCAGGTGTTTCTCGGGCCCTAACACTGCTATTTGAGACACGATCCTCTTCCAATCTTCTTTGACGTTCCTCAGGTGTTTCTCGGGCCCTAGCACTGCTAGTTGAGACACGATCCTCTTCTAATCTTCTTTGACGTTTCTCTGATACTTCTTGGGCCCTTCTTCTTCTTTGAGAATCTCTTAATATCTTTTTCTTTGACAAAATACAAAGTTTTTTGGAAGGCGGTTCTGCCATGTCAGTAATCGGGTTTTTAAGAAGTCAACGAATACTTTAGAACAACAATTACTATGAAAGCAAATCATGAAACTTCAATATTAAAATCTAAGTGCTTACCTGCAAACTGAAACTTTCTGAAAATATCTAATTACATTTAATAAAAACTGTTAAAATAAAGAATTGAAAAACCAAAGAGATCCAAGGTAAGTCTTATAGTTCCTTCAAAAACAATTAAATTCCTATTTTATATATTATATAGCTACAACGCTTAAGAAAAAAAAACTACATGAGTCTTACTGCTAAATACATGAAAAGAACACGAAAACGAATTAAGTTTGGTAAAAATATACTTGAGGGTGCTCCTTGGCGAAATTGGCGACTTATGTTTGGCGCCATTCCTGTTAGCGCGGAACACTGTGGTAACAGGAATGGCGGCCAAAACTGTATAAAATTGTAATGAACCCAATGTAAGCAAAATTAATTAACGCAATAAAGTGAATTTTGAATCGAAACAAAAAATAATTGAGTAAGTACAGAAAGAAAAGGAAAAAAAAACTCACTTCTTCATTAAGCTTGAATATTCTCAGATTTAGGTGCATAGAATTCTCTAATAGCAGTTAGATTCTGTCTAAATTTATTAGGAATGGAATTTGTGTACCTCCATCGCCAAATAAGTTCAGCGAAATACGAATCGAAAATGGCGTCCGTGGTACCGTACTGGCGGTGAAATTTTTTTTTATAGTCCCTTTTTATGATTGCCCACAAACCTTCGATCTTATGAACCATAAGCAAAAGTAACCTTACCAGCCGGTATCCAACGCAGAACTAACGGACCTCTGAAATTACATATACAGTTGAACATTTAAAAATAAAGCTAAAATCTAAATCTTTTAGAATCACGATTGGGTTTCAATATCGCCTAGCTTGGCGATCAACCGCGAACACAACTTGGCGAGAATCAAGGGGCACCCTCAAATATAGTGTACCACAAGAATTATCGTCTTCGCTTAAGAAAAAAAAATAGAGCTTGGCAAGAAGAAGAAAAACTTATTATAACAATTATGAACAGCGACAAATATATCAAAGCGAAGCGTTCTATTTTCGTATCGAATATGTTGCCACATTTTTAATACAAAAGTTAAACTTTTCTCCACTTTAATAAATGTAAACTAATGCGAACCTTACAATTATATTATGAATTCCTTCGTATTGGTTTAAGTTGTCGAAAATTAATATTTCAATTGTAAGGTTCGCATTAGCATACATTTATAAAAGTGGAGAAAAGTATATGCATTTTTATGGCTCTTTAAAGACGAAAAAGCAAAGATTTTCTTACAAAAAGACTGATAACTAAAAAACTAATCCAAATTTTTAAAAAAGAAAGAAAAATACTTCTTCATTATGTCAAAACACAATTATGTGCCGAGTTTCGTGCCTGGGCGAGGCTTCTGGGGCGATATATTGTGATTACAAACACACACACAGCCGCGTTTATTATTATGTGTGGCGTAACTACCACTACGAATTATAAACATCAATTCACTGGTATATAAAGCATGCTAACTTGAATCCATCTTGAGGTACCTTTTGATAGATGACGGTTGGCATGGTCGATAACTCCGCCCCCACATTGGTGACCCGGACGTGATTTGAACACGCAGTAACACCCACTTCGATCTGGTAACGCCTACTTCGATGGATAGACCACATTGAAAGTTGACTTGCTATTTGTGATTGCATCATCACCTTCCTGCGCTGTTGCTACTCATTCTCGTCTCGATTCAACACAACGTCTGGCTGCAAACTCTCGACTGCTACTGGCAACACAGGAGCGACTACTACTGTGAAGTTAATTCACCTCTCACATTCAGCACTCAAAATTCCGGTGACCGCTTTCCCGGTCTGTCACAAGTACAGCAACTAGTGGTATCTGTTCATCGAATTCTATCCCTGATAGAATTCTGGTGGGGGAGTATTGTGGCGTAACTACCACTACGAATTATAAACATCAATTCACTGGTATATAAAGCATGCTAACTTGAATCCATCTTGAGGTACCTTTTGATAGATGACGGTTGGCATGGTCGATAACTCCGCCCCCACATTGGTGACCCGGACGTGATTTACCGCCCCCACATTATGTATAGATATAGATAAATATTTTTATAGTTTGCATACATTACAATGATAAATTATCTCTATAACGATTATTCTATAAACTCAATAAATAATAATTCCACGATTTTATAAGTATCCTAATTTTATTCTAAGTCAATTATCAAATTGCAAAATTTTTCTCCTGTTTGTGTCATTTTCAAAGAAAAGTTTTCTTTCTTGACACACATGCCATTTTTTGAGGAAAAAAAAGCAAATCTCAAAATACTTTATAAAATAACATATAAAATATGAAGAGCAATTTTACTAAATTTATGAAAAATACTTATAAAAGCTTTTACATTAAACATAAAAATTCCTAAAGAATATTTATTTCATCACACTCTTTCTAGAATGGGACTTAAACTCTTAAAGATCATTATGAATAAGGAATTTAAATATAATATAATACAACTTCTAATTATAAAATATGTGATATAATAGAAATATTTATATATATTTAATATAATTTCAAAACCCGTTATGAACAGATGCTTACAAAACTTTAGATTATCTATTCATAGCATGTTTATGAAGTTATAATAAAGATTCTTTTTCCTCAGCTCAGATTAAATCAACATAACGGCGTTTTTTTCATTTAGTATACATTTTAACATGTTTTATAAAGCAAGCGAAAAAATACATTTAAAAATATTTTTAAATTAAAAGAACTCGAATAAATAAGAATATGCATGAAAAGTCCTTAACTACCATAAAGGTAACATTAAATGAACAACAAGTATAAATAATATTTCCCAAGAAAATTCGAGAAATATTGTAAAAGCTTATTTTCATTGAACTAAACCAACGACCGTAACCATAGTGTGGAGAATATTTTCACTGTGCTATATAACCTAACATTAACGATAGCATGTTCTGAAAACATTATTCGGGATAATGAATAGAAATGCTCTGTAAAGAGAGCTAATGTTATGGATAAAATAACTCGCTGCAATAATGTGAATTCATCAACAAAATAATTTTACAAAGGAACAGCTCTCAGCTTAGCAATGCCGATTTAGGGAAACTTAAGAAACTGAATCACGTAATATTGGAACTTAATTTAATTTCTGAGCATCATAGGAGTGAATGGATAATTTTATACACAGTTCTGAAAATCGGCAGTGCTTATGTTAATTTAAAATTTTCTAGTTTATTTCTATTTCAAAAACGTGAGTTAAACAAAACGGGCTCGGAAAATATTTATAAGACTTGTTTTCTCCTACTAGTTTTAATTTTTAAACCCAATTTAAAATTTGCAATAGAGACACTAATATTTGTCATGTAAATGTTTCTGTGAAAATAAAATTTAAAATATCGGTAAAAATTTAAAGATTTTTTTAAAAATAAAATCTCTAGTATTGAAAGATTTTTCATATTTTTTCTTTGTTTTATTAAATTTTTCAACTTTAAGCTTGATAGTTTTCCACGTTTCCAATATACCGTTTTTAACAGGCAAAATTAATTACATTTCTATAAGTTTGTGAAATTCATATAGAACTTTTAAAAATTATACACACATTTTTATAATATAATTCAATTGCATCAAATTTAATAACACTGTCTTAAAAGTAAGTAAACTTGAATAAATAAGGGAGGTAAACTAAAATGAAAGATATAATGAAAAAGATCTTACGAATTATATATTTTTTTAACACTCACAGTCACTCCACGCTTCAATTTGACTTTTTTGACAGGCGAAATTAATTATATTATAAAATTACATTTCAATAAGATAAGGGAATTTATGTAGCACTTTCAAAAATTATATACGCATTTTTATAATATAATTAACTCAAACTCTTTCTTTTCATCCGATTTACTTACATATTTTTTAGTGATTTCATAACTAATATAGTTTCTATTAAATAAATTTTAAATGCCATTTATAGATTTTTATTAATTAGAAAAGAAACCCAGACTTTCTAGTAAATTTCTCAAACCTGAGTTTATCTTTTATTTAATTAAAATACATATAAATAAACGTAATCAATTCTATACTCAACGTTATCTACACTGTGCTTATGTAGATATTGTTAAATTTCTAAGTATTTCTGATGAATATTTATGGAGTTGTTGTGCTTTTGAGAGCTATGTTTGAATACATGCTTTCTGTCTAACTCCGAAATCTCGAGTTTTCTTTTTCTTTTTTTTTAAATCACAGTTTTCTTTAATTATTAAAACTATACAACGTTTTTTTAAAATTAAATTAAATTATATTACAGTCATTCATATTCATTTAAAAAACCTTTATTAGTGTAACAATGTTTTTAAATTTAAAAAGATAATTTTAAATGCAATAAATAGTAAGGCGAAATACAACTAGTGTATTATTTCTAAATAAATAAATAAAAATATTTTTTAAAAATTCCAACATAGAACACTTTATGTTTAATTGTAATAAACTTTCAGCCACCTAAAATTCTAATTCTCATTATGAAGACAAAAGATACTTTAATCAAGAAAAATTTAGTCTTTGAAACTATAATTACGCATTTGAATTATCTGTTATAGTTATTTTGTAGAAAAGCCCCTAGAGATATGAAGTTAAATTTGCTGCGATAATTCTAATTAGGTTAAAAGTCCCTAAGGGGGTTTAACTTCCTTGAGCCGATAAACGTTACAGCAATGTAGAAAATTAGTTCAATAGTTAAATAAACATACGGATATCAAAAATGAACATTTACGAACTAGATTATACAAAATTAATCTTATATTCATAAAGTGAAGTTTAATTTTAAGCTTTAAACAGTAATGATACTAATGATTGATTCGCTTATCAATTAGAATTTATTTATTTAAAGTTTAAATTTATTTATTTAAAGTATTAATTTATTTAAAGTATTAATTTATTCATACCTTCTTAATCTATGTTTTCAATTCCTCTAATTTGAATTTGTTACCACTTCCAGACTAGCTAGAGTATTCAAACCTCAACTAGAGCTCTATACCAAATAACAAAACAGGTTTTAATTGGTTTCTACTATTGTACAAACAGAATTCATTGTCAATCAAAATTTCGACTCTTTTCTGACCTAAATTAGATAATAGACACAGAATTAAATAATAAATTTAAAAATAAATTCACTTGATTTTCTTTTAATTTTGGGATGGTAATTTAATTTTTTGTTACACCTAATATAAAATAGCATTATTTACACAATCAAATTTCGCTGTCACTAAAAATTCATAAAATTTTTTTCTTTTTAGGGATTATAGAATTAAAATTGCTTACACCGATTTAATCCGCTAAGGAAAAAAACACTTTTTTAAATTACAATATTTTTTCCCCATTTTTTTTTTTTTTTTTTACCAAAACATGCCAGCGTATATTATGAAAATTGCTAAAAATTTTCTATTGTACTAGTTTTTTTTCCAATAATATTAAAATATTTTAATTAATAGTGATTGGATTAAAATTATTTCTTTATCGTGTTCTCGATTATATTTTTGTAATAAATAACTTATCTTAATTGATTTTTCTTGATTTCCCTTTTTGTTTTAAATTACATTTATTTTCATTATATAATTTCATAGATTATATTTAAATCTTATATAATACTACTGTGGTCTCCTTTTTCCGTGTCTTCTAAAAAAGATCATCCCCAATTTTAAGTTTAATTTTGATGCTTACGTATAACTTTTTAATGTTATAAAAAACGTACTTATGAAATTTATGAAAGAATTTATTATGAGTTAATTAAAAAGAATTAATTATTATTATGAATTAATTTATGAAAGTAAACAGTTTTGATAAATTTTCAATTTGATTTTCATTAAATTCAGATACTTTAAAAATCTTTGTGATTATAATATTAATTGATAACAATAGAACTCTTCTAAATCCTAATATCGAAGTATTTTCTTGAAATTTTAATTTATCTATTTTGTTTATTATTATTATTTTGTTTTTTAGTTTTATGAACTAGGGGAAAAAATTATTTTTTTATCTAATATTTTTTACCTTATGCAATAAAAGAAAAGTATTATTTTTATTACTTAATAATTTTTATTTAGTAAGCTTTCTACTAAAGTTAAAGTTTAACAAATGTGTTTCACCTTTTTTCCAAAATTTTAAAAATCGCAATCATTTTTTATAACTAATCTTATTTTAATAAGAACTTGAATAAAAATTATATACTTTTATGCGACAAAAGAAAAACTAATCTATCATTTGATTCTAAAAAAGGTTTACTAAGTATTAACTTTTCTAACATGAATATTTTCTAAATATTACCGACAAAAAGAGTTTCGTATAAACGCTTAGTTGTTTTGTTTTTTTTTAGTTTTTGAGATATTTATAAAGATTTATTATTACTATAGTACAAATGCACTACGTATATAAACGTGTACTGGTGCTTCTTAGAATTCTTGGCTTCAAAATAGCTCAATTTAAAATTCCGTTGGAAAATTTTAATTTTTGAAAACTAATGTAGGGGAATAAAGATAAAAATAAAAACGTTTAATATTAGTGTATTACTATAAATATTATAAAAAAAAGTTTAGCTCGAATTCAATTTTTTGTTAATCAATAAGTAGTTTCAAAAGTGGGAGGAATTTAATTTTAGTAACGGAAAAATTTAACTTTCATAAAAGTTCGGAATTTAATGCAATGAAGATGATGAAATATCTAAAACAATAAATAGACTTCAGAATCAATTTCTTTAAACGCTATTTATCGCAAAGAATCATTTGAACATTTCCCTGATTTGAAACGAAATTGAATTAAAATATTTTACAGCCACCAAAAAATAAATATCGTTGTTTTAAAAGAACTAAATATATTGCCCAAAATACATAAAAAACACATTTAAAAAAAAAAACTCAAATGTCCGTAATTACTTTTTACCGGCTATAACTTGGGAAAATTTATTTCAACTTAAAAGTAAAGCTAACATATTTCGACTACATTTTAAAAATAAAAAAGAAGAGAAAATTAAGTTTTATTCCTTTAAGAATCTCAGTATAATTCTGAAAAATGATTGTTTGTTCATTAGCTAAACAAACCATTTTCAAGTTTTCGTCAAATCTGGTCATAAATTTATATCAACAAACAGATATATATTTGCTTTATTTTTAATTTCCCCTTTGTATGTAAAAGTGTTTATTTTGAACCTGAATACAGATTCTCTAGTAAACGTAATAAGAATTTCACTCGTTTTTGTAATCAAGTTATTAATCTGCGGATTAAAATTATTGTTTGGCAGTAAATCTTTTAAACAATAATTTAAAATAAATTTTGGAAATATTTGGAGAAAATATTTGCGAAAATTAATTTATAAAAATTAAAATATTTTAAGCATATTTGAATTGTTCTAACCTTTAGCAGTAATCAACACGACATGGTACAGAGGAATAAAATGTTTCTAATCAGAAGTGCTTACAAGAATAAAAATATTAATACAATAAAAAAATTATATAAATATAATGAATAAAAATAATAATTACAAGAAGTGCATACAAGAATAAAAATCTTGCACTTTGTTAATTTTCTTATTTTTTTTTATATATAATTATAGCGTTTGATGCGGGTCAGATGAGTGAATTTCAAATTTAAAAAGATGGATTAAAACAATAAATAAATTAAAGGTTTTTAAAGATATCTAAATTAACAGACTTCAAGTTACAATTCCTAGATGTTGTAATTAAAATTCAGCGCTAATCAAAATTTCGGACAATTTTCGAAGTAAACAAACTAACAGATAAAAAACTAAAAATAAAATTTAAAAAAAAAAAAAAATAATAACTATGTTTTTTACATTGACTGATTTATTTATTTATTATTATTTTTTTTTTGTCAGACTTAAGTCGAAAAACAAGAGCGCATCATTTTCGTAATAATTTTTCTATCACAACCGAAAATCCTTTCTCCCCCTCCCAGTTTTACCTTTTAGTTAAAAAACAAAAGCATTTTTTCTCTTTTTCAGTCATGATGTAAAATAAAATTTCATTTTTTTAAAATTATATTTGCATATTTTACATATTTTTATAACCGACCCAGTAATTTTTTCTACCTTCTACAACACCAATTTATAGCATCCATACAGATTCGTCAAACTCTAATTAATATCATTATAAATAGGCGAGATACACTTTTTTTTAAAGTAAATATTACATTATTTTTATAACAATGTTCTCAATATAATGTAGAAAAAATATTATATTTCAAGAATTCTACTTTATAAATTTATTAATGTTGAAACACTCCTTATTTAACAGCTTAAAAGACTGTAGTTTCTAATCAATTTTATTAACAATTTACAGTGGTGAACCTAAAGGTAAGCAGACTTTCATACCCATGTCAAGGGAAAAAGTGTTCTTGACTTATGAACAGATCTGCTGTCTTCTTCACGAGTTGCAGGTACCTAATGGCATAAAATTATATTTCTTACCCGGCAAAGATACCAATAATTTTTAGCAATTAGTTCAATTTAAACATCTTAATAAAGCTACCGAGAACTAAATAAGTAAGATATTTAATTTAAAAACAAACTCAAAATATTCACAATAGCAATGACAAAAATAAAAAAAAAGAATTACATAAAAAAAATTTCTAAAAGTTCTTTTGTGATATTTTTTACTTCCTAATTCGTCTTTAAGTTTAAAACTCATTGAAAAAAAATTAAATTAAATTAGGCATAGTCTTTAAATGTTACAGTAAAAAAAAATTCTATCTAAAACACCTTAGTATAAAGCTAGTTTTAGAAAAAAAAAAAAAAAAACGCAAATTGTCTGATAAACTAAATATCCCTGTGTTAACTGTATTATGTTAAGGCAATAACAAGGTAATAGCAATTCAAATACTTTATTCATAAATAGTTTGATTTCTCAAAGAAATGTAAGAACTCTGTAAACTCCAAGCAATATTTTATTTTAAATTTAAACATATATGACGAGTATGAGTAAGGTAATAAATTTTTATCAGAAAAATGGTTTTGGTCATCTCCAAATCTATATATTTGTAACTAAATTAAATTGTAGCGAACGTAAAAAAGACGATATTCTCATTTTTTAATGAGAAAACTATTTCTGTAAAATAACAAACAAAAGAAATTATTGATAAGAAAAATATTTTTAATAAAGAATAGCTAAATTACACTTACCAAGCACAATATTTTGAGCAAACGATTCTAAGCATTTCATTAAATGTTTTATAATTAGGAATTTTAAACTTTTTGTTTTTAAATAAACTGTGATAAGCTTACTTAATAACTTATTGGATTATAAAATATTGTACGGAAATACTTAGTAATTTATGAAAAATTTAAAACTAATTTTAAATATTTTTTAAACAAGAAATAAATGTATAGGCTTACAAATTTCTCAGTGCTTTAAAATTTGAGAAAAAATGCTTTTAAAATGGAATCAAACGATAATCAAATTATTTATTCGTTTAAAAATATATTACATGTAATGCTGTGAGCTAACCAAATACATTTCCTCTCGTTCGAATGATTCCAGTTTTTTATAAGTATTAGTGACTGATAAAAAAAAAACATTAGAACTTATTTTCTATTTAAAGAACGCTTTTTAAATGTTTTAATCATCTAAACAAGTTTTTATAAAATCAAAATAACAAACACGTACATTACTGCAATTTTCAATTCACTTTATTAGATCTGTAAGAAACAAGGAAAATAAAATATCAAAAAAAAGCTTTTTATCTGAGAGTATGTAAAAAAAGCAAAATTTAATTGATTCCTTCAATATAAGTTCTGCTTGGTATGAAAACAAATTTAAAAAAGTAGATTAAACTTTTGCGCCAATCTCTATGGCATCTATAAATTACGTACTTCCTATATTTAACTTCATTAAGGCCTCGTGATCAAGCCATAAATCAGTTAATCATTTTATGTAAATTGCGTCGCGGAAATGATGTCAAAATCTACCTAAAACTTATTTATAGACACTTTGCAGACGATAATGCAGTCAAACGATGAAAAAAAAAAAAGCACATCTAATGAGCTAATGGGGATCTTTTGGGGACGAGCTGCATGAAAACCAATTTAAAAAGAGGCTTAACGAGCTGCATGTAATCAGTATATTTTAGCGTAAAAAGCAAGAAAAAAATTTCTAAAGTATTTTATTTTTTTTTTTGGGGGGGGGGGGATGGTGACAAAAAATAGATTTTGAAACTTCAACTTTATTCTAACCACTTTGTAGGTAAATCGTGGCATTTGTCAATTCAGAAGTCAATCACAGACGCGTGACGTCGCTCACAGGTATCCCATTAAATCTGATTTAAATCATACGGTTAGGCATAACCACTTCATTTCTTCTCGAGTTGTAAGTATCCGAACAAATAATGTATATTTCTAAAGAAAAGCAATACAAATTTTAAATATTGTTTATAATTTTCAAATAATTCTTAAGGCATTCTATAGGCGATCACAACGCTCGAATCCGTTCCATGCCTTTGGCCCTTCCCCCTTTTCAAAAGTATAAAAATGTACTACAATATTTTTCCTTTTCTTAATATTTTGCATATTTAATTGTTAATTATATTTTTTAAAATTTCCATTACGCTTTCTTTTAGAACTATGTTTAATGTAGTTTTCAGTTCCATATTGTTTCCTAACTTAAAAGATTTTAATCTATTTGAAAATCAAGACAGCAACTAACGTACTTCCTTCTTCTATGACTCTCTACACGCTAATGGTGAAAGTATGCAAAGTGTTGCCATAGGTAGAGAGTTCTGCTCAACGCCACCTATAGACCATTTTAATTGCCAATACATAAAACTAATTTTCATTTTTTTTTTCAATTTTGCAACCTAAACATAATTTAACCATTACGGAACTGGTACTGATACTTTTATTTACGTCGCACTAGAGCTACACAGTGGGATTTTAGTGTCGGTCTGGGAAATATCCCTGAGGGAGATCCAAAGACATGCCGCCACAATTTCGATCCTCGACAGAAGGGATCTCATTCGTGAGGCTAATTCCTCAATTCAGATATAGATTTGGAAGGGGATTCAAATTATTTCACATGTCATTGATTCATTCCAACCTTAGTGGGTCAGTGGATCGAACCCCAGCCCTCCGGACCGGAGTCTGATTCCTTAGCCACTGGGCAACCACGGTCTACTATGGAAAAATAATTGACAAGCCTGGATTAAATTTTTTGACTACCAGGAAAAAATGCTCTGTTTTCTTCTAGTTTATTATTAAATTTATAATCTAGAAGAGCAAAAAAGCAGCTAATATTTATTCGTGTAAATTTTAAATAATTAAAATTTAAAAAAAAAACGCATTGATTTGATTATTTTAATTAAATCATGTCGAATCAAACACTAGATGAAGTGAAAGTAAGAAATCATTGACTCAGTAACTGATTAATAACAATCTTAATGGTAAGAGAAAAATACTTTAAATGTGCTACTTGATCAGTGTTAATTATAAACTAGAGACGAAATCAGTAATCAAAGAATATTATCTCTGAGTAAACAACCGACTCAAATTCTTGACTTTTGTCTGGAGTATATACTATCAAAAGTTAAGTAAGAAGACAAAGGAAAGTTGGGGCTCTGATGACAGAAGGTTGCCATTTCATTTTTGCACAATTTATATTTACTTTAATTAAAATCGGTTTAAATTTTAAGAGTTATATTAATTTGAAGTCTACTATTAGCGATCGCAACTCTTGAAAACGCCCTCTAGCGGTGTGGATATTTTCAGGCTACTATTTATTAAGTTTTTAATATTTAGTTCTATCATTGCTCAACAGCAAATCATTGCTCAACAGCAAATTAGAAGTAAAATTTTCCTAAGGAAAAGACAAAAGAACTTGAAAAAACGACCCAGAACATTGGTAAATCATTCTAATACAGAACGTGCCCAACATTTGAAGAATAATTTCTCAATAATTTTTTCCTTTCTATTATCAACTAACTTGCAACGGATAACTTCCGATTTCGTGAACGCATACAATACGGATGTGTGTTTTACGGTAAAATACATATTTTTCAATTCATTATAAATTAAAGTTATTTAAGTATACACTGCTTACTTTATTCCAGCGAATAAATATGATTTCAGAACTGCAATAGTTATAGAATATTCTTCTTTATAGAATAGTATATATTTCTGTATATATATGTAATACAGATAACAACAGTAAAGAATCATCAGAATTACTTGAAATATGTGTCATTTGTGTAGATCATTAATTAAGTTTTATCGTTTTCTTGGTAAGTATTTTTTTAATTTAGAATGATAAATTTCAACTAGAATTCAGCTATTCTGTTTTTATGTTACATATTGAAATTCACAGAGATCTTATAATTAAAAAATTTTACTGTGGTGTATGTCATCTTAAAGTAATGAAGGGATGATCTATGTATATATTATTTGAAAATAAAATTTTCACACGAACATTTCATTTTTGAATTCTCCGGTTTTATAAAGCATGTGTTATGATTTTTACAATAAAACATTTACTTGTAAATGATCTTTTCTTTAATTTGAAGATAGTTCTCTACAAAATGGCTTTCTATGTCTGATTAAAACTAAAAAATAATAATAATTTCAATATAAGAAATTTTTAGAATAGTTTTTATAGCGTAAGCATTCTTTATTTTACGTGTTTTAGTTCATAAATAATGCTTTTTTATTGAAACTTTTAATAGAAATTGTGTCAAAAACTTTTTTTTGCAAAATTAAATGATATAACATTATGCGTTTCAGTATACTTTTTGCATATTTTAATGTTTGAAGTGATATGATTCAGAAAAGTGTGAAATATAAAATTTAAATAGGCCTTTCATATTAGATCATTTAATTTAGTAGAGTGATTTCGCAGGCATTAGGCTTCAACTCTAATGAGAAGATAATATAATTTTTTTTTTCCTGGTTATTTACAAATATTTTTCCGATGTGTTTTGGATGTTCCTTCTCTTAAAAATAAAAAAAAAATTTGTTTCGCTTGCATAAGAAAAATATCAAAACTTTTTATTTTTTAAATTTAATAAGCAACAATAAAGAAGGAACGTTACCAAGCTACACTGAAGAAATCTCCAGTGCAACCGATGATCATGTTGTTCTGCTAGCAGTCATTCATCAGAAATAACAACGCCTCTATAGGTCGTTGGATTCGCGAATAGTATGATATTGTGACTGAAACTTACAGCCAACCTTTGTTCAATTTAACTACTATTAATATTTATAACGATGGCTTGATATATTTTTGTACCAGTTATTTTCTTCCTTCTAGTAACACTATTTTAATGATAAAATAATTGATGGAACATATTTGAACAAATGAAATACAGCCTTATATTACTTTCTAATGAAGTACTAAATGTAAATTTTTGTCACGTTATTTCCGTCAATACACAATGTGAAATAATTTACCATTTACTCACAAGAGTTTACCAACGAACACGCAGCGATAAACTTGTGTCTATTACAGATGGAAAAATTAACTTAATTGCAGCACACGTTTATTGGTAACAATTTTTCATTATTTATATCGACTTACAATATCATGTTAACTTTATTTGAATTATTATGAATTAATAAGCAGTTAAAAACGTTTAACATATTCTGCAAAATGTATCAGTTACTAGTCCAAATGATAGTGAGAAGAATGAATTTTACATTGATATTTCAGACAAAAAGTTTATTCAATACGAAATTTTTATTCGTAAGCCAATTAGAAAATAGACTAAGATATTAAATATACTAAGATTCTTAAATAATTTTAAAAAATGTCACATTTCTTTCTTTTTGTTAAAGTTTAAATAATCCTAAAAATACAGGGTATTTTAAAAATAGCAACTCAATTCACGGAATAAGCTAACGAACTCCACTTCTTTTAAGTGTAGCAATAAGATGTTCATAATAGGTGACAGGTGCGTTTAGGTCTCGTTTAAAAATCGTGTGTAATCCAGTTTATTTTATTTTTGAGAACACATTGATTTGACCATCTATCTGGACTGTATCAGAAACTTCAGTTGTATTCTGGCTGATTTATTGATTTTCCAACAGGATAGGTATCCTCCTCAATTCATCAACGTTGTATGAGATAACTTTTAACAGTTTCGTGGTCACTGGATAGACCACGAAACTGAACAACTATGAATTTCATCTCAGATCACCAGAACTTACACATTAAAATTCTTTTACATGGAGCTACATTAAATCCCCAGCGGATGAGGGCAAAATCGCCTTAAGAAACAGATCATGCCTACAGTGAATACCAAAATACCTGATGCTGGAGTGCCAATGTTTTGAGTGGTGACATCTCAATGTCATGACATGTACCTTATTACGTACTTTTGATCTGTAACAGTGTTTGAATGAGTTGGTACTTATGGAATATTCTGCATTTTGTTATAAAATAATTTTCATAGTATAAATTCGATTATGTACTGTCTGGAGACTAAATAAATTTGGTCATTCTACAGTTGATTTAGGCTTGTACTTAGAATTTGCTTATAGACAAAGGTATTTTATTAGCTTTTAAACTTTAACTACAATTACTTTTGATGCATTAGGCAGTAACAGAGATTAGATTGCCATATTCAAAAACCGAAAGTTTTTTTTTTATTTTTTACAAATTTTTAGAACTTTTTTTTTTTTTTTTTAAAGGTACATTTTAATTCTATGCAAAGGTACATTGAAAAGTTCTATTATTCTCATGTTAATGTTATTTTTGTATCATTTCTCTGAAACTAATGGTGAAATTAAAAATTTTTTGCATTTATAAAACTTATTTACCTAAAAATAAACTCGTGTAAAAAATAATCTTTAAAAAAATTCTTTAATTTGATAAATCTCAGAAATTTTTTTAAAATTAAATACATAATTTCTAAAAAAAAATATCTAAAATAATTTTAAAATTATATTAAACAAAGTCATTTTAAATATGACTCAAAAACTATAAATATTTAAATTAGAAAAGTGTATATTTAACATTTTATACATTAAAATAATTTTTAAAAAAATATGTATAATTATTTCACTTAGTGTTTAAAGAAGAATCCACAATGATATGAATTTCTTTTAAATTATAAAATTTATTTTAGAAAGTTCAGAACAAAATAATTTCATCATAGTTTTACATACAATCTTCAATCAAAAATAAAAACACAGTTTTAAACACATTCACATACCCTTTTCACTTCTTCAAAGGAATATTTTCTCATAAAAATGTCATGAAAAAATGCCTTCGTTACTTACATAGGAAAAAATAATTAAAAAGAGAGCAAATAAAAGGCATTTTTAAGAAATATTTGATTACAAGTTTATTTTAAATACACAATAATATGGTTTGTACAACATAATGGTTTACAAAAAGTTTGAATTACCTTCACCTAAAATTATCAATGAATCATACATATAATTATAACTCATATTGTAGTAAAATCAAGCTCATAATTTACTATATGTATACTCTAGAAAATTCAATCATTTTTCACTTCAAAGGGCATGAATACTTCAATATTACAGCTCAGAAAGTAATAGTAATATTTCTCAATGCTAGAAATTTAGATATATGAAATAAAAGGTAATATTAGAAAAAATATATAATAGGTAAAAATATTGATATTTTTTACTAAATCATCATCAACAATCTTTAAAAAATTAGTACTATTGCACAGTAGTTAAATAATGAGCATGATTAAGACTGAAATTAATGTATAAAATAAATGTTTATATATTGATGAGGATTGAAATGTTTATATATTAATGCTTATATAATAATACTGTTAAAAAAATACCAAGTAATAAAATTTCTATGTCTAAACAAATAATAGATTTTCTTTGTAACAGTAATATTTTTAAATATCGATCATAAAATTCGTATAAATTTACTGTAAATAATAGGCAGCAGTGCAATTTAAAAACAATGTTACTTATAATTGTGTATAAAAAAAGTCTAAGGCATTAAACAAATAAATATTATAGCTATTGTGATAAAATATATTAGCATAATGTAAGTATGAATTTCAAAGAAAAATTTTTATGAAACAATAAAAATACTACTTAATTTACTGTTAAAAGCAAATAATTTTATTTTTACTGTAAATCAAAGAAAAAAAGTTGGAAATAACTGCGTCAAATTTAATGTCTGAAATAAATTTATTAAAAAAAATATTTTTACAGTAAAATAATAAAAAATTAACAAAAACTAAATAATTAAACACAAACATACTCTAGATACGAAAACATTAACATGAGCATTTGAGCAATTTTATTAATGCATAACTTTCAAGGAGTTTAAACTTTATCATTTAAATATATATTAGATTTAGAAAAATATATCAATACAAAATTTCCTTCCCTGCAAAGCAAACACTATCAGACCTTATACCTGATACCTTAACCTTCAAAAAAGAATTTTTAAAGAATCAAAAATAAACTAATATAAAATTATTTGCTTTGCAGATTAAACACTGCTTCATTCTCATAGGTATTACAGATAATTCTTAACATCTCATACTTAAAAAATATATAACATATACTTCAATGTTAGCAATTCAATATTCATAAATCTAGCATGTTTTCTATTGGAAGGAGAAAAAGTAATAATAGACAGTATAAATGCATATTTCCTTAAAATAATAACTTATTTTTATTGCATCAAAAACATGTATTTTAAACTATTATCTACAAAAATTTTAAATTTTTGTAAAAATAGTTTTTTAGATCACATTATTTAAATTTATAGTTTAATGCAAACATAAATAAATTTCTGGGCCATTCCAATTTTTTCTGATACACCAAAGTTTTATTTAACATGCTTTAAAGTAATTTACTAAACTATATAAGACTTTTGAAGTCCAGTAATAGAAGGAATAAAAAAATTTTAAAAAAATTACAAATTATGCTGTACTTAAATACATACAATAAAACTAAATTTTTTCAATAATGTTCATTAAAGTAAGATATTTTAAGATGAGCTACAAAATTATGAATCATTTGAATATAATTCAATTTTAATGTAATTTAAATATCAGTGTAGCACTAAAAACACTTTAAATGTAAATGTTTTAATGAAATAAATTCAAATTTTTTCTATTTAAATAAAAAGCAAATTCCAAACCATTGAATTATATTAAGTTAAAAATTTCAGCTTATATTTTTTGCTAAATGCATCAATAAATATATATTTATAACAATTTGAACCATAAACATTTTCTTGGTAAATTTTCAAAAATATAAAAAAAAAACAAAAAAAAAACAACTAATATTTTTATCGTTTTTCCTCTTATATTAAAACTAGGCAATTTAAGTAAAATAAAAAAAATTTTTAAAAAAACTTACTTTTAGAACTATTAGGATTTTTCTTAATATGGTCAGTAAAACACTAAAAATATACTTTTATTTAATATTAATTATTGAAAAACTGGTTAATGAAAAAAATTGCAATGCTAATTTTGTATTTTAAAAAAATTTATTAAAAATCAGTAAAATGTTAAGTAAGTTAAATAAAAGAATTGCTATAATAAGGACAATAAACTCAAAATAAAAAGTACACAAATTTAATAAAACTAGAGGTTGACACAAGAAATCTTTCTAGAGGTTGCGGAATGTTCATGCAATACTAATATCTCCAGGCCACCCTATTATCAATTTAAAAAGTAACAAAAAGCAAATGAATAGCTTAAAAAGATATAAAAGGCCAGCAGATATCAAAATAAGTAATTTGACTCTTTATTGGTATCATGGGACAATTTTAACAATGGCGTAGCAAATATGTTGCATTTTTGATTTCTAATTCTTTAAAACACTTCACAGTTTCACATTTATCACTCTCTGCATTACACTCAGCCTTTCTCAAACTTTAATCAAATAGATTTGACAGATTTTTCCCCATATTAAACAAGTTTCTATTAGTAAAAATTCTACACAATTTTGTCTCGAGCCATGACATGATACTAGGAAGTTTAATTACAATGAAATTACATGGATACTTTTTCAGAAGGACTAAATGACTGGATGTGAAAATAAGCCATTTAATTTTTTATAATTGTGTATAACACGCCTTATGATACCAATTATATTCTCTAAACATGTTACTGATACTAATTAAGGATCAAATAAATGTTCTAGGCACTAAATCAAGATACTCAAATTATTCATATAATTAAATGTATTGGTTAAATTAATAGTTCAACAAAAATTTACTAAAGATAACAAAAGTACATTTTTACTGAATTTAATTACGAATAAGAGAAATAAAGCAATGACCAATACATACCCTGATACAATCCAATGCAAAAATAGTAAATATAATTTGAAATTCTTCAAATATGAGCAATTGAGAAATAATTACCTAATGAAAATATAATTTTCCCTGTACATTTTTACAATATATTGGAGTTAGACAGATGAACCCACTGAAGAGAACAATCAGGTAACAGTGTATTGCTTTTTCTCTTCCATTTCTTTAAGAAATTATTTAAAAAAACATCTATTTTTAGTATTATCATTTAGCAAGAGCTTCTTTCAATTCTTTAAAAAGCATAGAGCCAATAATCATTTTCTCACAGTTCACTGCAACACTTGCTTTGCCATTTGTAAACACTTGGATGGAGATAAGGACCAAACATTTAGAATCAGGTGTTTGACCTGAGAATCTAATTAAAAAAAGAAGGAAAAAAATTGTATCAAAACTTCAGTGAAAAATGCATAAATACTTTTATATAGATGAAATAATAGTACACAAAATTTTAAAAAAAAGCAGATTGATATAGCATAATTTCATAGCATTTTAATCAGCATAGCATTTTAATCAAATATATAATTTTAAATCTGTATTTAAAGCTTTACAAAACTACATAAGAGAGTTAGAATTTTGAATGAAAAAAAATTTATAAATATGAGATATTTCTAAATACTAAAGAAAAAGAAAAAAAAAAAAAAAAAAAAAAAAAAAACTTTCATTAACTTATTAATAGTTGCGTAATTGTGAAGACAATGGTCATAAAAGTGACTTTATAATTTAAAAAAAAATTATATAAAACTGAGTGTATGCACAATATATGTATGTATCTATTCTTAATTTTTTGATTAGTTTATAGTTAACATTTTTGGTGAGTGTTGACTTCTAGTTTAAATTTTACTAACTAAACAAATTAACAAGCAGTTTAGAATTGTTAATTTAATATTCACTATATTGTTTGTTGTTTTTTTTTACTTTATGCTTCAACTAAGACAAACCACAAAAAAAATTTTTTTTACTTATATATAAACACTAAAATAAACATTTCATCAAAAAAGGTGAATGCCCAGACCTCTCATCTTATTTTTCTACTAAGATTTTCCCTAAACCACCAACCTTCTGAGGGTATCATGTAAAAAAATTTTACACTGTTCTCTTATACCACTCTATAAATTTAAAAAGAAAAGAAAAGAAAAGCAAGTAAAAAAAAAAAAAAAAAAAAAACACATCAGCTCGTTTTTGAAATCTTTTATTTAAGGAGCATCTAAATAACAGAAAATCATGTAGTTTGTTTATTCAGCTTGGACTGATTTTGTTTCCTACCTGATATTAACTAACAATTACAAAAAAGCTGTTATAACCAAAGCAGAATATTCTTTAAAAGTCATTTTAAATTTAACCCAAAATTAACAGAAGACTTTATCAGAGATTATGTTTCTTACAAGCAGTATAATTAAACAACAAATTATTTATTGATATTTGTTCAATAATGCAAATTTAATAAAAAATTCTTAAGCATGATTTTGAGCATGACCATCAGCCTACCGTAATGTGGAAGATATATCAACTGGTAGAATTTAACAAGCGAGTTTCAAGTTGATTACTGTTATTACACATTACAGTTGGTTTATACTAACCTAAGAATTCCAGACTCTTGATTATTATTGTGGACTTGAGCAACATTTGCTGCTTCATATACATACTGCACTAGAGCCTTCTCATCAGTATGTCCAGAAGACAAAGTAACTGTTCCTGAATTTTCATTCATCCCTTTAAGTTTACCTAGAGATATATTGACCATATTAAATATAAAGTTAAAAATATAAGTAAAATAATTAACGTAAAGTTATTTAAATACAGCGTCGTATCGAACATCAAATTTGTGGAAACATAGTTATTCTTTCCAATCTACGTCTTTTACTAAACTAAGATTCATTTTCTGTTTATGTATTTTATTGTAACCGTGATATACTCTTGTTTTGTGTACCTGGCAATTTCGATGCATAATTCCATGCATTCTAAATGGATTCATGCCTGTCTTTGCGTTAAGTAAAAATTATATAGTGAAAGAATCGAATTCTTTGTGAAAGAATATAGAATGCGTCACTTAAGAGAATTGATACTTGACAGGCTTGGCTAACTGTAAATAGAATGGAAGGAACAGTTGCTAACGTAAAAAAATACCAAATTTTAACAACCAATCAGAATCGAGATACCCACGCTACGTCACTTGCGGGTATCCCATTAAGATCTGAATACCCTTTAAGGTTTTACAATTACAGTTTTACGCCACTCATGTTGTCCCCCACCATAGCATTTTTTTAGTTTCTGCTGCCCATTACAAAAAAAAAAAGGGTCATGCATACTTGCCTTATCTTATTTAACTCTTAAAAAACATATAAAAATATAACATTTTTAATAAATTGGTCGATAAATTGGTCAATTTTTAATAAATTGATATATTTAATAGAGATATATTGACCATATTAAATATAAAGTTAAAAATATAAGTAAAATAGCTAACAAAAGAAAATAAACACAGTGATGTCATTTTCTAGGTATTACAAAATTAGGAAATATATTTAGGAGCTTTTAAATTTCCTTTTTATTCCATAAATTCAATCATTCCTAACCCTATTTTAAATAAGTAAATCATTTTTAGTTCAAATTTATAAAGAGCAAATACAAATAATTATATTCCGAATAAATATAACACCCAACTATTAATTTCAATGCAAGTGTATAACAATTATTATACACCATGAAAACTGAGCATCAAAATCCTTTTTAACTATTTTTTCTATAATCGCATTAATCAGCGACATATACATTAGTAGGTTTACTTAGATTCCCAACAAACTTTTTAGCCTTAAATCCACAGCCAAATTATTTAATTAACATGAAATAATTCTGAGGTTGGTGGAAATTACTTAATTTTTGGCAGCGCCCTTTTTTGATAATGTGCATATAATGGATCGCTTCTGTACTCCAAAAGTGTTTTGAATTAGCTTATGGTCAGGCAGGTTGTGGGGAATTTGTTCCCCATAGCTGGTCCTTATGGAAATCATAAAGCTAAATTTATTATTTTGATTAAAATGTTACTTGGATAAAACATTCTCTTTATTTTGCAGCTTATTATTATTATCAAGCTTATTACTTTAAGAGCATTAATCTAAGAAAAAAAGCTTTAAAATAAGCTTTATTCTAAGTAACATCCTGTTTTCTTCGTCTTCAATTTTGTCTTCATGTATTGTTTGCAATTGTTATATGAAGCATTATTTTCCATCAATTTTGATATTTGCCATAATCAACAAAAATCCATATATTTCAATCTACATCAACTGCCACATTAAAAAATACCTTCTATAATCACAGATTATAGACCAAAATTTTAAGTTAATAAAAGACAAAGACTTTAAAAAGTAAATCTTCTTTAACTATGAAAATATAATTGCATTGAAACTTTGATAGACTAATTATATTGTAACTAAGAAATTATTCAATATTTTAATTTTAATTTTACCTATGTTTTATCATATTCTTTTAGTATTGAACATAACAGTTTTGATAATATTTCATAGTAAAATAATACTGTTATAACATAATCCTTTAAACATGTTTTTTGCTTAATATTTTGGTGGGAAGTCATACTATAAGTTTATGAGTTTATACTCTAACAGATAGATGCGAGGAAAAGATATTAGCAGTGGATAAGTTTTTTTTATTTGCTGAAAACATTCAACACAGCTTCATCTTTTACATGCAGTGACTACATATACTGTATTTATACTGTCTTATACATACTGTACTTATACATATACTGTCTGAAAGAATATGAGATCAATTGGTAGCTTTTATCTTTGTATCAAATCATTTCAAGAGTTATATTATTGAATCAAATATTCAAAATTTTAATGGAGAACAAATGTTACTAAATGATTCTAAACTTGCATTTTTCATTACTATATTTTTAATTTACTTTGTTAGTTACCTTCTAGCAAATGAGAATGAAAACTTGATTTATAATTTGGGAAGGTTCTCTTAATATAAAAAATCAAGTATTATTCCACTTTAATTATTAATTTTTACTTAAAATGTATATAGCTTCATTTAAATTTAATGAAGATTTGTCAAGGAAATTGCAGAAGCAATTATGTTCAGTCTAACAGAAGAACATCTGCTTTATTTTATTTTAATGAAATTATCATAAAATAATAAGAAAGTACACATGTTTAGAAAAATATTATTTTCGAAAATGTAGAAATTTGTGCATTAATAATATAATGAAAGCTTGATTAAACAACATATTGCAGAAAAGTTGAATGCATATTGTTATGACATTAAACTGCCTCATAAACAAACAAAAAAGCAGTTATTAATTTAAATGTTATCAAACCTAAACATTTGTATTATAACCTGAAATCAAATTATGAAATGATAAGATAAAAAATTTAAAATAAATCTTGCTTTAAATTATAAAAATATATTTAAATTCAACACTTTACAATGACTATTTACCTTTACTTTTTCAGTGACAAAACATAAAAATGTGTAAAATTATTTTCTTCTTAGACACAAATAATTCATCTTATTTTGTTTAATCCAGTATACTTATCAAGATGAAATTCCGCAACAAAATTACTACAAAAATTTGATATGATTTAAGAATCCAGATCAAATAAAGCAAAGAATAATGTTGGATGAATATTATCCCAAAATAAATTAAAAATTCAGTTTTAAATTTAAACTATTGATAACACACTATCAGGAATGAATATTAATAATATAAAACCAAAAGAATTAGAATTTAAATGATTATGTCAATCTAATTGGAGTTTTAATAAAATACTTACTCTGAGAAGACATGAATTCGCCTTCAGAGAGTAACACTGGTTGAATCATTTCACCAATCGGAGCTTTAATTGATAAAGAATAACTTCGTTCACTGGTTTTCAAATCAAATTTTGCAGGTTGGGTACTTTCATTGTAATCTATACCAATGCTAACAACACAAGTAGAATTTGGTGGCAAAACATCTGAAAATAATCATTAGGAAATCAAAATTTAAAAATAAGTAAATGTTCAGTACTATTGCGCATAAGCTGCAAGTAAATAGAACTCATAAGATAAGTTTAAAATGAAGATAAAACAAAGGTAAATTACAGACAGATGAAAAAAGGAGGGGGGAATAATAATAATGACAAACAACTGGGGAAAGAAAAAGAATTAATTAATTTTAAAAAAAAAAAGGATAAAGTTTTTTTAAAAAACCGGAAAATAAAAGATATAATCTTTTCATCAGCCCACACGATTATATCCAAAAAAGAGTGCTTTCTAATATTGTAACAATATAGCCAAAGCAAAATATATTAATACAATATATTGCCAGTTTTGCACATAATTTTAACCACGGATTTGCCTAAAATGGATTTGCACATGGAAAAATTATATAAATTGACAAAGAAATCTTTTTAGTAAATAATTTCAGCCACGGATTTGCCCGAAATGGATTTGCACATAGAAAAATTGTATAATTTAACAAAGATATATTAGTAAATAATTTTACCTACGGATTTGCCCGAAATGGATTTGCACATGGAAAAATTATATAAATTAACAGAGAAAAAATAAGTTTTTATTTTTTTATTTTTCTCTGTTAATTTATATAATTTTTCCATGTGCAAATCCATTTCGGGCAAATCCGTGGCTAAAATTATATACTAAAAAATTTCTTTATTAATTTATACAATTTTTCCATGTGCAAATCCATTTCGGGCAAATCCGTGGCTAAAATTATTTTTGTTGAAAATAAAAGAAACTCTTGAATCAAATTATATTTGGCAAATAAAAACAATTTCTTAACAGGTTAAAATAAAAATCTTAATAAATTTAGATCAGTTTAACACAGACACTTAACTTTTATTGGAACTTTTACATTAGCTGTGTACCTAACATAATAACATAGCACCGAAAACTGTCACTCAGTTTTGGCAACAATATAACAGAGTAGCAAAAGAAAAAGAAGCAGTGAAAGTGCAAAATTCTTAGCCACATCTAGGCCAGTCACACATTTTGGCTCCTTAATAATAGCGAATGATGCATTTAGGACCTGAGATGTCCCTAATATAAATAACAGTTTACCAGTACAAAGTATTTTGGTACTCAGCTAACAGAGAATTTCTGTTTAACATTCTTACAGGTAACTGAAACAAAGAACTCTGTTTAACAACGTTACAGATAACAGAATAGAGAAGAACCTTTCTGTTTCACTTCCTTGCAGATAACAGAATAGAGAAGTACCTTTCTATTTAACTTCTTTACAGATAATAGAACAGAGAACAATGTTTCTGTTTAACTTCTTTTCAGATAATAGAAGTTAAATAAATGTTAAACTAATGAAGGTATGTGAAATGTTGCCATTATCATATGGTTATTTTCAAAATATTATTACTTAATTGAAAACATTATAGTTGAATAAATGGTAGGAACTCATTATTCATGATTAAGTTTAAAAAGGAATCAAAAGTGATAAATATATTCAAGGCAAAATATTTATAGAATAGAAAGTAGTCATTTCTTTAAAAAATTACTTTTTATATTTTAACATAAAAAAATTACCATTACTCTTTTATGGTAAGTCAATATTTATAACGGCCCCCCTTTTTTTTTATAGAAATGGGGAAAAACTAGGAGGCTTACCTCTCTCAGGAAAGCCATGCACTTCAATATTTCCAATTTTCTAAAAAAAAATGAGTAAAACATTATTGATGAAAAAAAAAAATGTTAAGAAAATTATTATAAATAAAAACATTGTAATTCATCATAATAATGTATAAATAATGATTTATTACATAAATAATAATCACGGTAAAATTAAAAATTGTAATTTAAGCAGACAGTTAAAAAATAATTGCACCTTAAGCTTTTTAATTGATGATAAATAATAGTATCGAGCATATGAAACACACCAAGAAAAAATATAATAAAAATTTAACACAACAATTTTAAAATTGTAACATTATGTTTGAAGTTTTAAATAAAAATAGGCATATTAAAATAAATAAGTTTCAATTCACTAGAATGTGAACTACTTGGAATTATATATTTTAAGCATTTCAGCAGGCTAAATAATTATATATGTGAGAAAACATAAAACTTCATTACCTTTGTTGGAATAACAATTCCTTTCATATCAACTCCAGATTCATTTTTCAATACCAACTCTATAGTTGTCATCTTAGCAGAATATAAGTTGGGACTTCGAGTGAAACGATAGGTCACAGAAAGACCATTTCCTGTAAACTTATTTAACAACTCATGCTTTTTCACAGGAGTATACATAGCAGATATAGTCTAAAAAAATAAATAGTAAACAGTAAACTCAAAAAAATTTTCGAAATAATTTTGTTTATAATATAACACATTTAATTTCGTAAAAAGACTTTCCTCTATTTTGTTATAGATTAATTTTTTTTTTTTTTTTTTTTTTTTTTAAAGCTAGATTAATTTAGGGATATTTTTTAACAATTTATGAAAATGCACTTATTTTGAAATTAATTATATTATTTTTAGTAGATGATATGTTACACAATTAATCTATTAAAGATTTCATTCTTATTTTTCTCTTTCATACATTCCTCTATTTTTTCTAGAAAAAAAGAGAATGCTGGTAAGGGTGAAATAAATATCTCATAAACAAGATTTTGCCATTTCATAACGAAATTTAACCACTGACTACAGAAAGGCTCCAGCATGTTAGCAGGGCAGTGTGTCCCCTGAAGAAGCACTGTTTTGCTGACATGCTTGATTTTGAAATTTTGTTTGGCCTCTCTACCATAGTTCTACCATATTTATTTAAATTGGATATTCTTTCCCTTAATCTTGTGATTTAGTTTGTTAATTTATACTGATAAAGTCATTAAAAACTCATGCCGCATTTGGAATTTTTTCTAATAATTGTCTCAACATTTTAAGAAAATAACCCATGTAAGAAAAACTATATAATTCAGAATTTTTATTTTTTCATAATTTAAATCTTTTAATATAATCTTTATAATAAATTTAGACAAAAGTTAAGTTTTTATTTATTAAGACTAAAAGAAGACAAGAGAACATAAGTTTATGTAAATAATCTAGGAATAATGTAGATCATGTTTGCTAGCACCAACAAGTCTTATGACAAATTTTAAATTATTTTTAACATTGAGAACAGGTTTTCAAAATAAAGGAGTGATTAACATCAAATTAAAAACAACATTTAAGAAATATATATTTCCTTAAAGTATAAGTCCATAAAAATAAAATAAAAATTTACTGCACCTTTATATTAGCAGAAACATTGTTAGTAGAAATATTCATGATTTTAGATGGATTATTTGTGGATGGTGTAAGAGTAAGTATTTCATTGAATGCAGAAGGCTGTAAAACTGGATTATTTGGTGCATCTTCCGTTGTAACTGTAAGTAAAAAAGAAAAGTATTTAGTCTAATTCTAAGTGAGCAAGTTAAATTAATATGGATTTGAATATTATTTCTAAATAATTACAGTCATTTAAATCTAACAACAAATCAACTTCTTTCTTTGGTTTCGTCCCTTTCATCTTCTTTTTTGAAACCTAAAATAAAAATAATAAATCGGAAAAAATAATCTGATCCTGTTTTAATAGATAGTAAAAAATGAAAAATATTTAAAAATAAAATCTTAAAATTAATACTTAACATAAAACTATCAAAATTAACTAAAAAAGAAAATAAAAAGCCCCCTCTTTAGAATTTTATGACAATTTCCTTATTTTTCGAAGATTTCCTCTTTTTTGTATACAATTCACTCAGTTAAAAAATATATTTAAACAAATATCAATTCATGATTGTATCAAAACAGACTTAGTAATGCAAATAAAAACATCAACAGAAGTTATAACTAAGATTCAAGTTACAGCTTAAGCTAGTTTCTATATTTGTTATTTCATGTCAGTTGTACTGCAGAACAATAAATTAATTTTATAAGTACTTAAATATCTGAACATGAAGCAATTAAAAATCTCCCAGCACTTTAAATTATCTTGTTTATTAAAGCTCAAAAAAGAGATTAATCCAACAGTAACTAAAGTAACAAAATTATATTTTCTTGTTAAGTATGTTTCAAACATAACCCATATAAAATAACATAATATCAAACATGATTAATAAATATTTAATCTCAAATAAAAAATTTATAAACGGACTTTTAAATAACATATAAAACTTTTAGCAGGATTTGAAACATATATTTACTTTTTCTTCTTCCTCAGAGGCAGAAGAATCATCAGATGTTTCCTCTTCTGATTCAGATTCACTTGTAGAGTCAGATTCAGAAGACACTTTTTTCTTTTTCTTCTCAACTTTTTTTGAGGAATGTATAATATTTTTAGATTTTGAAACTGAGTTTGTAATAGGAGTAACAGCTAATTTTGTATTTGGTTCTTGAACAATGTCATTATTTAAAGAAGACGGCTCATCAAAATCAATTATATTCTGTTCTGATTCCTTCTCATTTTCTGAATCTGATTCATCACTCTCAGATTCAGTATCACTCTCAGTAGAACTGCCTGATGCACTAGATGCTTCAGAGCCTTCAGAAATTTCGCCATTTGCTTCATTTTTACCAGCTTCAGAAGCTGACGAGACCCCTAAAATTAAGAAGAAAAAACCTCTTATTTTAGTAATTTCTCAAGCAATGGCAAAAAACATGATTGGTGGGTGAAAAATGCACTGTTATGAAGGCTGGACAGATCTTAAACAAGCACAATCATAATTTGTTTCACAAAAGAGTTGCACTGACCTTTAACATTTTGGAAAACTGCATTTAAGATTTAACATTTATTTAACATTTAAAAAAACTATAATTTCTAATTTTATTTTCATTAAAAAAGTATAATATCTCTATAAAAATGACACTTCACAGTTTATTTTTATTGAAAAATGTGTAATGACTCAATAAGAAAATATTGAAAAAATTAAGTAGTGCTTCATAACAAATTGTAATAAATAAAATACACATGAAACTAAACTTCATTAAAGAATTCAATAAACATTTATTAATATTTGAAAAAAAATAATAAATATTCTTTTCTGAAAGTACCAATTTTATTAATTAATGAAGCTCCTATGTTTATAATAAATTGTTAAGACTTATTATAACTTACTGCAAATCAAATATTTTTAAAACAATTTAGAGGTTCAAAAAATAATACTCTTTGCATTTAGAAATTTTTGTCAAAATCAGAAAATGATTCGCAATGGTCATATGCTGAGAAACTCTTACTTATAATAGTAATAAATATTTTTTTATGAAAGTAACACTTTTTTAATGTTCCTTAAAGAAATTCAGCACATCTAAAAAAAATAATAACATAATATTTAACACAGTTATTTTAGCATTTTAATTACTGTTTATCCTGGTATGTAAGTCGACTTCTAATACACCTAATATGTTACATAATACGAATATGTAAAGATAAGAGGGTCAACTTATACACGCGTAATAAAGTGAGACCATCAATGATCATGAAATATCGATGCATTATGAAACACAGAGATAGATATTAATTCCTTTTTATTAGTTAACCTCATTAAAAAACTAATTTCAATATGTTATATACAATTTTGCATTTTCTCTCATCATATTTCCTATACATAAAATTTTTGCTTTAAAATTTGAGGAAAACTTGTTTGAAACTGTGCAACATATGAGCAATTAAAATAGTTCTTTTATACTACGCATGGGAAGAAAAATTTTAAATTGTTATCCTAATTTTGTAGTGAATTACACTTGGCAACTAATAAAGAAAGTCCGATTTGAATATTTTAAAAAGTTTCAAGCAATTTTCTATAGTAGATATATTACCTCAATCATTATTTTGTGTTTGTAATTTATTGTCGGTCCCTCAGTCCTCTAAAAACTTCAAACTTGAGAAAGTGCATGATTTAACTAAACACTTTTTAAGTTATAAAATATTTTGTTAATTATTCCTAGAGAAATATGAAAAAAAATATTACTGTTTTCATTATTTTGTCCACCCCCTGTACATGATACATTATTTATTATTAAAAAAAACTTGTTCGCTAAAGGTTTCATAAGACAACCTTGTGAGATATATTTATTTGTACAGACATTATATCAAACATGTTTAATTAAACTTTACTTTTCTAAATCCAATAATACTTGTTTAAAGAGAGCAATTTACTTAGTCTCACATAAAGTGAATTGTTATTTGTACGGTTTAAGCGAAGTTAGAATTATTTTTTACTTTATGTATTAAACAGTTCTAAGTTAGATGTTACTATAGAAAACAGACAGTCATAAACAAACTTTGAAATTAGGTGTGCATTTTTAGGAAAGTAAATTATCAAGGCAGTGTTATTAGAACCTAGAGTATGCAATGTTGTACCAAGAAAATACATAAAAAATTGTTTTACTTACATGATATAGATAAAAGAATATCATTTGGTCTAGTAAAAAGTAGAGTAAACAATATGGACTAAATAGAAAGCTATTTAACTATGATTCACTTACATATAGTATACTTCTCTTTATAATGCTTAAAAGTAATTTCATTATTTATGTAGAGATGGAATATTCTGGGTGGTTAAAAGTTGTATGGTATACTGGAACAAATGAAGATTGTGATGAAAACAGAGGATGATGAAAATAACACTTGAAAATGAAAACCGGATCATAACTAATATAAAGCTTTTATTTAATATATTTGTAGAGCTCGAGATACAAAATATAAATATGACCCATAAGAATTTCTGTTGAATAAATTTTGCATAATAATATTAATAAGGACAGGCCATGGGAGACAAATCTCTCACGACCTTCCTAATCAAAAGCTAAATCAAAAGTACGTGTAATTTGTTCCCATCGGACACAGGAGAAGCATGGATAGGAGATCCAAAGTTGGCGATTTATTAAAATATAACATAGCCAAAACAAAGCCAACCTCGCATATTAATATTGGGTTTAAAAAATAGCTTGGTCATTACAAGTCGCCAACAACTTTATGGGAATTATTACAACCATGCAACTGAAACATATTTTCGGTTAGAAATTCAGAATAAAAAGTTATAGATAGATTTTTGTTTTTGATCAGTGAATTAATAAGTCTGCATTAGTTATGAAATAAAAAGTATCCGTTTAAAAATTTTATATTCGCTTAAAAAGATTAAGTATTTGATTTATTTAAAATACAATTCAATTAATAAAATAAGCTTAAGTTATTAAAGATATTTTAAAGGATAGGAAATAAATATGTAATGCCAATTGGGGCATCACAATTTATTATTTGCAACAGAATTCAATCTAAAAAACAATTCTCAAAAAGTAAAATAATATTAAAATGTGCCTCATCAAAATATAAAAAAGTAATTTTCAACAGGCTGTTTGAGTTTTAGGTTGATTGAGATTTAGTTTTTTTATTAACTGACTATTTCGTTATAAATCAATTACTGCATTCATTTGTCTATTTACTGATTTGTTGATGATTCCATTCAATGATAGGCTTCTTTTCTTCTTTGTTTCATTTATTTACTCATCATCTGAGTCATGAATTTTTATTGCTTCACCAATAACTTAAGAAATTGAAAGCTTCTCTTTCAGTAGAAAAATAGAAAAACAAATTTAAACTTTTAGTATTGAAAACAAAAATTTTTTTATTAATAATTGAAATAATTATTTGTATACTCAATTTCAAAATAAATACATTTAAAATTTCAGACAATATTTGAATTGGTATCTTTTACTTAAATAAAATCTGAACTACACATTAAAACAAAAGTAAATGAAAACAGGCAATAATTATATCATTCAGTAACTATCGTAAAATTAAACATGGTTTTTAATTTTTTTATATCTATCTATATCTATATACATCATTTAATAAAAAGTATCCCTTTTTACAAAACAAAGATATAGTTTCTCTAAACCTATAAAAAATATTTATTACCTTCTTCAGGTGAGCTGGACTCAGTTTCAGAATAAAATGATTTCTTTTTTACAAGTTTCTTTTTCTTCTTTTTCTTTGTTACGTTGAACTCTTGCCATGGCATTTGAGATTCTACATTTCTAACTGATGGATCAGGCGCTTCAACAGGAAAATCAGGAAGATCATGATATCCAATTGCATGGGCATTAATGAAATGGCTCAATGATCCCAGTTGATAACGATCACGGTCTAACAAATATGTAATTAACTATGCAGTAAATATTGATAAAACATAGTAAGAACTTTTTATTAATGTTTGAAATTACACATCTTTTGAATATTTGAGGGAAAAAATTGAAAATGTTTAAAGAAAATTGGAAATATCAGATTTTCAGAACAGTTTTGGAGTCAAAGTTGAAAAAAATCAACTTAACTCTGACAATGCAAATAATCGATTGATTCCAAAACTAAATGAATTTAACTGAATTACCTAATTAAAAAAATTTAATGTGATAGTTATTTATAATAAATATTCAAAGAAAAATCTTTATTAACAAAAGATGTTTTTTAATAAGCATGTAAGTATGCTTGTAAGATGTTAATAACTACTCTTTTCTTATTGCGGTCTCCCAGAATTTCAACATTTTGAACAAATATACTTCTTCAAATGTTTTAATAAAAAAGGAGAAATTTTTAATACAATATCCTAAACTATAATTTTACAGAACACAAATAGATATTTTGAAATTAACATTTACTTACCAAAATTATTTCCTGAGAATCAGAGAAAATTTTAACAAAGTGTGAATTACAGTCAGGCTCTCAGAAAAATTCAGATTTAGAGTCACATTAGAACACATTAATTACTGATTTGACAGTTCTGATTTAATAAAAAATTTTGAAATTATAATTGTTTTTAAAGCAAAAATCATTATTTGTAATTGTCAATATTTATATTTATTTTAATATATATTAGAATAAATGTATAGCAAAGTTTACTGTACGAGTTAATGATTCTTTTAAATCTTAAGATACTTAGCAAAAACTATTTAAAATGGACTAGGAATATGTCTAACATATTATTTTTAAAAGGGGTATTATAAACTACAATAAAATGTCTGTAAATATTCAATAAAAAGTTCTGTAAATTATGTTTTACAAATTTTAATTAATGTTATTCACAGAGAAATATTAAACAAGAAAAAAAAAAAAAAAAAAAAACTACACAAACCTTTAAATCTAGATTGTAACACTGGGGCAGGTTTTGAAGCTAACAATATCTTCTTAGCATGCTTTGATAAATATGTCGATTTTTCATTAGAGTTCATTATAAGCTGTCTAAGGAATCGTGCACGATCTCTAATATCATAATTAGTATCATATTTGGCCAGATTGAAAACATATTGTACTAAAAGGTTAGTTTGCTTGTTGTTTGTTAAATACAATTTTGCAGCCAAATTAATAGTTTGAAGCTTCACAATATCTTCCTGCAAATACATGAAAAATCATATAAATAACTAATAAAATAATAAATCAATTTTTTAAAAAAAATTTACTTTGAAATACATAATATATATTAACTGAGATTTAATAAAAATTACTTTTCAACAACACTATTTTAATCAATATGACTTGTAAGATCTGTTTAGATTTTTGAATAAATAGCAATATGGCAATATTGAAATTGATGATTAATATGAACAAAATGAATAAATAAAATTCTTTTAAACATGCAGTTAGTAAGAAAAAGACAAAAATTAATAACAATGAAAATTTTTTTGAACATCTTGAACAAAATAAAAAACACCTATCTAAAATAAATAGCTTGAAATATCCATTGATTATAAAAACAATTTATACTATTTATACCCTTTTTTTATGGAATGCAGAAGCTGTTTATTATCTTTGAACTGTCATAAATAAATAAATATTCCTTAACTGAAACTAGTTTAGATTTTTTAATAGTTTAGCTAATAGAATAGGACTTATTGCAGAGAAAAAAATTATAAACATACTTCACTAGAAAAAGTCTTGGCAACTTTCCGTAACACATCAGGAGCAATTTTAGTAACTTTTTCTGCATATTCTCCAATAAGCCATAAAATAGAAGCCCGGGCCATTGGAACAGTTATTCTATCCATCAAACGAGACATATCTATTATGATATCCTTATGGTCAGTTATCTAAAAAAAAAAAGAAAGAAAGAAAGAAATTTACAGTAAGAACAACAATATCAATTATATTTTACAAAAAACAAATAAAGAGTTAATTAAACAAACAACTCCATAAGACAAAAGTGAACACATGAACTTTCTGTGATTGAAAAAAAAATTTTAAAAAGTGGTATCATCGCATCAAAAAATACTAATAGAGGCACAAACTGAATTTTATATGTCATAACAATAATATAGAAAAAATATAGGAAATAAAACAAAAATTATAAAATTCATAACAATAATAGCTGATAAAAGGATTGAAACGCAGCATGGATTGTAAGAAAGTGTTCATGCAATTTGAGCGTATCAAAATGTAATTACTCAAATGCGTGAAATTTTCTGTGTTGTAATAATATTGGAATATTAAAAATCACAAGAAAATCGATTGCATTAACAGAAAAAAAATCAAAACATTGGTTTATGATAGTATCAAGCGTGTTAAAAAGTGAATACTGAAATGCGTGATTCGAAATTTCTATATCATAAGATAACATTAAAATTTTATTAAATCTAATTGTAGGCACAAAAAAAGGGAGGACAAATATATCACACTGATTAAATAATTCTTCCGTTACAATTCGCAACTAAATTGCTACTCATTAAAATATTAAGTTTTAAAAAAATTATAAAAGAACACCATTTTTTCCAGCAAACAATCTTATAAATGTTTGCCATTTCAGAATTACTTTTTAGATCATCAATTTTATATTTCTGTGTTTGCCTCGGTACTAGCTGAAGTAATTATGAATTTTTTTTCAGTCTCATGTTTTTTAAGTTTATCTGAAGTAGAGTTTTTCTCTAGAAAAAAAGAGAATGCTGGTAAGGGTGAAATAAATATCTCATAAACAAGATTTTGCCTATTCAGAACGAAATTTAAATAAAAATTTAAATTTTACTCAAGCGGAACTCAAAAAATTTCTTGTCCGAATATAAATTGTAGATCCGCGGAAATTCGCAAATCAAGTCTTGAGATTCATGGAAATCTGCGAATTAGCAGAAGAATAACATGCCTGATATAATTAATATGAACTGCATATCAGTCGAAATGTAATATTGATTTATTACAGAACTTTATATAATTTAAAAATTATGTAAAGTTTTATTTCATCTTTCATTTTATTTCATGTTTCATGTGACATTTTATGTTTCAAACAGACATTTTACATAGTTGTTATATAATTCAGTTAATTATCAGTAGTTATTAAATTGTTAATTATTATCCCCATTTTAAAAACTATTTATTCAGAAACACACTTCTTAGGTTAAAATTAGATTCCACATGCTTCATTTATGAATAAATTACATTAAATTAATTGCATCACCTGTCATATTAATTGACAAATCTCATTACCAAAATTATATAAGAGAAACTACGGGAAAGGGCCCCTTTTCCAAGGAAAAAACAACAATAAAATTGTCTTCACTGCTAAACAAAATAAAAAACATTAAAATGAAAAAAATTATATAAAAAATCATTTTGGCATACCTGCATTTGAAGGAGTTTTTTGATAACAACGACGCTTTCTGCAACAATTGTTTCTAAAACAAAAGGATATGTTTTTAGAGTTAACTATATGACATGAATGTTTCAAATTTATTAACAAAAATATTATACCATTTTTGTTCGACAATAAAGATACAAGTTTGCCAAGGCATGTATCTGTAACCTCAGATATCGAACCAGCACAACGGCCAATAGCTTGTATAGTTGCAGCTACAAATTCCATGTCAGGACTTGAAACGTAAGACTAAAAAAATAGAATTATCCAAATTTGAGAGAGTCAAAGTTAAATAAATAAATAAAAATACAAAAAATTAAGAGCTAAATAAATAGCTAAAATAATGGACAAAACAAATAAAAAATATCCCTAAAAAAATATTTATGAAAATGCAGATGAGTTTTATTACTTAGCGTGCAGAATATATCAGTTACATTTTAGAAACTATAAATACTATAGTATTATGTTATATGTAAGTATCATACAAAGAAACAGTATCCATAATGTTTAAATGCAAATAATTTAGCTGTTGATCTTAATATTATACAGGGTGCCCAGGACCTGGAAAAAAATAAGTGGTAGGTAAGATTTTTCAAAACTATAGAAAAATGCTTCAATTTTGAGAATTACAAAATTATCCCCAAGGTATTTTTTTTTTTTTTCTTTTTGCATCCACTTACAAGTTTAAATTAAAAATTTATCAGTAGCTTAAAACATCTAGATTTATCTCACTTTTGCAATCACTTTAAAAAAATTCCCAGACTACAAGAACACTGCTACAATTATAAAATATAATATTAAGAACAACAGCCGATTCTGTTCACCAATCTGATAACGTTTACTTTTTTTAAAATATTATTATTGATAAAAAAAAATTACTTTCATTATTGATAAAAAAACGGCTTTACAGATTTCTAAACTAAGTTAGTTATGAAATGTGTAAAGCAAATTTAAGCAACACCAAGTTTAAATCTAAATATAAAAATTTTAAAAGCTAATAATTTAATTTGTAAATAATTATTGTCTAATTTGTACAATTATTAAAGCTAATATGTAATGCTAGTTACTACAAGTTCTTCAATTTTGTACCAGTGAAAATTGATTTATAACATAAAAGAGTTTTAATTTTTTAAAAATGTTACAATATAAAATGTTTTTAATCATTTAGCACATAAGAAAAAATTTTTTAAACAAATTCCAAAATGTAATAAAGAAGGTCAAAACAAAAATAAATGTAAATCTAAATAAAATAAACACTTATTTGTTATATTACTTTCTTTATAAATCATAAAAAAGAAAATATTATACAAATAGAAAGTTATATTGCCTAATATAAAGATTTAAAATATATTGTGTTGAATGAATATTAGAGGCAAGCAGGGCTTGAAAAACTGCCCATCCTCGGCATTCAAAAATTCCCAGCGGACAACGAATGTCTCGAATTCGACGTCTGCGCGGACGACCATTTTTCCGTTAATGTTTGTGATACATTTTCAACTTCTGTTATCTTACAAGAGTCTAGTGCCTCACTTCTAAAATATCCCTGTAATCTAGAAATCCTGTTAATTCCTTCCTCAGACCAAATGCACATGCTCGCGTAATCGGTAAACAAAAGAAAAGTTGCTCTATACATGTGCATTTGGACCTCTAACGAAGGAATTAACAATTCCTCTGATCATGTACCGCCCAGCTCGTGTCGTCACTGTTGACTTCTCCTTGCTGCCTCCAATCAGGGCCCTGAAATCCTGGATGTCAGCAATGAAGTTCCAGAAAAAAACACATTACGTACTGGTCTTAAACAAGAAGCGTTAAACACAATTATAAACATCTACCTAAATGGAAAACTCCTTTCAGATTTCTGTGCAGAAACTTCTGTAAATCATTGGCTTGATTGTGGAACTGGCAAATGTAATATTTGATTCATTTAACTAACACAGTACCCTCAATTAAATTGACATTCCAGATAACTTGACCTGTCATTTAAATTATTTCATAAAAGAAATACTAGGTTACTCTTAGTAACCTAGTGTTTCTTCTATTACTGTATAATGTAATCCTAGTAGCAACTAATTCATAGTGCAATTTATATAAATGTTTGTAATAAATAAGAGAAAATTATATTTTTTTATTTATTTAAAAGCTACGGGTTAGTTTCAAAGGAGGACGGGTACATTATCGGACAAGCTATCCTAAGATTTAAAATGTGTTGTGTTGTGTTGAATGAAAATTAGTATCAAGATGTTGCTACAGTAAATGATTTAAAATATGCAACTGATCAACAGCTCTTTTTTCTTTTTCTTAAAATATGCCATATAGCACATTTCAGGAGAATGCTTTCCTGATGGAGAGTTTTTTCTTATCTAAATTTAGCAAAGTAACAGTTTGAATCAGAGCAAAATATTTCTTGATGAGGATTTTTTGCTCTGATGCAAACTGTTAATGAACTAAAATATGCAACAGTCACAATTCATATAAAGCTTAACATTGATTAATAACAAAGTAAAGTATATCACGACAAACCATTTAATACTACTTTTAAAGTCTACCCCCGCCAGTGACATAAGTAGATGTCAGGATTTTTTTATTACAAGAATAGACCTGTTTTTCTAAAATTAACTAGTTTTCTAGATTTTTTGGTATCAAGTTTTTTGATTTTTTTTTCTCACATCAACTAGAAAATGCATCAATTCAGGTTGTAATTGCTTTTTATATATATATATATATTCAGTCACATTTTTGAGTGTAAATGATAACAGGTTATTTTTTGACAAATTCTTGAAATGCAACCAATAATATTGATAAATTTTGACATGTTTTTAGCAGCACATTTTAAACTTATTTTACATTGAGTGATCGTTCAAAAAAATATATTAATAATAAAATTAATAATGAATTAGTAAATTAATTTTGCCCAAGTGTCTGATTTGTTATGATTTTATTTTTTAATTCATATCTCTGTTTTATTCTTTTATATACCAAACATAATTTTAAAATAGCAAATTTAAACAAAGAAATGATACAGCCTTATGTAGATGGTACACTTACAACTGGGAAAAACAGAAAAAGGGATAATTGTACAACATAGCAACTCAAACTATACAAGTATGATATTGACCAAATAATAAGGAAAGGCGAATATGAAAAGAGTGCAGAATTAACTTATAATCCTTGTAATATTTAGAAGAAAAAAAAAGACAAAAATTAATTTTACTTAAAGGTTTCAAAACTATTCAAGGTTAAGGTTGTATAAAGACTAAATTAAAGGAAAATTTATTTTAATTATACCTAAGCTCAACTTAAATGTTATTTAATGAAAAAATATTTAATAACCCTTATGATCAGAATAGCAATCAAAATATTTTAAAAGGTTAACTTTTATGCTGAAACTGGAGTTTATAATGAACAAACAAACTTACTTGAAACTCTCGTAAAATGAATGATACATTTCCTTCTGTTGCCAAATTTGTTAAAATTTCTAACTGTGGATAAGAAAAATTAATACAAATTAGCAACTTAAAAAATAATATTATTTAAAAAAAATTTAAAACTAACCTAACATCCTGACTAACCTATGACACATAGCGAGACACAATAGACATAACTTATACATCATCATAGATATCACTTCACCAATTTTCACTTAACAAATGGTTAAAAACTTTGAAATTGGTCTAATTTCTTGCATATTATTTGTAAAACATAATAGATACCACTGATTTTCTGTAACATTTGTAAAACAAAATCATGTTTAATCCAACAAAGCATATTATCTGTAATTAGTTTTATCCTTTCACTTAGTTTTAAACAATAAATATTAAGAAATATATTGCTTCATTTATACAAAAAAAAAAAAAACAAAAAAAAAAAAAAAAAAAAAGCAATGTCTGTTACAAATATCTATTTTCCTAAAGAGTTTGAATAGGAAATAAATGTAAAGTGGGTAATAAACTAAAGTAAATTTTGCGGAAGGAAAATTAAATGTATTAAAATATATAGAAATATTTCTCTTTCATCATCCACACACCAGAAATCAAAATAAAATAAAACAAATAATTCAAACTGTATTAACATGTAACACTAATATTGACCATACTAATATCTATTTTACAGTAACCTTCGTCTAAAACATCATACAATAGAATGATAAATAAAACATCATTAATGGAAGAATAACATTATCACCAATAAAAATCAAAAGATGATATGCAAAATAATAATAATTCATCAGTGAATTATATTTTTTTTTTTTGTCTGCCATTAAATTTGATATTTTCTTTACAAGAAATTCATCTTAAAATCAAAAATATACTAGTGCATTTAATTCTTTTAAATTAGAAGTATGACTGTAACCTAACCAGTTAAAATAAATGGATTCAAAGACCCTTTGGGTAGGGAGAAAAAAAAACAGACACTCAAAACAATGCATATAAACTGCATTCTAAAACTTTATGACTTTAATATGCATGGTTAATATACAAGAAATTATGGTAATAGATAGTACAATCAGTTAATATTACCTTAAGTAGTTTAATGTGGGTAGGATCAGTTGATCTTGCAAAAAAACTTTTCAAATAAGGTTCAAACATACCCTGAAATTATATTGCAATATTATGCATTTTTTATATAGTGGAAAGAAAATTAAATAACTGAAATACTTGTATTATTACACCATTTGTACAATTTTTGATCAAAAATATTAATAATAAAGCATACTTTATTTTAAAAGTGTTTCAGATACAAAAAATAAAAACAGTTCATATTTATAAATTTATCTGAATTCATTCTTATTCTATTAATTCAGCAAATTAAATAAAAAAAAGAATTATTCATTAAAAAATATAAATTTTTTACAATAAATCAAAGTTCTTAAAACTGAAAACTTACATGATTCTATCTCCAAAAAGTAGCATAAATGAACAAAGATATTACTTGAGTTAATTCAATCATTTTTATACAATTAAAATGCAATAAATAAAAAAAAAAGCATGACTTGAAACAAAATACTTGTAATGCTACAACTTAATAATAAATACTAAAAAGATTTCAGGATAATTAAACAAATTGGAAATATGTACTAACAAAAATATACCATGTTAAAAATTCCCAAACCGAATTTTTTTTAATTTTAGTTTCCTAACAGCATAATATTACTGTCTAGAAAATGAAGCCTGGTTATTTGTCATTCAATCTTAAAGAATGAAACAAAGTAGGTTAATGTTAAAAGTAAAACATTATTACAGATAGACAAAAATATTATAAAAGTTTTACACTTCACAAAATAAGCTATAAGTAATTACGCAAACTTTTATAAAATCAATAACTTTTGAACAATTTTATATACCAGAAACAATTAACGATTAAGAAAAATGAACAAATCAGAAGTCATGAGAAGTTGTTATAAAGAATACATATGATCCCACATCTTTATTACACTCTGAAAACCATGAAAAATTATCAATTTATGTCTAGTCCAATGAATTGCTTAATATTCTCAAATTAATATTAAATGACAATTTACACACAAAATTAAATTTTATAAAGGATGAAAAACTTAATTTACTCATACCTTAAACTTGGTAGTAAGAGTAGCTATTGTGCTTAAAATGATTGACTGAATTTCCCTGGAAAAAAAAAATTTTAAAAATGTGATATTTATAACAATTTTATGCTCATTAAAAAAAGTTTTGAAAATAATTTAAATAGATTTATAGCATTTTTAAGTTGACTAACCTTTATTATTTTTAAAAAATTACAACTAAAATTCAATTATTAATAAAATGCTTTACTAATTAATATTAGTTATCACTTTTTTTAAAATAGAAAATAGTTGACAGTTGAATTGCTGACTAGAAAAAGAATAATATACTTTAATAATTGTCAATATTACATATTATTCTATTTTAATCACCAATTCATTTAATGAACTAATGTCAATATTATATATTATTTTATTTTAATCACCAATTCATTAATATCAACTTGATGTTTTTTATAAACTCTCAGCAGGAAATAAACAATTTCTTAATTCAGAATTAATGGGCTAAATAGTTACTAATTGGAATGTAGTTAGTAACTATTTATTCACAGGTAGTAAGTATTTTTATAATTAAAAATGCATGAAATTGCCAATACCCTAACCTGTGAATTATGACACTTGTAAGTTAAGAAATCAGCTAGTTCTTCCCAAAGTTAGAACAAGATTTTATAGCCACTTGATTCATATAACTTAACTGCAACTGGAAGCTATTTTTGTTAGTATTTAGTTTTATTAACTGAATTGGAATTCAATTAGTAATTATTTGTTTGCACATGGTAACATATATAATAGCAAATCATAGTCTTTAGTTAAATGACACACATGAATAAGTCTTAATAATAATGAACAAAAATCTAATTTGCATTTCATGAAAAAGTAAATATATAGGAAAGAATATTTCACATCAACTTGCTTTTTGAGCAGTAAAAAAAGAAAAAAAAAAAGGAGATGATAGATTTTGATGTAATTTTATTTCACAAAATATTGTGTGTGATTATGTATAAAACTTTTTTGTTGTTGTCTTTAACCTTTTTACCCCTTAGCAATATTTTAATCTCTTAAATTTCTTAAAAACAAACAGCTGAAGAAAAAAAAAGCAAGATTAACCTATTTCCAGAAAAAGTTGATAAGACTATTGTTACAAAAATTTATTAATTAAAAAAAATCTATGAAAATACGAAATAAAAAAAGTTAACTACTTTGATTTTTGATATAATTTTAATAGATATTTATTAAAATGTTCCTACTATATTTGTTCATTATTTTAAATAAAACCATCTAGCCTTTATTCATTTCAAACTTAGTTTTATCATTTACACTCATGACATAGCTCATTATTTAGATAAACTCAGCTAAAAAGTACATTTTTTGACAATGATATCTTATTTTAAATTTTACACAGCTCATTTATTCAACTACTCATCTGACTTTACATAAATTAAATGTTTTAATAGTTACTATTTTAATATGTAGGGTTAGTCAAATATGTAAGGCAATATATAATATGTAGGATGATTCAGTAAAGCATAAACTAAAATTGAAAATGTTTAAATAATTAATAAGTAGGAATAGATTTAAACATTGCAAAAGCAAAGACATATGTTTCAAATTATCCCTATAAAAGCAATGTTATATAACAGACAGTAATTTACAATTCATATTCAATTGGAGGTACAAAAATCATTATTATAAAAGCAATGTTACATAATAGTCTGCAATGTACAATTCACATTTTGATTATAAGTAAAATTAAGATGAATTTTTAAACTAAAGCATAGTATAAGTTTTCATGGAGGTTAATAGACATTAAAGTGTTTAAAAATCATTTTAAATATTATTGCTTATTTAATAGTTAACTATTAGAATATGCATGCAGATACAAATCTAACAACTGAATCACTACCTGTGACTTTTGGCTAATCTTATAAGAGCTTTTGCAACAATATTAACTTCAGAACGAGGAGCTAAATAATAATACAATTGCACAACACCCATGACAACCTATATATAAAAAAAAATAGATCAAATAAATTTCTAATAAAATAAAAATTGGCTACTAAACACAAAAAATATTTTAAGGCAATTTAAGATGAAATACTGTTAAAAATTAAATCTAGAAATTATTTAACACATTAGCTGGCTCATCACTGTTCACCTATGTTTATGCTTCAGAGTGAAGATTTAATATCACTAAAAAGAGTTAAGCTTAGTACATTAATGAGAATAGTATAATTTAGTGTTAATAGTAAATAAAGAAAAATAATTTCAAAAATTTAAAACATATTAATCTTTAATCCAATCTTGAACACAAATTAAGAAAAACTTTTACCTATGCCAAACACAAGGATATAGATGAAAATGATTGTTTAACACAGTTTAGCATTGCATTTTGCATACTTATTAATAAACAGATTTCATAAGAGTAAAAGTATTAAGTAAATCTTCAATAATTGGTTTATTTTATATTCTTTTTAATAGATGCATTTAGGTTAACCTACAAACTGAAAAGAGGAGAAAAAATTGATTTGGAACAGAAATTTTTTCAAGTAAATAAAAAAAATAAGAATTAATAATTAAGCTGAAATTCATTTTTATTACTTTTAATATTGCTGAAATGAAGACTTATTTTTCAGAAAAGTGAAAGTTACATTAGTTTTAATTGTATAGTTGCTTTTAGTATGCTGTAAAACAGTGCACTTTTTTTTCTCACTTCAAACATATTTTAATACTTTCATTGCAGTTGGAGGAATTTAATTGCAATGAAAGTAATAATTTGAATGATCTAAGTTGATGTCTTAGGCAGATATAGAGCAGTTACCGATTCTAAACAACCCTTTGTTTTAAATTTATAGCTGAATAATATAGCTGAAGACAGAGTATACAACAAATCATCACAAATAAAATTTTATTTTAACTTCTTGCAATCATAGGATTAAATCTAATTAATATATCCAAAGCTATAATTTAAAAAATAATGAACTATTTATACACCTTACTTACTATTTAGTAATTTAAAATCTATTTGCATTACTTAAGAAAATAATATTAATAATGAATGAAAATGGAATGGACATTTTTATACTACATCCATGAATTTGTAAATAAAAATGTATAACTCCTGAAATAACCAACAAAAAATCATAGCAAAAACAAACTAAGTTATGAAATAATTATAGATTTTGATTTTTAGTTCTCATTAAAATACAAACACAGACATGAAAATTAATTAATTAAATAATAATAAAGATATATATATATATACTAGCTGAATGAAAAAACACATCAATAAATCTGTGCTGAGCAGCACTACAAAATCATGCACAAAATTTTCAGACTAATACTGACACAAATAATAAAGTTAAAATAATTCAAATATTTTTTATTTATTATTATTTGTTGACTTTATTAAATCAATCAAAGCAACTTTTTAGTAGTTCATCCCATCAAAATAAAGGCTAACTGTATTCAGTATCATCTGGCAGAATGCCGTTGCCCAAGGCGACTCATGATACTTAAAATTTGCCACAGTCAAGCTATTCTCTCCTGTACATATCTATTTATGTAATAAATCTATCATAAAAAGTACAGTATTGTTGCAGCTGTGATTTACACCAAATTTACTTTAAAATGTGTCATACCTATATAAAAGTTTATTTGATATCTATCAAACTTCCCCTATTACCACAATGCTAATAGTGCTTGTTACCAAAATTAAGCGTTATTGGTATGAATAATAGTATTTAGGCGGTACCTCGGCTTTTCACTGTACCCCGTAATGAATTAGTACATTTTCACCATCAATTTTTCTTTTTAGCTCAGCATATTTTTATGTGATTCATTTAGTATTTATTATCAAAATTAATTAAACATCATTGGCATCAATAATAGTTTACTGATTTTTTTACACTCTCCAAAACAAACTGGGTAACATTTCTCTATCAAAATCAAAAATCAGGCTTCTAAATTTTTTTACAATTCTACTCATTTAGATTCATTTTAAACTTTTGTTTTTATTTCAATTACCGTCGATTCTATATTGCTTAGTTTTGTAAAATCATGATTCAAAAGCATAACTATAAACAAAATAAAAACGTGATTTAAGATAAACTTAAAAAGTTTCTCTAATTTAAAATACAATTTTTTAAAAATAAAAATCAAAAATTGGGTCTCATAATTTGTTTATAACTTTACTTATTTAGATCCATTTTTAATCTCTTATTTTTAGAGCTTACGGTACATCCGCAATTTGGTATATAGATAATAAGTCAGACGCAAACAAATTACAAGTTTTATTTTATGCATAGATTATTTGTTGCCCTTCTTGGTGGCTTTAACATATTACAAAACATATTTTTAGTAGCTCATCCCACCAAAATAATGACTAACTGCATTCAGTGTCATCTGAAATAATGCTGTTTTTCAAGATTAATCATGACAATCAAAATTAATCACGGTCAAGAAAGTTTCTCCTGTACTAATATTTATAATAAATCTATTATAAAAATGCACAGGATTGTAATGCATGATTGGCACTGCTGCAATTAGCACCAAATTTGCTCTAAAATATGCTGTCTCTATATAAGAGTATATTTGGAACCTATTAAAACTGCAGCAATTATCATGATGTAGTGCTCACTACCAAAATTATGCATCACTGGTGTCAACAATAGTATGGCGACTTTTTACGGTACTTCATAACGAATTAGCTCCATTAACTTTGGTTTTCAATACAAAACTTTATTTTTTAATTCAATTACCGTCAATCTTAAATTATTTATAAAAACAAGTTTTAAAAGCATAACAAAAATAAACATGATGGTTTTAAATAACGTAAGAAATATCAATTTGGTAATGCAGTTTGTTTATGCTACCATGATTTTGTTAATCAATCAGATAACCTTTGTATAACCAATAAAATATAATTAAGTATACCAGATAATGTAAATAACATCTTTTTTGATTAGAAGATATAACGCAGCAAACATAACTGATGATATCTTTAAAATATTTGAAACACTGAATAGTTTATAGCTTATTTTAAAACACTGGCTTGTGCTAAGTGAATGAGAATATTCTCTTTTTTAAATGTCTCTGGACTTAAAATATACTAAAAACATCAAAAAATCGGGCTTCTTAATTTGTTAAAAATATATTTCTCATTTAGATTAATTTTGAATCTCCCATTCTTAGAGCTTATGGAATACCCTCAATCTGGTTTACACAGTCAGATAGACATACACAGAAATTCTTTATTTTATTATATGTACCAGGAGTCTGTCTAGGTTTTTCTGAGTGGTACCTATTTTGTGAAAATTTAGACATAATCTGTGAAAAATTATATTTAAAAATCAACACAAAAATATGGTAAAAATATGGATTTATAATTTCTTAAGGGATGCAAAAGTAAAATTTTAAGAAAAAGTATTTTGTGAAACTACCATGTTTTCTAAAAATTGAATTTGTGAAACTACCGTTTTTCCTAAAGTTGAATTTGCGAAGGTACCGCTGAACGGTAGTAAATTCGGCCTGGACAGACCCCTGTGTACAGATTATTTGTTGCCCTTCTCGATTAGATTAATAAAAACACACAAAAGTATGAAATATTAATAAATAAAAAAATGTTATTTTAGCTTTAACAAGACAAATAAGACTTTTTAGAAGAAATGATTTTTTTAAAAAAAGAGCACACGTTACCGCAGAATTTCGACTTTGAAGCAACGGTTTGCAGTTTCTCAGAAGCAAACGATGATCAGGATCCATAACATAAGCCTTGGAATCTTTAACATCATCTTCATCTTTGCTATGAGAATTATCTGAATCATAAAAAGGTTTTTCTTTTCCGTTCTTATCGTCCTCCTAAAAAATCACACATTATTAAATAAGTAAAAAAGAATTAAAAGGATATTCTGATACAAAAATGTTACATACAAACTTATTTGGATCAGCAAACTGTGTCCGTGCATAGCGTATAAGCATATTGATAATTATTACTTGGCCCCATTCCTCAACATCAACTAAAAGGTTGCATAGCTTTCTGTAATTTTTATGTATCAAGTCTATTCTTTCCGGACATACTTCTTCAAAAGCCATCACAGCACTACCCATCACCAGCTGAAGTTTAAAAACAAACATTAAAACATGAAAAGATAACATTCAAGAATTACAAAATGAACCTGAAACTTTAAAAAATAACTTTGATTTAAACAAACATTAGCTTGAGGAATATTTTCAAATTTAAGAAAGTGTATGAAGCTATTTTCACAAAAAGAAATCATTTAGATATTTATATACTTAAAGTACTTTTTTTTTTTTTTTTTTTTTACTGTACCTGTACAATGACAGTCCAACAAACTATTAAGCTTAATAATGATTAAATAGAATAAAATAATAATAAAGCTAATAAATTTAATTTTTTAAGAAGTTTAGAAAGTTGGAAATTCCACCAAAGGTTGAAAGAATCTCATAGGCTAAAAAAAAAAAAATTCTTGATCACTTGAAATAAAATATTTTTGATTTATAATATATATCATAAATAGATTATTCTTACTGTTGTTTTATCAGATAAAAGTTTTTCTAGAACTTCAATCAGCTGGTCCTTCTCCTCAGGTTCAAGACTGTAAAAAGAAGTGTTTTATGTTTAAGTAACTCAATTTTAATTAAAATAAACATTCATACAAAACAAAAAATGTCTAAAAGAAACTTAAATGCACTATGATTACTTTGCTCATTTTTAAATTACTAATTAATATATGAAGTCAATATACTTTTAGAATTTTAGAGCCAAATTATTTTTAGTTTAATTTCATAAAAAAAAAAAAAATTTTTTTTTTTTTTACTCATTAGACATTTAACTACATTTATTAAAAATCTGTGCATTTGGAAAGCACATAAATAATATTCTGTTACATAAGATTAAGGTTATTGCATGTATAGATCGTTTACTTTAAGTTGAGACCACAAAACATCTGATATATAGTTTATGCATACAGGGTGGAAAAAATAAAATTAACCCATAAAATAATATTAAAATGTATTAAGTTAAATATGTTATCTTGGTTTAGAAAAAGCTAAGATTAATGCTCAGGGAATTAAAAAAAGATTAAAAAAAATCATAAATATAAGAAACCAAATCATCAACTATAAAAATGAATCAAATAAATTATTGAATTATAAATATTTGTTTAAATAATTTTTATAAGATTAAAAACTTACATATTTTTATATTCCTAAATCTTTTAATACTATTAGTATATAGCTATTCTTTAACATTCGTTTTTAGCTATCAAAATGTGTAATAATAATTTACAATAAAAATACATCTGTACACAAAAATAAGAGTAAATTAATAAAAAAAAAGGAATTTTACAAAAAGCTTTCATTCATATTTTTGCTAAAAAAACTTAATAGCTTAAATTCTGCATTATATAAATTTAAAATTAAACTCCAACTCTACGTTAATATATAATTATAAAATATACAATATATTTTACAAAATACAGAAGAAAAAAAAAATTTCATACTGATTTCGGACCACAGACAAATTTTGGTTACAATTGCCGTATTTTACATTGATAGTCTAAATTCTGCTAATGCAATGCAATTAAGTATAATTTGAAAATGTGCACTTTCAAATGTAGAAGTTAGTTCCTATAATTTAAAAAAATCTGCTATCTTAGCAACTGCCTCATACACATATATATTATAAATTTAATGTGCAGAATAAAATAATTCATAAAAATATTTCTACTAAAAAAAATTTTTTAAATAATTAAAATTATCTTACTTGTACAACTTAGGAATAGCATGGGCTGCTGTTTTTCTAACATAAGGGGACATATCATTCACAGCATCTCTAATTGCAAGCATCATGATTGGAACAATAACAGGAACTCTAATACTTGACAATACCCTCAAAGCACTAGCACGTATCAATTGGTTAGGATCCTAAGAACAAAAAATAATAACCTAAGTACAGAAATAAAATTTCAAACTGTACTATGAGTTTCCACATTTGAGTAGTTATTCTTAATTTTTTTAATACTTTTTACAACACATTTATTTTCCTAAAAATAATAGCTAAAGAAACAGTCTGAGAAGCTTAAGTGATTAAAAGCTTTTTTAAATTAAATATTTGCAAAAATAATTTTTTACAAAATTACACACATTCAACCTTCAAAAACATGCATCCCTTGTATCAAACCAAAAACACAAACAGCATTTATTCTTTTTAAAAGCTTGAATAACAAATATTAATAAAATTCTTGTTTATAGCTCTATAAAGTATAAATATAAGCACATTTTTTTTCTGAAATTCACTCAATGGAACTTATTTTAAAATATTATATTAAAAGACATGATAACTAAATCTTTACATTAGGTAAAGTATGAATTTAGTCAGCAAAAAAAATTATTTAAACAAAACATACTTTTAAAGCCCTTTGAAATGTACTAATAGATAATAAAGCTAAATCCTGTTGTTCCTCAGCGTATCTCACTAAGTAGACATAAACAAGTTTTTTAACCTAAAAATAAAATTTCAAAAATTTATTACAAACAAAGTATTATTTAATTTGAAAATTTTTTTTTTCTTTCAAGATATAACATAGGAAGTTCAAAAAATTTATTTACCTCAATATTTTTTGAAACTACATTTTTGACAACAGCAGGAAATAAATCTGAAGCATCTTTTCCTTTGGCTATCATCTAGAAATAAATAATAAGCAATTTAAATATTTACAAAAGAAATATCAAGAAACAAGCTTTCTCAACTTTACTAAAAGCTTCTTATAAAAAACACTATCAACAAAAAAAACTGGATGTTAAAGAAAAAGAATGAATTCAAATTAGTCATTTCAGCATAAATTAAGATCTTTTAAATATTCTTTAAAATAACCACATCGTTAAAAGCAGAGTTTTTTTTAATCAGATATTTCAATTATTATTTATTTAAAAAAAAGTGTTTTAAAAAGAAATTAGGACTAAACATTTAAACTACAAACTTATTCAGGAGGTGTATGTAAAATATGCACTTGTCTGCTAACTTATACAGTAATTGGGAAAAAAGCCTATAAAAATAATTTGGTACGTCCTGTAATTAACAGAAAAGCTTGAGAGTTGGCAGATCTGTTTTTAATACAAATTTTAAAAAACACAAAGATCTTAAAAAAGCAGATTTAAAAATAAGCCCAAAACTTGAATCATACAGATCTGACTTCTTTAAAAATGCAAGTAAAAAGACATCTAACCATATAATATTATTTAATAAGCTACAAAATGTTAGTTGCAACAAAAATGTAACAATTCAAGCTTTTTAATTAAAAAAATATTTTAAGTTTTTCATTTAGCATTTTGCTCTTCATTATTATTTTCTCAAATTAAAAAATGCATTAGTTTAAGGACTGTTAATTTCATCTCAACAACATAAAAGATATTAACAATTAAATACATTTTATATAGTATTTTATTCTCATTATCTAAATAAATAAAAAAATTCTTTAATAATTTTAGCATCTATTAGTAAAATATAGTTGAAAATGAGAAGAAATCTATTATAATATTGAAAATTTAAGATTAGAAATAAAATAATAAGTACTTCAATTGCACACCAAATAAAACACACAAAAGTAAAAGTTCTACTAAAAAATAAGAAACACAAAAAAAAAAAGAAATTTAAATAGCAACTCACACCAATTATTCGTTTCATTGCTTCTAATTTCAAAACATCTTTATTACCATCCAACATATTTTTGAGATCTTCATGCCTAAAGTTTAAAAGAAATGTTTAAATGAAAATCTACTATTTGAATGCTTTGCAAAATTAACAACATTAAAAAAGAAGCAATATTACTCACTTTCTAAATTCCGAAGAAAAGATCCCTGTGGACGATATCTCATTATTTGAAAATTCATGATCTGGCGACGTAGGCCCATGATCAACTCCATGTGCTGCACTTGCCATGTTACTAGGCAGCAGCATCAATCAACCTTCTGTTTCAGCAATGAAAAAATTTACAGAGGAAATATTCAACCTAATTATAATGATTCAATAATTAAACATCTTCACAAAATGCTTAGAATTACATTAAATTTCCAACTTAAAAAAATTAAAATTGCTTTAAATTACAAATCATAAGAAAGATAATTACAAGCAAGGTTTATTGATTTAAATCAAATGATTTATATATATATATATATATATATATATATATATATATATATATATATATATATATTTGATTTAAAAAGTTAAAAAACAGTGTTTTAAATTATTGATACGTTTATTATTTTCTTTTCTTAGTTTTAAATTTATTTTAAATAAATTGCTGCATTATTAATTTTAGTTAACAAAATTACTTTCTTGGTGCATGTTAAATTCCAACACATTTGAAATTACATTTTTAAAAATCTTTTGATTGTTGAGATTGAAAGTACAGATTTAAGTAAACATTTAATGCTGTCTTAATATTGACTTGCATAACTGTAGAAGGTAATTAATAAATAAGAATTTTTTTCACAAAAAAATACAATATGCTAATTAAAATTTTACCTTTTGATTGAAAAAGCATGGAATTAAAATCTACATTATATTTTATTTGTGGAAAATGCCTATTTCTAAAGCATTTAATTAAAAAAAAATTACATTAAAATAAAAAATTATTATAATTAAGAATTTTTATATTAAAAATAAATTACCCTAATATGCCAAAAATAGAAGAAGAAAAATGCTGATGAATTTATATTTTTTTCCTGATATAGTATCATTTTTCCCCTGATATACTGTCCTTCTATTAAATCAAATAACCCAGAATTAGTGTACTGTCTCTTTTATCATTTTAAGTATTTTTTTCTCATAATATGTTTACAGTATCTTTGATATAATCATATTTTCTATAAAGAAATTTTCTGAAAAAATTTTCAATGAGTACATAGATTTTTTTAAAAATTATTTTAGCTTAACTTATCTATTTTGATATAGAATTAAAAATGAATATTTAAATATAAAAAAATATAGATTAAATATTTATTTATGTTTTGATGAATGACTTAACAAAATCTGTTACATTTATTTTGTCATTTTAAAAATCAAGAGAAAAAAAAAAGAAACTGAAACTTTGTTTTAATAGTAAAAGTATTCTTTAAATTCTCTATTTCATCTAGTCTTTAAATTTCAATTATGCATTTGTTTTAAAATGATTGCCATGCATTCAAAGCTATGTATTATAATAAAAAATTGTTATAATTGTTTAGGTAGTTAGAGCTTCTAAAATAGTGTTATAATATTATAATATAGTTTTAATATTATTTTAAATTTGATTAAACATTTATAAAGTTTTTTAAATCATAAATCAAAGTTCTTACAGTGTATTTGAATAAAAATAAAAAAAATCTGATTTAAATAAAAAAAATCAAGATTTAAATTTTAAAAAAATCTGATTTTTTTTTTTTTTTTTTTTTTAAATCACGAACCCTGATAACAAGTTTAGGCCACGAAAACCCTATATGAAAATTTGGAATGACATCTTAAGTTCAATAGTAGAATTATGCTACAAATTAGAAAATAGAATTAATTTGAAATACCAGAAGTTGTATGGATCTAAACATTCTCCAAAATAAGCAACCTATTTTAAAAAATTATACTTATTTATTCAGGGAACTTAGCCAAATATTTCAACAAAAAATTGCTTAAAAGGTTCTTATTTTTTGTTGAAACAATTGGGAGCTTAGCCAAATGTTGTTATTAAAATTAGCTTAGTTCAGTATTTCTTTAATGAAATGTTTAAAAAAATTTTTTTAATAATTTTGAAATATAAATACAATGCTTATTGGAATTAAACATTTCTGTCTGAAGTAGGTAAATTATTATATGCTCCCTACATTCATAATATTTAACAAGTCTGAGAATATTGAATTTCCAATTTCAGTTGCCCGCAATTTTTTTCAGTTTTATCACAAAACAACTTAAGCGTACTGAAAATTTTAAAAGTAATAAAACAATCATAAAAGAAATTTAAAAAATAAGAAAGTACCTACAAAAAGTCTAAAAAAAATTTTGACTTTTTACCTGAGGTTTGTTTGAGATACTTGTTTTTTCTAAAAAAATTTTTTTAATTTAAATTTTTTTAATTTAAATTTTAACTCTAAAAGTAAATCTTTGATAACATCGTCTTTAGTGCACGCTGACTGCAACGTGAGGTTATATCGTCAAAAAGAGCTCTGTGAATAAAAACCTTTCACAAATATTTTGAATACATTTTATTCTACTTATTTGTTTAGCAATTTTTTTTTTTTTTTTCATGTTTCCTTATCTGATTTTTTCTGCATTAGGGGCAGATGTTTGCACAGTCACTGAGAAAGATTTCAATAGTCACTAATAAAAGTTTTCTTCAACACAAAGTCTATGGAAAAAATTCCGTGCCTCAAAAAAGAGATCATAAATAGAGGTGGTCGCTACATAAGGGTGGTCTTTCTTGGAGGTTTTCAACGTATTTAACTTGATACTCAAAATAACGACAAAATAAATTTTTCTAACTAAATCAGTATTTTTTATTGGATTACAGTAATTTTCAGTAGATGCATCACATAAACGATTAGAATTGGGTCCAAATAATATAAGTCTTTAACAAACTCCCGTAAAATACAGATTAAACCCAGTTAAATAGTTCTATGGGAAAAAATTCATTATAAAAAAATTTTTAAAATTTGCATTTGGTGAAAACTTTCAAAATATGACATTGACTTTTGATATTTGGCTAATAATTTGAAATTCTAAGAGCGGGACCTGAATAGGGCACTCATCTATAAATAGAACAGCGAGAATGTCATTGGTTTGCCAGTGATTAAGACAATGATGTTACACCAAGGATGAATTAAAATGCTATTTTGTTATTGGGGAAAAAAATTTGGTAAAGTATAGCTGGTCCTCAAGACAAACAAAAATTTGAGAGATTTATCGATTCGATTTTAGGAGAAAAAAAATTAGTCCTGAACTCTTGTAAAATGCAGCAGAAAGTGCAAGAACCACCAAATTAAGCTTAGTGTATGCACTTTCGGACTCGCAACATATAAAACGATTGGTGCTTTCATACGCTACGAACCTACTGTAGGCTGAAATGAGTTGCAATTGAATGAATTGCGAAAATGCTGAATGGAACAATGTGAAAATCACATTATTTGCGCAGTTCATGGCGAAAATCCTCATGAAAAACAGAAAAATCTTATTTTGGAAAAAGGAAAATTAAACCTTTTTTAAAAACACCTAACGAAAAGAAACTTTTAATGGCTTTTTAGGACTAACCTTTAAGCACTTTTCAAAAACATAACGTACTATGTTATTTCGAACTATATAAGATCCCGGTAGCAGAATTTACTGAGCCCACCAGCAGCACATCTTCATACACCAAAATTTATCTGCAACTTAAAGGCAATCAGGTTTAGACTATTGTTGTAAAAATAAGGCTAACGCAAATATAGTGTATTGCATAATTTAAATTCTCAAATTTAGGGTAGATAAAAATTAAGCATAAGAAATGTATGTTGTTTTTAATTTCATTTAAAACATATGAAATTATATACTAAGAAAAGAAGATGGAATAGTGTTCAGTAGTTTCAATTTGCACTGTTAGGAGCTAAAAAAAGGTTACACCATCCAGCTAAAATATGTATATCTTTCCCTCAAAGAACACTGAAAAATATTCTTCTATAAAACTTATTTTTGTCTGTAAAGATCATGCAAGAATTTCTGCAAAGCTCTTGTAAAAAAAAATTTTTGTTATCACAGCATACTCAGTTCCTTTGCATATGAATTGGAACATATTTTTTAGTGAAAAATTCAAGTCCCGTTGAAATAATTTACCTTTCAGTGACTACATCATCGAAGCAAAGCACCGTCTGATTGATTGTTTTCAGATGCCAAAAGGTAGAGAAATGGTTCGTAATTGCTCATCAATGATCTTTATTTATTCATTTGATCTCTATCCACTTATTTATTAGAAATTTCAGATTAAAAATAATCTATAGATGCCCACTGCTGTGCTGTTGGTTTTGTGCTACCGAGTACATATGATGAATAATTAAAACAATAAAAATTTTTCTGTATAAATTCATAATAAAGATAGGAACTATTTTGCTTTGGGAGGCTAAGAAAAATTGCTTAACTATGCCAAACACCAATCAGTGATGTTTAATTAATAGTGATAATTTTAAGAAAAGCACACCTAGAAAATGTATCTCCAATTTGGTAACAGATTTAGAGTTAAGGGCAGTTTTTTTTTTTTTTTTAATTTTTCTTAGGGTATTTAAGTGACATTCCTAAATGAGGAAGATTTCTTGATCAGTATCTTTGTAAAGTTTTGACAATAATTTGGTTGATTAGTTTTGACAATAAAGATAGCAATTAATAATTTTTGATGTTTACCTTAGCATGATGATGTGTACCATAACATGAATAATGTAATTGCAAAGTTCGATTTTATTTTCAAGTTTGTCTACCATATTAAGTTTTCTGACTATTAAATGAATACCTAGATGGTCTTATTGGACCCACCATATTTTCAGTGATGGTGAGAACCCTAGTCATATTATAGGTCTAAAACAATACTTCAGCAGAATGAAAGTAACAATTAGTAAAATCAAAGCAATTCCAGTAGGTTAAAGAAACTAAAATTATGCACACACACAAAAAAAAAGGAACCATAGGGTTTTTGCACAGGTAAGTCGTATGCATACATAACCTTTACGTAGCTGAATATGACAGCTTAGTTTTCTCTTCAAGAAGACAAGTAAAACTATTGAAAAGCTTATTACAAAAAAATATAATTTTGCTTAATTCTACATTTGTTTACAAAGAAATTATTTAATTTAGTACTACCCAGATTGAGATCAAGCAAGCACTATCAAATTAATTTGTGTAAATAAAGTTTTTTTTCCTCATTTTATTTTTGGAAAAATTTAAACTTGTAAGATAAATATAATGATATGCGAGTTAAATATAGGGTAATATTCGAATGCGAAACTACACGTCAAACTTGTTGAATTGCCTTATCTATTAGCAATCGCAGCTACGAAACGACAGAATGAACAAAAATATTATACTTTTAAATTTTTTAAATATTTGTCGCAGAATATTCATTAACATTTCATTTTTATTGAATAAGGATAATTAAACACAAATATTTGATAACAGACGAGACGTCAGCATTCATGGAGAAAATCAATAAATGACGTTTATACCCCCAAAGAGAATTGGTAAACTGGTAATTTATTCTCAAGAAGGTACTAATTATTAAATGTAATATAACTTTACCATCACCGGGTAAACTTTACAACATTGCAACGAAGTCATCCCGATCAAGAAAAAACAAAATACTCACATGAACAACATTGAAGAGTTAAGTTGTTATGTTAATTAGTTGAAATATTGACATTTTTCTCCTTTTTTTAGCACGCAACTTGGTTTGTTTCGAATTTAAAATTCTTAAGAGTATTTTATCCTCTAAATTTTTTGAGTTATCAATATATATACATAATTATTAAAAAATTTCTATATTTTTTCCTAAAATGAATAGTACGAACTTCAAATCTGGCAATATGCCCTTTGATCATTCATTACAAACCAGATGTTTACGTGAAGAAGAAATAATCTGAATAAAATTTCATGCCTCTTTGAGTCATCAAAGTTGTTTAAATTGTATTAATTGTTTTCGTTTTCTTTTCTGATTCTACTACAAACTGACCAGTTATTTATTTTTAAGGTATCTTAAAGATTTCAGTGGAGAAAATGTCTGGTTTTGATGCTAATCCATTTGCAGACCCTTTTAATAGCAGTCCCTTTTCGGTAAGTTGTAAACACCTTGTTCGTTTTAATAGTTAATATTATTTTTTATTTCATTTACTAAATTAGATGGCGTAACTATTTGAAAGTTATCAAATATTCAATTGTAGTTCTGACATAGCTTAGCACTAAATTATCACTATTAACAAAAATTATTATTATTAAAAACTGATCTTTTTTACTTTCTTTAGGATCCTGCAGTTACCAGTGTTACTAATCAAACAAATAATTCTCAAGCTGGTCTAGATGATTACAATCCATTTGCTGATCAACAAAGATCTCAACAAAATGTAAGTTATAATTTTTATGTCAACAGAAAATGTATAATGTGCATGTCTTAAAATGGAAATTCATTCAAAATTATTTTAAATCATTTGTGTGTGTGTGTTTTTTTAATAGAACGGCTTGAAAAAATATTAAAAAGATAATTATACAAGCACACCTTAAATTTATATCCCATTGTTTGGATAGCCAAGAAAAATATTTTATTTATGCATTATTGTTTTATTTATGCAATGTTTAACAGTTGTAATATTTTCAAATAAATTTTAAGTTAACCACCCCTATTCTCTCTCCAAGACACTGAACCAACCACCAGTCTTGTTTTAAAGGGGATATTCCTGTATCTGTACTTTTTCATAAATTGCAGAAAGTATATTTTAATAAATGTGTAGAAGTTGGCCATCAGAAGGAGGCTACTAGTTATACCAATAAAGTTAATTTCCGTCTGTGATGTATTGTTTTTTATTTTTAGTTTCTTGCTTGCCACTATGCAGTTGTTGCATAACTTTGGTTATAGAATATATGAATAATCCTTTGTCTAAGTGATATGTTCATACTTAGCCCAAACTTGTTTAGCATTTTCACCACATTTTTCAATTATAAATATAGGCATCCTAATTTATTAAAAGAGGTAATAAGTGCACACAATAATCAAAATAAATATTGATATTTTCTTTTAATGTAAAAATGTAACAGAAAAGTATTTTAAGAAAAACATAATCTAAGTGTTTTTATTAAATGTAATTAAATTTAGGTCCAGAAAACTTAAATCAGTTAAAATAATATGTTGATATTTGCTAGAATTTAAACTGACACATTGCAGATGTCAGAATTGAACGCAATGTGTTATTAATATCTTTGTGATTGAATAAAAAGTAACAATTTGATATTAGTGATTCACACTTACTACCAGATTTCAAATTTTATGCGTTGAATCAGCAGAACATTTCATAATATGCTTTAATCTATTTATATTTTCAAATTTTACTATAGTTAAAATGAGTATAACAAGTGATGCAGACTAATTTCAATCATCTTTATTTACACTTTTTATTGTTTAAATCTAAGAAATAAATTAAAATTTTACACACGTTTAAACTTTAAAAATTTATCTAAATAAGGTGTTTCCATTCTATTGGTAGTTAACATACTTACAAAGAACGATGTGTGTTTCCCATCTAGGTATTGTGAATATCTGGAACACTTGTAGAAAAACAACAAATGAAGAAAATGTATTTAGAATAAATTTCTAATTTCCTAAATGTAGTTTTTTTTAAAGGAATTTTTAATTTTAGGACAATAAAAAATTTTTGATGATAAAATTTTTTTAAAGGTTGAAAATTCTTTTACTTTTAAAACAACTTTTAAAAACAAAGGCATCAAGGCAAAATTGTTGACTAGTTGAGCTTTTGCTAAAGTTCTAAAATATATCTTGAAAAGTTTGTCTCTAAAATTTTATCCAACATCCTTCAATATTTGGTAATCAGATGATTATTACTATCCTGTATAGTAGGGGTGCACAACCTGCGGCCCGCAAACCCTCAAAGTGGGGCCCGCGGCAACAATCTGAACAAAATATGGGGAGGAGGGATTTTGCAAAAAAAAAAACTTAAATTTAAAATTTAAGCATTTACGTTTTTGACGCACCTAATCTAAATCAACGTAGTTCTGCTATTGCTTTTTTTTTAAGGGTTAACGCTATGTATTTAGCATAGTTTTGAAAATCCCAATATTTTCAATATGTCATTATTAAGATACACGAATTTCGAATTTTAGTTATCACTTTTGACGCTTTTCGTGTATGCCGATTTCATCGTAAATCCAAAAACTTTTCGGTAAATATTGCTACCCATTTTTTCGTAGTTTCTGGATTTTTGAAAGTTATGAAACACTTTATTTGCGCAAACTTCATGACAAATCTAAATGACTTTTGATCCCTTTTTCGGCAGTTATTACTTCAGTAGTTAGTACGTGTAACCGAAATTGTATAAACTTAAAGTAGTTAGAATGATAGAATTTGTTAATGTTTTTATACTTAATTAAATTTCTAAATTTTGATCAGATAATAGAAAGGTAATTCAATTTTAATCGTAAATTTAGAGAGTTTTATTATTTTGCTCATTTAATTTACTTTTTCTTAGCTGGAACTATCTTACAGTATTTACAAATCAGCCAAATATTGAATATTCGTTGGCAGAATAGCAATTTTTTTTTTTTTTTTAAATATTTATAAATATTTTTTATTTAAGAATAAGTTTAGTCATTATTGAAATATAATCAAAACTTAGCTGTTTCATTGATAGGCGGTAAAGGAAAATGTTTAAGATAATTAAATATTTTAAACAAAAAATTGATTCTCAAAATATTACATACTGTATAGAATTGCCCTAACTTCTATGTTTATAAATAACAGAATTTATAAATTCTGTATTTATTACTACAATTAAACTAAATAAGAAATGTTCAAATCAAGGTATGCTTAACACTCAAGACAAAAAAGCTCCCCCCCCCTCCCCAGTGATGACTTCTTCTCTCTATCCCAGACTATTCTTAACAATTACACTTAATTTGAACAATTAGTATTTATTTCTAAAAATTTCTGAAGTTGTTAGCAGATTGTTATACGAATCATAGATGGGAAAATACCTTCCTATTTACTTTTAAAAATTGATGAAGTTGGGGCAATATATTTCTCGCAGCCTTTTAAAAAGTTAAATATGCATTCTTCTCTCTCTCTCTCTCTCACACAAAGGTTTGGCTATCTGGGAAATTTTCCGAGGCCCGACATTTGTAGGACTTAAAGGGAAGATTTAAAAAAAAAAAAAAAAAAATTTTAAAAACATAAATCAAATATTTTCATATTTGATTTATGTTTTTTTATTTATTTCAGTTTTAGTATGGAAAATACTATAACTTTCTTTGCTATTTCAATCACATTTGATACTTTTGTAGATAATGGTCCCCACATTTTTGAAATTGCACACAAGAAAACCATTCAGAAAAATACAAAATTAAGAAAGGAGAAGATATCCGTGTTATTATTATTATTTTATTTTATTTATTTATTTATTGTGAAAATTTCAACAAGGCTTATTTCTAAATTATACTTAATTTACTTAAATATACTTAAATTACTTTATTTCTAAAATCTTTGCACCTGAAATATTCTAATAAGAATTAAACAATAGTATAAAATTTGAAAATTAGGTTTTAAAAAAATGGAAAATATGAAGTTGTTCATTCTTATGAATAAATCAAAAAAGGATCAAACAAACTTATTTTCTTAATTTAGGAGAAAATCTTATTTTCCAAGTTGCTTCTGCACTTGATTGTAGCTTCAGCAGAAAGAGAATATTTTAAAGGTCCTGCAAAATGTTTTGTTCAAGGCCCCTCACAGTCTATCGCACGACTCTGATTTCTTACCTTAAGTATTTTAATGAAAATTGTTACAAAACTTTTTTCAAACCATTAAGCAAATTAGTATATATTATGTTACAAAACTAATATGGAGAAAAACATTTGGGGCGATTAAAATCTGCTCAAATTTCAAAATTGTCAGTAATGGGTTTAAAATTTTATTTATTTATTTTTTTAGCATATTTTTTTACTCATTTTTATTTGAACATGGATTATTCAACCCTTTAAGATTGTCCTTGCCTGAAATGTTCTGCAAATTGCAATAACAATTTATATCAAAAAGTTTAAAATAACAAAAGAAACTGAATGATGTAAAAACAAGCATATGGTATTCACTCAGAATGGTTTTTATATTTTTTTCTCTACTCGTTATTTATGAAAGATTTATTCTTATTGACTCATTTAAATGTGGTTGTAATATGGTAGCAACCTTTCTCCTAACTCTATTCTCCCTATTTGCACCTATTTTTTCCTTGGATGGATATTGCATTTGTTAATTCAAATTTTGGATTACTCAAACATTTTTAAGAATACATTTGAGCTAAGGTTATAGAGAGAGTTGACTGCATAGTTTTTCAACCATTTTTAGCAGGATTAAGCTTTATTAAAAATATTTTACAAAACGTGTTGTAGATGTTGTGATAAAAAATCTATGAAAATCCTTGCTAAAAGCAGTTATAATTTTATTTTTTAAATTTTTTTGTTATTTTCGTTCCTAATTTTTTTAATAATAAAATTTTATTTTTAATAAAGTTTTATCAGTAACTTCTTTTTGCTTCGTATTTAGAGTATTTTTCATCAGATTCGCAGTTTGATCAGAGTATCATTCAGAGGGAAGAAAAAGCATTTAAATTTTCTTCCTTTTCTTTCAGAAAACATCCACAGGAACATTGCCTCAGTATAATACTTCTCAAATAAAGCCTGAATCTTCACAGCCAGCTGTTATGCAACCAATTTCTGAACCACCCCCTGCATACAGTCCAACTGCTGCTCAACCACTAATATCAGCTGAGCTGCAAAGAAAAGAAGAGGTAAATATGTATTTATTATAAATAAGATATTCAAAATCTTAACTTATAATTAATAATATTATTAATTAGTATAATAATAATCTAAATAGACATTCAATTATTAAAAAGTAATTACCAATGTAACCGAGAATTAAATTAAAAAAAATATATAGAATTATCATTAAAAAAAAAAACTAGCAGCAATACATTAAGTATAATTTTTTCCATCATTGTCATTACAATTGTAATTTTTTTTTTTTTTTTTTTATTTTTAAAATATGTGATTCAAAAATAATAGATTCACACTTCAATGAAAAAATTATGATCAAATAATTAATTACTATAAACTATTTTTTGTTTTCTAAATTTTCATTATGAAAAAGATTAATATATGATTAAATTTTTTAACATTATTTAATTTCGAGACACAATAGAATTTTAGATATATTTTGATGTTATCGTAGTTTTTATTTATCTGATCACAAGGAAGACTAGAATTTGCAGACTGTTTTTCGGAAATATGTTTTAAAATTTTTTTAGCAATGTTTAAAGTGTTTATCAAAAGTACCCCACTTGTTTGTCTTTTTATTGATCTTCGTATTCTAATTATAATGTAATTTTAAACCTTTTCAATTAAATGTTTTGCTTCATGTGTACTTATTAAAAAGCTTTTAATTCTTTCAGGAGTTAAGAAAAAAAGAAGCTGAGCTTCAAGCTAAAGAAGAAGCTCTGAGAGCTGGTACATTTGATGGTGAGAAATTTTTAAATGCATCAATAATAATAATCAAATAATAATAAAAGAAATTTTAATTGAAAAATCAACCATCCTTAAAAGGAAACTATTAAATATAAATTTTTATATAATTTAAAAGAAATTTATCAAATTTAAAAAAAATTTTCACTTGACTAAAAATAACCCAAAACAAATTTTGTGATATTTTAATATTCAATAGCTATTATTTATGTTACAAAAAAAAACTTTATTGCCTATAATCTAAATGAATGTTCACTGTAATAAGTATAAAATCTTACTTCTAAGTGAGGAACATAATATAAACTGGAATAATGCAATATTACTTTAAGTACTGTGACATTTTCTTCAAGAGAATATAAGCAGCTTTGATTTAATCAGTTGCAACCGATCCTATTAAATGGCAAAAATACTTTTCACATACATACTTGATTCAGCATGGTTACTGTATAATTTGGGTTATACCGTATAATTAAATATCACTGTATAATTAAAAGAAAACAACCAAATTTTTTATGTTATTAATTTCAACTTCTGGCTACTACTGAAATAAATTTTTAATTATCATAAAAACATTAAAATGAAATTTATTAGCAGGCTAGATGGACTTTGATAACCCTTTAACTGCATTAAAGGTAATACCTGTTTGTATTTTTATTTACGAGATAGTTTTTTGGTATTGTAAGGTAGTAATGCTTGGTGGTTAAATGTTTTAGAAAAAAATTTGCTTTATTAACTTAATAGTTAGTTCCTTAACTGATTTGCTACTTTTCCAAATTTGAATGAAAATTTCCTTGCTACCCACAATTTTCTGCATTGAATAAGAGGAAATAATTTTTTTTTAATTAAAGCAAATTGGCTATATTCCAAACTAGTCTGAGGTCGACAGTTAAAAGGTTAAGTTGCATGCCTCAAATAACGCAAAAAATTTAATCAATAAGATTATTTTATTTAACAAGATGTATGAAAAATTATTTATTAAAAATATTGTTGGAAGTACTCTTTTTAGTTTGAAATTGCTGTTAAGTACCTATATGATGAACTAAACTATTGTAACTAGTAATATTGTTTGTTTCAATCACTGTTTTAAAAATTGTTTTAAAAGTTTTGCGTTATTTGATGATTTTAATTTAATTTATTTTTCTTAGCAAGAGCAAATAATTGGCCACCATTGCCAGAGTCATTCTGTGTTGGACCATGCTTTTATCAAGATATTGCAGTTGATATCCCCCTGGAATTTCAAAAGCTTGTGAAAACAATGTATTATTTATGGATGTGTAAGGATATTTAATTCTAATAATTTTCTTAAGATTGTGTACCATTTTATGGACGAATTCGCTTATTTAGATCTTTAGTTATTGCAGTTTGTCTGGTATCTCAAAAAAATTAATTAATTAGTTAATTAATACAGAAAATTTAGACTGTTGTTATTTGTCCAAAAATCAAAATATCGAAATCTCTCTCTCTCTCCTATTATATATATATTAGCGGCCTTATTTTTGTAAGAAGTTTAACCAATAAAGCTTTTGTGACATCTAAAATAATGTTCTTCCATCTGTTGTTTTTTCCCACAGAAAAAAAGTTGTCCCCTCTTATTATTCAATGAGAGTGTATGAGGATAAATAACTTTACAAACTTATCCAAATGTGAAACTCTTCGTAAGTTAAAAATGATTTTTAATTCACATTTTGACATTCTTATTTTGCAATTGAAGAAAAAAAATACTATGTAACAGCTATAAATGTTTTAATAATGCATTTTTTATTTTTCTATTCTCAACTTTCTCTTTTAATAATGAAGTGGTTTTGAGCTAATATTCCACAGATTTTACTTTTGGCACATTATGCACCAATAATGATGTATATTTAAAAATATAAAAAAATACTCATTTTGTGACCTTTCTTAAATAAAAAAAGTTATTACGTTGTCTGTTAAGATAACATTCCTGAAAATGTTTACAAAAAAGTTAAAAGAATATTTCCAAAATGTCATTAATAAAATAAATTAAGAAATGCTGGTGTCCAAAAAGAAAAACTCAGTTTTGAACTAAATTTGAAAATAATATAAGTTTTTAAAAAATGATGTGGTTAAAACTAAACTTCATATTCATGTTCCGTAAAAAATACTAAAAGCTAGATTGCATTTTTAGCATAATGCAACTTAAAAGATTACACAATGTGAATATGATGGGGAAAAAATTTGTATGTGTAGGTACAAAAAAATTTTTTTGTTTTAAAAAATTCTTATTTTTACTCATTAATTATCAATTATTCTTTATGATTGATTAATCTTTTTCATTATTTATATAATATTTGTCATTTTTTAGATTATGCTTGTGTATTGTGTTTAAACATGCTAGCTGCTTTAGCTCTACTGATAGCAGGTGCTGGAACTGCTACTTTATTTGGATTTGCCTTATTGGCTTTTTTTCTCTTTACACCATTGTCATTTGTTTGCTGGTTCAGACCTCTTTACAAAGCTTTCAGGTAGGTTTTTAATTTTTTTAACTTAATTTTCTTTAAAATTCTATGCAAAAAATTTTCATTTCTTGTATATTGATTAAATTTTAATTTTAAAAAAAACTTATATATAAATAAAAAAGAATATGATTACTAGGAAAATTGCATCTTGTTAGTCCTTAAACTTTTTCAAGAATGAAACTTATAAATTAAACAGTTATTTTAATGTATATGTTATAAAAATTCATTTATATTAATAAAATTAATTTAAGTATTAATTTACATATTAATTGAAATTTATATATTGTGAAAGGTAACAGTTTTAACAATATGATTACTGGGAAAATTGCATCTTGTTAGTCTTATTATTCAAGAAAGATAGTTTCTTAAACTGAAATTCTTGACAATATTTTTTCTGGAAAAAGAAAGATGCTGACGTTTATTATAAAATTTTAAAAACTCATAGATCTATCTAGTGTTTAAATCAGAAATAGAAGTTCTATGCTTTTTCATTAAGTTTGACTTTGACAACATTTATCTGATCATTACCTAGTTAAAGAAACAAATAAGTAGTTAATGAGGTAATTCATGATGTTTATTTATGCTAGATATTTTGTTTTCAACACCATCAAAATAATAAGAAGAGCTGTTGTCTTGTTAATATTAATAGATTATTTCTATACTTTATAGAAATGTGGAAAAGACAATTTTTAGTAATGTTTATCATATATCATTATGTAGGTAGACTGAATGTTCAGTTTGATTCAGTATTAGGCTGCTCTTGTTGAATACTTAGTTGCACTAAATGTAAAAATAAATGGTTTGCTATATTAACTGTTCTTATACTAAGTTAACAAAACAAAAACCTAATAAATTAAGTGCTAAACCATTTTTTTTTATTTATTTTTTTTTCAAATTTTAACATTCTTCCAATATTATTTATTCATTTAAATAAGTTCACTTTTATTGCTTATATAGATCCCAAAAGCAAGCTACTAAGAAAATTCCTTGTAAAAAATGTTTTATTTTATTGTTATTGTTTTGAAATGTTTTTGATAACAATTAAAAATGTATATTTAAAAAAAAAAAATCTAAATAAGAAAAAAATGTGGGGAAAAAACCATAAAAAATTTCTCTATATTCCTCTAAAATATAATTTATCCCGTTTTATGTAGTTTTGATAATAAAACTATTTCCTATTTAGCTTGTTTTTGTGAACAGGCGACATCTGTGAATAGCTAGACTTATTAACAATTATAACAAGTAAACCAGACTGTTTCTAATCTGAAAAAAAAAGAAAAAAGTAATGAATAACAATTCAGAAAAAAAGTGATTTAACTATCTTTTTTTCTCATTAATTTACTGCCTGCTAGTTTCAAAATTATATAAATATTTTTGTATAATAAAATTCAATTTTATTTGAATTACTGTTTGAATAACTTAACAGTGAAAAACTTTGTTTCTTTGTTTTCAAATTAATCTGAATAAATTATTTACTAGAGCTGTAAACCTTCTATGTTTTCCAATTGTTTTGGCCAGAATTACCATTTGAAATATAACAAAATTCATAAAATATTCTGCAAAATGTTTTATTTTATATGCTTCATAAATCGCAAATAATATAGCAATTATCACTTTCATTATGTTTTGTTCTTATCTTATTAATCATTTTGCATTGTTATGTGGGTATTTTGTTAAATTTAAATTAATTTCATGGGGGATTAGTAAAGTTTTTACTTGAAAAAAAATTTTTAGAACTATTTTCTGAAAAATTTGGCTGTTGTTCCTATATTTGAATTTTAAAATTAATAATTATAGATAAAAGTTGATTTCTGTTTTGTATATGTTTCTACATGCTTAAATTACTTATTTTATTTTAGCCTCTGCTTTCAATATTTTATCCCTAAAAATTCTGCTAAAACTTGAAAATTTTTATATTTCATCCTTAAAATATAAGCTATTTTAGTTTTTAGTAATGCTTTTCTTATGATTACAACTAATAATTAAACACTATATAACATGAAACCAGAAAAATATAAACATCTTTTTAAAAATAAAAATTTACATATGATGAAATTACATATTATTAATTTACATATTACAAAAAGTTACATTTTATGATTATTAATGATTACATAAAAGTACTACATAAAATAAATTGAATATTATAATTTTTTGTTTACAATTTCACCCTTAATGTAGCTATGTAGTTAACAGTTTTATCTAAATTATATTTGCAGGTCAGACAGTTCCTTTAACTTTATGGTATTTTTCTTCATTTTCTTCTTTCAATTCATTCTGTCTCTTGTCTATGCCATTGGAATTGAAGATTTTGGGTCATGGTAAGTTTTAATTTCAATAATTCTATCCTATCTAAACTAGGCATGCATGTTTCAATTAATATCTAAATGAATATATTTTTTTATATTTTTTTGCGAGAAATGTTGAGATAATAATACAGATTTCTTGCTTTTTTTAATTTAATACAGATTTGCTTCATTTAAAGATGTTATAAATGTTATTTCAGTTGAACAGGTCTACTGCTCAATTTTATTGACATACTTTTAAGGATTTATCATCAAATTTTTATGGGGTAGCATATTGAATTAGAATATATATATGTATACACACACAAATGTTAAAAATATAGAGAAAACATGGAAAAAGATATAAAGATTTTTGAAAGGAGAAGAAAGAAAACTTGTTTACCACTTTTGGTATATACATACTCTAATGAAATTAGTGAACTAGAAAGGGGACTTCTGAGTAAGAGACAAAATATTTTATGTATGAAAATTACTGTATTCAATGAAAAAGAAGGAAAATATATTTTTTGAAAGATTTTAAATTTTCTGTCCTTCATTGGATCTTATAATTTTTACTGATATAATGTTTCCAAACTATATATCTTCCAAATATATAATTTTTCTGATTGTATTATACCAGTGTTAAGTTAATAGTTATATATTATTGACTAGAATATTAACTACAGCATATTCTACTAAACTTTATATCTAGTTTCAGTTTGTTGAGTTACTTCAAAGTTAACACATGAATTAATTTAAAATATATAATTATTTTTTGCTTTCTTATAAAATAAAAAAAACTTTAAATTTGTCTTAAAATTCTGAATTCTAAGAAATGGTACTTTTTTTAGTGGATTCATTATAGGATTGAAAGCTATTGGTACAAGTCCTGTAGCTGGTACCTTAGCTTTATTATTGGCTATTATGCATTCTATATTTGCAGGAGCATCATTTTTTCTTCTATTAAAGGTATATATCACTTATTTTTTTATACATAATTATATTACAGCAATTTTCTGTTACATATTTTTTATTTATTAAAATTTTTATTTTATTTGATTCATAAAACATTTGAATAGTTATTGAATAAAATGTGGTTTATCATTTATGGTATTTTAATATATTAAAAAGTTTGTTATAAAAAAAATATTGCTAGGTTAATTGTTATAATTATTTACATATTCAATCATATCTATGTAATACATGTAGGATTACATAATTTGCATAAGGAATTAATATTATCAAAATATAGATGCACTTGAGTATTGTTTCTTAAAATATTAGAAAAATTACTCTTTTAAACTAATTTCAATAAATTTTGAAAAAAATAAAGAAGCACTTAGATTAATGGAAATTAAAAATTAATAGATACCATCCAAAAACTTATGACAAAAAACTACATAAGGAATTTGAATACTTTTTCAGGCTAACTTTGAGAAAACAAACACTGAAAATAAAACAGTTCCAAATTGTAAAAATGTATCAAGAGATTTAAATATTTTGACATTTACACTCACAAAAAAAATTAAAAAGAAATTGTAGGAATTAATTTTTTTGTTAGCATAGTTCTGAAGAATTACTATTTTAAAATCTTCATTTGCTTTTACTTAAGGTAACAAGTGTCTTTAAATTTTTATAATATTTATCTCAAATTTGATTTTAGTTATTTGATTTTATTAGAATCTTAAAAATTTAGTGGTAGTTTTCCTCAAGTATTGAACAGATTTTTTTAATACATACACAGTGATATATGGCTTAAATTTTATTTAGATTCATCGAATCTATCGGGGCACTGAACACAGCTTTGCTAAAGCTCAAGAAGAATTTACTACTGGAGTTCTCAGAAATCCTCATGTGCAGACTGCTGCTGCTGGGGCTGTGGCTGGAGCTGCTCGGCAAGCTATGAATCAACCTTTTAGTGGTAATCGATACTAGCAAAGTATGATTGTTGTTCTGTTTTGTGTACTGTTGTAGGCCAGCAGATGTTCCGAGCATTGTGGTCACAGCGTTTTTGTTGCTGCCTTTCCACATTTTTCTCTAATTCTTTTAATTTGCTCTATTTTTGTCTTTGACTTTTGCTATTTGTTGGTGTATGTAATAAATTATGCTTTCTTTGAGCTTTGTAGCATTGCATGCATATTTAACTCATTCTAACGTTTTAATTTTTTCTGATAGAAACGTAGTTTTTAATAATTTTGTAAGTTTAATTAAAAAGGATACATTTTTCCAATTTAAAAAAAGAATGAAATTGATTAAACTACATAATTATTCTACTTTTAAAAAAAGAAATTGTCTTAGAACTTTTTCTGTAAATCTTAATAATTTTAAGTTTAATTATATTAACAAGTAAAAATTCTATTAGAAGTAATTTAACAGTTGTAAGAAATATTTAGGAGAAGTAGAAAATTCAAAGTTTGATACAAAAGTAATTTTCTAGAAAAGAAAAAAAAGCCTTATATCATTTTTGTGGTTTTATTAGTATGAATATTTACTTTTAAAGGTTTATTTCAACTTTAATTGTTTATATTGGGGTTTTTTTTTTTTTTTTTTGGTTTTTTTTTTTTTTTGTTAAATTTCAGAATTTTAAATTTTATATATTTAGGACGCTAAACAAATAACTACTAACATAAACTCTGCTAAGCATAAGTGAAACGTTACATTTCAAATAAGATTTTATTAATTTAATTAAATAATAGTTGCATTATGATTTTTCCCTAACAGTTCATATTTGCCTGAAAGTAAATTTTTTATTGCATGAATTTTTTTTTAAATTTTCACTTATATGGGTGTTTATAACGTCAGTGTCACTTAGTTACAATATCTTTTCTATTAAAATATATTTTAAATGCAGAAAATTATTTTATTCCAAGTTAATTAATTCACCAGACTTTAGTTAATATCTTCACTATATTACAATCGTTACATTTTCTGATTTAATGTCCTGGGGAGGACAATAGTTAATCCCTATTTAATAATTCAGTGCTGTTTAAAATGTGATGTAAGAAGGTATGAATTTCTCCTCATTATGTAAAAATAGTTATAAAATTGTGGTGACTGAAATTTTTTTTTTTAAAACTGAAAGAATAGACTTAAGTAAATGCGAGTCTCTTAGAAGTACTTGTGTACTCACATACGTAAAAAATGATTGGTTCACGTGTCTTTTTCTGACAATGACAACTTGAATTTTCACTGTACTTTAGCCTGATCAATGTTACAGGTTATTAATTAGTGAAAATATAAGATATTAAGTAACTGAGAGTGCAAAAAAAAAATTATCTTTTTCTTCTATTTTGTATCGATTGAAGCTGATTGTGTTAAAACACTGCATCCCACTTGAGGAACATGATATTCCTGCAAGTATACTGTTGAAACTTTGAATAAGGAATAAAAATTCAAAATGTTAAAATGTCTTCTGCATGTTAAAAAAAGGAGGGTTTGTGGGTGTGCCTTAAGTATGTGGTATATAGATTATAGCTTTCCCAGTTTTCTGTTTCATTAAACCTTACATTCCAAACATGCCATAAATAATGTATTTATTTTATCTCTAGATTTATTTTTTACTGAGAAATTTATGGGAAAAAATGACACTGGATACTAAAGCACCCATATATATTTGATGTGTTTCAAATATCTTAAATTTTTATTGTTTTATTTCCATCAAGGTCGGAACCCATGACAGTATGACACATTTTGAAAACAAAACTAAGTCCAAGCAGTGGATACAACATACAGTCAAAAAAGAGGAAAAAAATTCAGTGGGATGACAAGTTATAATAAACATCTATTTTATCTGCTGTAAATCTTAGTTGCATTTGTTCTGTAAATACTTAATTTTCTATTTCATTGTGATTGATGAAGCTTTGCAACTCTTCAGATGAACTGAAATTATGGCTGCTATGATTTAAGTTTAACACGAGATTTCTAATAAGTCATTCAGCTTTGCAATTTTAATTAACTGTGTAAGTCATTTCTTCTATTGTGTTATGTTTATGTGAAATAAAAAATATATACTTGGATATTTTTTTTATTATCAATTAAATATCTTCAAGAAACTATGCATGATTTGAGAGTGGGATATCTTCTCCTACTGATTAGTTAGAAATATTTCAATGTATTCTAAAACATTATAATCTTATAAAAAAAAAAAGTCTAGTTTGTCTTTACTATAATTTTCTCACAAGTAAAAAATTACTATGAATTAAGTGAAGGATAATATTTCTCATCAATGGATATTGGAAGGTTATGACTTATTCAGGTTAAAGCCTTACAAAAATTAATCCACTTATATTTACTTCATTGACATTTTTCAAATTTGATTAACTAAAAAAATTACTATGCGTGATTTGGGTGGCATAATATCAATGAATAATGGTTGATTATAAATTGTCTATTATTCAAGATAAATTCTTATAAAAATTAAAATCTTCTAAGTATGAGTTGTTTATTTGTAATTTAAAACTCTCGCTGATTAAATAAAAGAAATCACTATGCATGATTTGGATAAGAAATATTATTTATCATCAAAAAATATTAGCTTGTTACAAACATAATAAGTATTCATATGTTGGATTCTTATAAATATAAGTCCAGATTATTTTTACTATTAAGATCATTGATTCAATAAAAAAAATAATAAATGCATGATTAGTGAAAGATAATGATCCCTCTTTGATTTATCAAAAAACTATGGTATGGGGTATTATTTTTTGCCAATGATATTTGTTAAATATTTACAAATAATTTATGTAGGAATATTATGATATATATTTTTAACCATTGAAAATAATTTTTTATGATATGCATTGATTGTTATCCACGAGTTTTTCCAGCATTTTACTGCACAAAATATAAGTATATATTAGTAATGCATAACTTGATATGAGTCATTTTATTAGTAGGGTAGTAGAAAATTTAAAAGATTGTGGATTCAAAATATTTTTGCCCCACTTGTTGAAGTGTGTATTTTTGTAAATGTCAATGATGTTGCTGCTTCTAATATAACTTAAACTCTCAATTTATTCTTAATATTTGTATATAAAATTTTTTCCATCCATTCTAATTTGAATGTCTACTTTCTAACTTATGCTTTCTATATTAGCAAAAATAGATTGCACAATTATTCCTTTTCATGAAGATCTTTCAAAAGTATTTAGATTATAAAATAAATTTTTTTTAAAAAAATGGACTAATTTTAAAAATTTCTACTTTATTTAGTAATTTTAGATGATAATGTAACTTTCAGTATTATAATTTTTTTTAAGTATTATCTCATTCCAGAATAATTTTAAAAAGCCCCTTTATGCTCTAAAAATCAAAAGTCTTGATTGTAAAGTGTAGACATTGTATTATTTAACTAATGTATCCTCTCACACATTTAACAAAATAAAAAATGTTCCTTTTGAGGCTCATCTCTCCATGTTTGATTATGTAAATGGAATTCAAGTTCTATTTGTTATGAGCTTTTTATGTATATGTTGATATTAGTTAGAATAAAATAAAATTTATGATAAAAATTTAAATTTGTATTTTGTTAACACCATTTTACACATAATTTCTGTTTCCAATATTGTTTATAAAATAACAGGTTTTTGTGCCCTTAAGTTAAAGTAAGAGAAAAGATTAATTTATGTTTTCTATCAGAAGTTAATTGAAGCTAGCTTCAAATTTGCACTACTTAAAATTATTACTTAAAAATAGTTTAGTCAAATAGTAATAGTTTTTTCTTCAAAATTACTTTAAAAGGAAAAATGTCTATTTTTTAAGCATATACTGCATGTTTGAAATAACTTTCTGTTTAACATTTAATGAAAAATTTGAGTACTACATTTCTTTTCTTTCTTTCTTGTCGTGACTTAAGAAATTCCTTTGGAGAGATTCAATTCATTGATATGATGTGAAAATTTTAACCCTTCTTTTGTAATGTAATGTAACTTAAAAATACCTTTTAACTTAGATTATCTATCATTAATTGATAAACTAATTGTATATTTTTCCTTATTTTACAAGCATAGATTATACTATTAGTTCAGAAAAAGCGTCCATTCGAAATTAAATTAAAAACCCTTTTTATTTACTCATTTCTTACTTATGTATTTACAAGCTTAAAAGTTTAATCCGACTTTTCTTTTGGAGTAAAATTTTCTAAATTGAACTGACAATAATTTTAGATGTCCTGAGATAACAATGTTTCATGGCAGCTAAATATCAATAATTTAAAACTGGATGAAATGTGTTTGCAAAACGAAAGTTTCCCAGAACAGGAAGGCAGATATAGTGAACAACAAGACAGGTTTTATTGAGAGTGGAAACGATGAGAGAAGACAATTATAAAAATCCCCTCTAAGTTACGTCCTTTAATCAAACTTTTTTGATATTTATTTCATTTGCCTTCCTCATATAGACAAATTTTGATAATATTTTTGTTCTTTACTTGCTTAAATATTATTTTAAACAGAAGTTTTTGTTCCTTGAAAACTTAACTGTAACTATAATTATCGCAGAAGACATAAGAGTTTTTTTTTGTAGTTTTTAAACTTATACAATCATATTAACTTTATAATTTAAAAGATAAAACCTTTATTATAACATTATGTACAAAAATAATAATTATTGTGATGAATTTTAAGTTAACACAATTGTTAATAATAAGTTAAACACAGGATAAATTATTGTTATTGCGTACAACAAATCATGACAACCAAAATCATGTTAGAAACCATTAAAAGGTGTAATCTTTTTCTGTCAGAAAAAGAAGTATGCATTCCTTGAGATTATTTTTTAGTTACAATATTCATTTTAAAAGAAGTTCTTAAAAGCTTCAGTTGTGAATCATTTTATTTTCTTATCAAAATCTCAATTGAATAAAGATCTAAACTGTTGTAGATAATTTGTAATTATCAATTAAATACGATAATCACACTTATCTGACCCAAAAAAATATGTTGTAGGTATTTGTATCAATGTATTGTATATTAAAATGTATGTATCAACTTCAAAAAAAAGTGTGGCTTACATAAATTTATACTAGAGTATGAGACAGTAGAGAATAAAAACTAGTAGTGATATTTTTAAATAATTCATAACGCTGTAATTAAACAGTTGAATAATAATATAATTTATAGCACAATAAAACTAACATTACAGAACCAGGATTTAGTGCTATTACTTTAAAAAAGTATTTTTTAATTTTAAAATATTTGTACATAAATAATAAAGAATAATTTATAACTTTTTATTATGTTTTTTGCATTAATAATTATTTTTGTATTAATAAAATAATGGATTAAAATAAGTATTATAAAATTATAATTCCCTTTGAAAAACCAATGTGATGTGTATAAATTAAAAATAAAAAAAACTAACTATAATATATCTTTAATGAACAGAATATACAAGTTTTAACATAACACTTACTATACAAATAGTTACTTAGCTTTTAACTAGGAAGTTTGTACAAAAATTCTCCATCCTCATCATATACACAATTTTTCACTTTGTACAAAGTATTCTTTTTCTTTGCAGAAATAGAAATAGAAACTTTTCCTTTAAATGTCTGACCAACAGGACGTTGGTAGCCAGTTTTCTCATTATATAAATAAAAGGAATCCTCTGAACTATTTTTGTCTCTTTTTATTTCTACATTTTCTTTGCTATATTTAGATATTTTTGATACAAAATCTTTAGCATTATAAAAATTAGTGGGGTTTTTAAAATCTTTTTCTTTTGACTCTTGTTCAATCCATCGGAGATACTGCTTCGATGTATTCGATTTTTTGCTGTCGTGTTTAAGTTGATGCTTTATATTTTCTTTAAACTGACTAAATGGAATCTCAGCTTCATCAATGTAATCTTTCTTTTTTATTGCAATATCTCCATCCTCCTTAAAAACTTTAGATTTTTTAATTAAGTTTGAAGCTTCAATATTATGTTTAGCAGTCTCAGAAAGTCCTCTTCTATCATATTCTTTTTCTGTGGGTACAATCAGTTCTGAATTATTTTCTTGAACCGATTCTTTCTGCTTTTTATATTCCACATAATTTTTAATGATTCCTGAGTATTCTCCAATGGGTTTATTTTTTGTCACTTTTGTAATGTTTTGAGTAGTTGAGAGAGAAGGATAAGGTAGATTTGGATTGCCAGTGTAGTTTTCCTTTAGTAATTTACCTTCATTCCACAAACACTGAGTATGAAAGTATATTTGGTCAGATGGTTTACCAGACATCAAGGATTCCCACTTTTTTCTCACATCTTCGTCGTGTTGTTTAATTTTGACGGTATCTTTCAGAGTATAAATACTTCTCAATAATTTCTGTAAAAAAAAAGATCTTATGATTATTTTTAAATGAAGTCACTAACAAATGGAAATTTAAAAAGTATATATTTTAAGATTAGATCTTATGTTACAAAATCCTTTCATTTACAGATTCGTAATGATATATCTGAGTATCAGTAACAATTGGTGGTTTTAAAGGTATCATGTATAAAATTTAGATCTTATATTACAAAAGCCTATCAATTTTAGATTTTTTTAATTATAAATCTGAGGAAAAGTAGTAAGACAAAATTTCATTTTTATATATCAAATAAAAAAAATGAATTTTAACAAAATTAGTAAAAAAGCAATTATTTTTATTTTCCTTAATATGATATTAATAAATCGATTGGACATACTCTTCGTTTAAAACGGAATAGCCTGCTAACATCACACTTGAGCCCCCAATGGAAAACGTAAAAGAGGAAGGTACCAAAATCTGTGCAAAGCTTATTTAAACAAATGGAAGGAAGCATGAGGACTGGGTCAGAACAGGGGTACCTAAAAAAAGAGACTTAAGGCCTTATGTGCCATCTGTCTCAAAGAGGATAGGTAGGTAAGTAAAATATGAAACATTTTATATGAGAATACGAAATATACTAATTTATCCATATTAAATTAGAGGATTATTAACATGACGAGACTCCTATTTAATGAGATAGTTTATATATATAAGGCGTAGTACACACAATCCTGTGGAAAAATCTAGCCATTAATGAAACATAAAATAAATTGCAAGAAGTTGTGATGTAAAACAAATTAAATTTGTTATTGTTCTCAATGGACGAATAATGAACTCATTCAAATAATTTTATAAACTTCATTATCATAATTTGCAGTAAAGGAAATTTAATCTTAATTTGCAGTTCACACATAATATAGTAAAATATTTTCTATCAATTTGAAATTTAGAACTCACCAAATCTAATTCTTATCTTTCTTTTTTTTTTAAACCAATGATTCTAGTGCAGAGCTACCATCTTTTTTATACGATTAATAAAACCATATTTTTCAGAAACAATGAGTTAAGCATGCTAAAATAAATAGCTTTGCCATTAAATTACAAATACACTATATGCGCAATACAATCAGAAACATTAACAGAAGAAACAATAGAACATTTCATCTTTGCGTTGTTCATATAAATGAAACATTTATTCAGTCACTTGATAGATGATCAATTGTGAATGATCAACTCCATTAGGTCCTCATGCCTTACAGGTATGCATTGCTTTTATTTCTGTGAATCATGGAAGGTTTGCTTTCAAGGAGGTATTAACCATGTTTTCTATCAAGTGATAGGTAGGTGTTATGGGGTGTAAACCTAGTAATTAAAACCAACTGAAGACTAAACGCTTCTATTCGTTATCATCTATAATTTGAATATTATATTCATTTTTCTGTAGCCACATCTAGAATTATGTATTTTTATCATATTTTTCATATTATTTTTGTATAGAAAAAAATATTTTTTAAAGTTTAAATAAATATCCTTGTAGATAGTTATTGCAGATTATTTAAGTATTTCTATATATCTTTGAAAATATTCTAAAAACAATTTACGGTGTAAAATTTTGTTATTAGGGTATCCTTCCCGTAAATGGACAACAACTCTTATACAATATATCCGGTCCCAAGACTGTCTGCTTAACCGAGATTTCACTGTTTATATATATATATTTAGGGTGTTTTAAGACTCTTCTAACTTGACGTAAATTAAATAACATGTGGCGCTTGCTACATCACAGATGTAACCCTTACATCACCACTCTTTTTTTCTGTAATTTTGCTACACATGCTGTCAATAAAATTAATTTAAAACCTTCTCTATCCATTTGGTACTTGATTCTTTCATTTGCCAGCAACAAATATCCAATAGTACAGCTTGCTCACCACCCATGCATTGAACAATTAATTATTTGCGTTTAGATGTATTCTATTACCCTTTAAATTTTTGTTTGTGAGTTTCAAAATACCCGGTGCACATTACAAAACCTTAGTTCTTCTTATGTTACATCTCCGAGAGCTTTTTTAAATTCTGATCGTAAAAGTTTTGCAGAAGGAAAAGACTATACTAAACACTTGGCCCAGTCTAGTAGTATGGTTGCTAAAATTCTGAAACTTATAAGATTTTTTTTTAAAAAAATAGAAGCATCAAGTTTCTACAAAAGTACTTGATAACAAAATAAATCAGCTCCATAAAGCAATTGAAGTAAAATCCCAGTTTCAACCCTGACAATTCACATGAATTTAATCAGTTGCTTACATAAATTAAATTAACTTTCCATTTATTGCAAAAGGAGATGGTACTTGAAGAAAAGTACTTGGTCATCAAAAACTTTGATTACCCATGGATACCATATACCATGGATCGCATATCACCTGCATGCATTTATACAAAATAAATCGCATACTCACTTTAACACCATCTACACTAATAGGAAAACTCTTGGACAATGCCTCTGGTGTCCATTCTAAAGGATTTAGTTTGTGTAAATATTTTATCTGTTCTTTGGCAGCATAGGTCAGCAAATTAGTTTCCTTCCCACTTTGGAAATACTTTCTCCCTATCAACTTCTTTTTAATTAAAATTTTTCCACTTTCCTTTTCCCTATGAAAAATAAATACATGCAGCATATTACAATAATAAATAAAGAGTTACATTATAATAATGAGTCAAATATTAGGAATTAAATTATTGAAAAGATAAAATTTGTTTTGTCTCAAAATAAAAATAAAAACATTTACTCTCATTTTGATAGTTTAACATTGTGCAACACATTTCTTTTCACAGAAAAAAAAACTAATTTATCGAATTAAAATTTGGAAATTGAGACGAAAAAGAACTATAAGGAAATAAAAAATTTGAAAATTAATGACTAGTTTATGATATTTTTTGTGCCACGTTCATGTGCATAAAATTTGCAATAAACATTTTTACTTGTTACTAAAATTGAAAATAAACAATCTTTAAAAAAAAAATTATGAGGATAAACTAATACTATATGAAAAGTTTCAGGTAGAAAACAGTGATGAGATACAAATGGAGAACATAAATAGAAAAATCGCCTTTGCTTAATTTGAAAATTGATAAAATTTTAATATAACTTAGTAATGATCATAATTTTATATTACCTAATCATAACTACTACATAAATGAAGCACAAAAACTCTTGGAAGACATTTATTTTATTGATAATATATTTTTGAATTAGTATATGCTTTTTGGGGAAAAATACTGGACATTTTACAATGTCTCAAATGAGTCTTTTCTTTTAATTCTAACAAAGGTATTAGAACAAATATTAATTTACTTAAATATATTTTGCTTTGAGAAATCATAATATAATATGCTTTAGCCTAACATAATATGCTTTAAATAAATATAATATGCTTTAGCCTAACATAGTTTTAATTTTTTATACATATATAAAATTTAATAGTTATAAATTTTTTCTTTTCAAAACATACTGCTCCATTAATCAGCTTTTAACTTTCACTTTATAATCTTCAGCACCACATTGAACTTTGATGTTGCAAATATGTTATTGAACTTAAATTTTACATATGCAAAAGGATTATTATATCATCTTAATTTGTTATTTAGAAACTTAAATGTAATAATAGTAATAAACGTCTTTTCAAATAGTGTGATTATTTTTTTCTTCTTTTTTTAATATGTTAATCTAGATAATAAAAAAAATTAAATAAAAATGTTTGTAAAACTACTGGCATTATGTCCAAAACTCACTAAACTATTTAACTAGTGATTCCTTAATTTTAGGTGGGTTTTTAGTGGCCAATAATGGTATTTCTACTCATGTTATATTTCTACTCACTTGAATCAAAAAGCATAACTAAAAAAAGAGTAAAAATATGGTTTAAATTGTATTGCGATTGATCATTTTCATAATACAACTTTAATGAACTACCAAATGAATTACAACACTGAATTACTAATAAACTAAATTAACAATAATAACTAAATTAATTAATTATCAGTAATTAACTAAATTAGGGTGACCTGGGGTAATTCCTGATCAAAAAATGCAAACATCTATTTTGTGAAAAAACTATTTAAGATAGAATTTTAATATTTACTGGAAGTTTAAGGCTATATGAGATGTGTCCAATGCTACCATCTTTTGTTTGAAAATCTAATTAGAATTGAAAAGATTTCAAATTTTTAGTGATCAGGAATTACCCCTTCTCTTGATCATTTCGGGGGTAATTCCTGATCACTTCTGAGGTAATTACTGATCACCAGTTTTTATAGTAAAGGGGCTGTTTAAAAAATAACTATACAATGGTAATTAACAAATAAGACATCAAGATAAAACAAATAAACCGAAAAGATATGTTTAAGCAGCTAATAAAATGATTTATTTAAAAGCAGGGATACAGATTAACACTTCCAAAAATCTTTGCATCATGCCATACATTTTAGGGAAGCAGCCAACTCATTCTCCTGCTCTGCTGGAAACTAAGAAAGAGTTCCCACGTGGGAACTTTTGCTGGATTTCTTAACTTCATTAAGTGAGAGTGTAAAGTTAAGTAAGGTATGTCAACAGCTCTGGCAGCATTGAAATTTTCATTCTCAATCATTAAAAGAAATTCACTAATTTTGCTTTCTAGAAGCTTAGTATCCTTTTTAGGCTTATAATTTCTCACCATATTTATTAGGCTAATTTATAAATTTGAAAATTATTCTAACAATGTACACACATAAAATTAAGATAAAAACAAGGTAAGACAAACTAGAAATGGTGCAAATCAAAACACATTTGTCTTGTATACCATTAAAAAAAAATTTGGGATTACAGTTAAAATATATTTTATAGTTGTTCCACTTAAAAAATAAGAACTGTTATTTAAGAAAAGACAATTAGCTATTTATTAGCTATTTTTTTATACTTTTTATAAGAAGAAATGACAATGATCAGGAACTACCCCAGTAATCAATTATTACCCCATCTGTAGGGGGCAACATTTGATATAGTTTCCTGCAATCAATTATAATGTTTGCAGTAGATGTTAAACAATGAAACAGAAGCTTACACTATTTGTATATCAAAGAAAACGAAAGTATCTCAAAATATTAATTATTAAGAGAAGGAGGGGGATCTTTGCAGAAATGTGCACATTTTCAAATCCATCTTTGAAATGGAAAATATACAGAAAGCAGTTTAAAAGTTACTTATTTTGTTAGATTAAACAAAAAACTATTATTAAGTAAATGTAGTTATACTATAGTAAAGTGTACAAGCATTCTTGTCCATGTCTCAAAATAAAAATAAAAAATATTTTTTTAAAAATAAAACTTAGGTGATCATTATTTACCCCAGAAACAGAGTGAATTACCCCGGGTCACCCTAATTTATTAGTAATAAACTACGTTAATTTATTAGTAATAAATTACATTAATTAATTATTAGTAATAAACTCAACTTCCTTTTTTTTAAACATGTAAAAAGGAAAAAAAACTTACCCAAAAGTAAACATTATATGATAGCATTTGTATAATACCTAACTTAAAACTTTCACTTAGGTATGTAATACCAGACCACAATCAATAAATTCATAAACCATGACTAATAAATACAAACTTCTGAAAGAATAAGCTTATTCCAGTTTTGTTAAATAACTATACTTAATGTTGATAAGTTATTTACCTAATCTGTCTATCGTACAATCTGCTGCTCTCGGTAACTATTGATTGAAAATCTTCTCCTTTTTCAAAAGCTTCTGCAATGTCAAGGTCTTCTTTCATAACTCGTCTAGACATTTCTTGCAAATCAAACGATGCATAATCCTGATCCTCTTCGTTCATATGCTTGACTTTAAATTCTTTTATCGTTTTTATTACCGACACTCTTTTAGAAGGATTTCTAAGAGCTCGATAAAACGTTGCAGAATAATTTGATGCTGAAAATGACGAAGTACCTATGCGAAGAATGTTAAACATTGTTTGACTAATGAAACTATACAGTATCGCATAGAAATCACAATGTTTTGTTACCTTTTTTATGACATACTGAGGTTACGACTACTTAAGGCATAACAAAAATCAACAAACAATCCATCAATATAATTTTCTGCACAAATTTTGAATTGTAGCTACATTGACACTGACACTCCAAAATCAGATTTGAGTGTGCCATTCTGGTTGCGTGTAATTGACGCACCTCTGATTGCTACTGAGTAAGAATGAGAACGGTTCATGGTGAAGGAGAAGTGTGCAGCTTCTGTTGGTACTAGGACCGTGGACGCCCGAGGGAAGAGGTCTGACTTTGTCCGTTGCCTTTATGCTCTTTAGCTGGGTATAGTGGAATGGCCTTTACGCCTTGGGTGACCCTGCCAGGAGTATAAAACTCCCCCCGTGAAAATATGTACTGCTTCACCCCAACTGAAGCAGTACATATTTTTACGGATTGAAGTAAATTTGATAATGGCAACTCTGGTAGTGGTGTTGTCATAAAAAACCAAGATAACATTATAAAAATTAAAAGGCGTAACCCAAACCACTGTTCAGTTTTTAGATCAGAACTTATCGCCATAAACACGGCTCTGGAACACATGATTTCCATTAAGAGTACAGAGAATATCTGGATTTTCATGGATAGTAAGAGCTCAATGCAATATCTGAGTAATTGGCGAAAAATCGGTGACAGAATTGGCCTGAATATCATTGACAATTTGAAGACTTACTCTTCTCACAATGATATGCATCTTCAGTGGATCCCCTCCCACGTAAACCTTAACTTTAATGATCTGGCCGATGAACTGGCCAAGGATGGCTCCAATGACCCTATAGATAGTAGTGGCCTTCTAACATACAATGAAATTTATGCAAAAGTAAAGGCCGACAATAGTAGGACTTGGAGGATTCCACCTAGTCGTGATTGGTATGAACAAAATAGTTCTGGGGCTACCCTGGAGCTAAAGGGTGATAGAAAACTGCAGACAGCTATCACAAGACTAATCAGTGGTCATTCCCGTGGACTAACATTTGTTCATGGTCAAAAGACTTTCCCTGTATGCCTAAAATGTAATGCACACCAGGCTACACCTGATCATTTGCTGCCCTGTATGGGACTGGAGAGGAATTTTATTTTGGAAGATACGGCGATGGTATTTGATTTTCTGTCGGTGAACGGTATTCTGGACATGGTCTAGCCTTGTTCTGGGCCAAGTGGAATAAGTAACAACAACAAAAATGAGAACCTGATTGGTGAAATTTATTCTTCCCTAAATCAATCTGGATCTCCTTCTTTATCGAAGGTAATCACAGATTCGAGATTCACATGCAAAGAGAACAGTTCTTAAGACTTATAATTTATGGGTAGTTTTATAATTAAAACTGATTGCGCATGTAGGACACGTCGGCAGTAAGAATGACTCTTTTTTTAACATTCTGACTGTATACGAAAAATTAAAGTGTACGAATTCAACACTTACTAAAGATAATATTTTAATAACAGATTTAATATATTATTGAAAAAATTCAAATTATTTATGTTATTGTTGTATTTCATTTACGTCGCACTAGAGCTGCACAATGGGCTATTGGCGACGGTCTGGGAAACATCCCTGAGGATGATCCGAAGACATGCCATCACAATTTTGATCCTCTTCAGAGGGGATGTACCCCCGCTTCGGTAGCCCAACGACCTGCACGCGAAGTCGAGCACTTTACGGTAGCACAGTTTAACGAGGACCAATACCGCACACCCTTGGTTCCTACGCAGACTGATCCAATAAGGTTCCTATTCTTCCTCCACAGCAAGCGGAAGAGCATAAGTGGTATTTAGCGAGAAAGGCTCTTCAGAGATGCGATTCACGATCGCAACTATAGTAACAACTGTATCTTCTTCTTATTATTAGAGTTAAAACCTAATGTCTGAGAAACAATTTTACTAAATTTAATGATATAACATGAAAGGCCTATTTAAACATTGCATTCCATAGTTTTAGCCGTCTGATTCCGACCGAGTCTTAAGATTTGTGTCCCTTCATTACGGGAGTTTTCTGAAAGCAGTTTCTATGATTGAACTCGTCCAAAGCTATCTTCCTGTGAGGGGTTGACGCGTGACAGAAATAAATAAGAAAATTGTAAGAAGAAAAAAAAGGATATCGTGAACACGATATTCCGCACCAATCTTCGACCTACTACCACGAAGAATAGTACATATACCCCTTCATGAAGGTGCACTTAGGTGCGGTGACTCATTCCTCAAGCTAGTAGGCCTCTTACTTCTCGGAGGTCACGGTTGAGGAGGGGTCAGCGTTTTCTCGCACTTGAGTATTCAAAATCACTCATGCGGCAAAGATGGGGACTTGTTGACAAATTAGAACTTTTACTCGAAATATTAGTTTTTCGAAAATAAAAGTTTAGCACCTTTTTGGCGACTTTCAAATAGAGGAGTAATCAAATTTTTTTTCCTTCTTTTGTTCTTCCTTCCTTTTTTTTTTCTTTCTAATCTTTCGAAATTTTAAATAAGAGAGGAGGGCCGGGATAGCCTGGTCGGTAGGGCGCTGGGCCCATGTGTAAGAGGTCGTGGGTTCGATCCTCGCCGGCCGAAGACTCCCTGTGTAGTAAATGGTGACTGATGCACGTTAAATCTGTCGAGTCTCAAAGTCCTCCATGTTCCCATAACAAATCAATACCTCTGGGGGTACTGATCCAGGAGTTTCCTTGTCTTCTGGATTGGTTCAAAATTACAAGGCTACGGAGTTGAGCATTAGTAGTCGTAAACCCTTGAAATGGGTCGGCTGTTCAACGACGATTATAAAAAAAAAAATATAAAAAAAAAGAGAGAGGAAGACTCTTTTGATAGGTTTCGAATATTCAAATTATCTCATCCTTTCAATTTTTGTATTAATACAACGATTTATTAATTTTATTTAATGTAACATGACTTATGAAATCTGATATTATGATTGTGTTATATTTAAATTTCTTTCTTAATTAAAGAAATCTATACATAATAATAAACGCGGCTGTGTGTGTGTTTGTAATCACAATATATCGTCCCAGAAGCCTCGCCCAGGCACGAAACTCGGCACATAATTGTGTTTTGACATTGTCGCGTAATAACGTTTGTAATGACGTCATCGTTCATAATCTGTTATATTTTATTCATTAGTTTAATACTTATATGAATTCGAATGGCAACAGTTCATCAGTTTATGTTTTTATGGAGAATGTTAAGAATAGAAGTGGATCACTTTATAACTTGTAAATATTGTAATAAAGGTTTATAGAAAATTAGTAAGAGTTTATGATGCATCTGACATTGTGGTGACCCGGACGTGATCGTTTGCATTTGATCAACATTTAAGTCAGATATTTTTATACTCTTATTTTGAAATTTTTTCAAGTTTGGAATTCTAAATGAATCTGCTCATAGGGAAAAGAAAGTCGGTAAGAGCTTCTTTTACTCGTTTATATAATATTTTAATTGCGGCTCTCGATAAACCTGAATTAAATTTTGAAGATTTAGAAAGTAAATTATCGTCTTTGGAAAGAATTTCTATTGATTTATCGAAATTAGATGAAGATATATGTAACGCCATTTTGATAGAAGTCGCCAAAGCAGACGATTTTGAAAAAGAATACTGTATCATTGAAGAATACAGAGAAAAGTTAGATTCTGTTCGTGTAAAAAGAATTCTTAATTCTCGTGAACTGAAAGATAAGAAAGATAATTTGGTTAAAAATGAAAAAACTAAACTAAAGCTTATGGAAATAGAACTAAGTACATTTCAGTGGCGAGGTTAAAGATTGGCTGCATTTTTGGAGCCAATTCAGTAGAATACACGAAAATAAATCGATGGACGATGAAGATAAATTCCAATATCTTATTCAATGCGTGACAGCCGGAGGAAGAGCTCGTGAAATAGTGGATAGCTACCCACCGACGGCCGATAATTATTCCAAAGTTATTGAGAGTTTGAAATCGAGGTTTGGCCGAGAGGAACTTTTAATTGAATATTATGTTCGGGAACTGTTGGCTCTTGTCGTTAAAAATGCAATAGATTTAAAGAATAAGGTGGATATTACACAATTGTACGACAAATTAGAATCCCATTTGCGATCGTTGGAATCCATTGGCATGACATCTGACAAATATGCCGCTATGCTATTCTCTTTAGTGGAGTCATGCATCCCCGAAGAAAATCTACGAGTTTGGCTTAGAAGTCCTTTAATTAATAAACAAGGGAATTCTTATAGCGATATATTGGCTCAACTGTTAACATTTCTAAGAACGGAAGTAGAGGGTGGAGAACGGATTGCTCCTAGCAAAAACTGGTTTTAAACAAGCTGAAATAGTTGAAAAGAGACAAAAACACAGAGAAATAGAATTTTATCCACCTACGGCCAATGATTTAGTATCTGGGTTTAAAGAAAAAGCAAAGTTGAACTGTATATTTTGTAGCAAATTACATGAAAGTAAAGACTGTTTTAAGGGACAAAAACTGTCATTAGAAGAAAAGCGAGAAGCAGTCAGAAAATATAAATGCTGTTTTTTTTTTGTTTGAAACCAGGGCATTTATCGAGAAACTGCAGATCAACTGTACGCTGCATGGTCTGCGGAAAGCGACACTGGGTAATAATGTGTCCTAATTTATCGCCAAGTCAGAAAGTGGCGATTCAAGAAAGTCAAGAAGTGCCGCAAAATCTTGCTTTAACCAATCCCAATGTTTCAGAAGAAGTTTTGCTGCAGACTTTGCTTGTTGTGATAAATTATGGGGGAAAACGTAGTATCGTTAGAGCTTTAATCGATACTGGCTCACAACGCTCTTATGTATCAAAATCTACAGTTGAACGACTGAAAATAACACCTGTAGGGTTTGAAACTCTGAATCATGTGGTGTTTGGTGGAAATATGACAAGATCTAAACACAATGCCTATAAATTAAATGTAAGCAGTGTTCATGCAAACAAAATTTGCGAGATGCAAGTCTTAGACCAACCAATCATTTGTGGAATGATACCAAGAACAAATGATGTATCTTGTTTAAAAGAATTAGAAGTCTTGGGAATCCAGATAACAGACCGTGGTAAAGGTAGACCTCCTATTGAGCTCTTAATTAGAGCAGATATTGCAGGCAAATTGTATACAGGTCAAACGCAAATTTTAAAATGTGGTCTTGTTGCTGTGCAGACGCACTTAGGTTGGACTATCATGGGAAGGTCTGAAATTCATAATTGCAAAGACAACACTATAACATCGCTAATTTTTACAAAGCCATAATATAGAAAATCTTTGGAAACTGGAAGCAATAGGAATTGGAGATCCTTGTGAAAGTATGAACACAGAGTTATTGGAAAAGGTGGCGTTTGATCATTTTGAAAAGACTATAAAGATTACTGAAGATGGGCGCTATGAAATTAGTTTTCCTTGGATGCAAAGTCCCGACGAATTACCAAGTAACCGCGAACTTGCAGAAAAACGATTATTGTCCACTTCTTGGAAACTCAGTAAAGCTGGAAAGATAAAAGATTATAATTCTGTGTTCCAAGAATGGTTGCAATGTGGAATAATTGAAGAATGTTCAGAAGGGCCAGGTCACTATTTGCCACATCATGCAGTGTTCAAACCAACTTCCACTACCACACCTGTTAGACCCGTTTTTGACGCCTCGTGCAAGTCGAAGGGAAATATTTCGTTAAATGACTGCTTGATCAAAGGCCCGAATTTGCTCGAAGACATCCCAACTGCTCTTCTTAAATTCAGACAGAAAAAAATAGGAGTTGTTGCTGACATCAAGAAGGCGTTTTTGCAAATCTCAGTAGCAGAAGAAGAGCGCAAGTATTTGAAATTCTTATGGTGGGCAGATGAAGAAAAAAAGTCTATTAAGGTATACCAACATTGCAAAGTTGTTTTTGGACTTAATTGTAGTCCGCTTTTACTGGGTGCTGTTTTAAGACATCATTTAAATTCATTTGCATTCTCTCCATATCAAGATGTTTCAGAGACTCTTAAATCTGCTTACTATGTGGATAACTGTGTTACTTCAGTTAATTCTGAAAATGAATTACAAAGATTTGTAAAAGTGTCTACAGAGATCATGGCCAAAGAAAAGTTCGAGTTGAGAGGATGGGAATATTCTGCTGTTAAACGTTCAAGTGTTCCTTTGGTCCCATCACAAGTTTTAGGCTTACTATGGGACAAGAATGAAGATGTTATTTTTTGTGATACTCAATCCATTTCAAACCCTCCAGAAAAGATAACTAGAAGGTCCATTCTTTCCATGGCTCAGCAAGTATTCGATCCGCTTGGATTTTCATGCCCAGCTACGTTGTATCCTAAGTTACTGCTACAAGAGAGTTGGAGGTCTGAATTAGGCTGGGATACTGAGGTTTGCGAAGATACAAAACTCAAAGTTCTAAGTTGGATTGGAGAAATGAGGAAACTAAAAAATTTAAAAATAGAAAGACAAGTGTTTCCTGATAATTATTTGGAGTCAGAATTACATACCTTTTGCGATGCAAGTAGTTTATCTTACGCTGCTGTAGTTTACTTGAGATGTGAGACAGATGAAAATATTTCGGTACTGATAGCTAAAAGCAGAGTTGCACCGTTAAAGAAGATTTCTATACCCAGGTTAGAGCTTTTAGCCTGCTGTATTGGCACACGTTTAGCTGATTTAGTACGGAGAAGTTTGAATATAAACCTTAAGGAATTCTTTTGGACGGACTCAACGACTGCGTTGCAGTGGATACAAAGGGAAGAGTCCTGGGGTGTGTTTGTAAGGAACAGGGTTAAGGAAATCCTTAAGACATCCAAAAAGGAGAGCTGGAGACACATTCCAGGTGATTACAACCCATCAGACCTACCTTCCCGAGGGTGTTCTGTGGAAAAGCTTATAAAATCTAGATGGTGGGAGGGACCACCTTGGCTCAGAACGCCGGAAGAAAGTTGGCCAAGTTTAGAGTTGAGAACAAATGAGGAAGAAGTACGCCTGGAAATACACAACTGTTCAACACTTTTCCTAACCGAAAGCGGTGAAGATTTTTTATCTTATTTCTCAGCTTATATCAGAATTATACGCATGATGGCATGGGTATTAAGATTTATTCACAACACAAGAGACAAAACCAATTTTCGAAAGGGAGAATTATCAGTAAAGGAATTAGATGAAGCTGAAAGGGTCCTCATAAAAAGAGTGCAAGGTGAAGTATTTACTCCGCAATTTATCAATAGTTTGAAGACTTTAAACGTTTTTACAGATGAAAATGGAATTTATAGATTAAAGACGAAGTTAACTGACAGGAAAGATACTGATTTGTTTAGATACCCTTATCTTCTTCCGAGTAAACACAAATTTGTAGAAGTATTGATTCGAGAAAACCATTTGGAACTTATGCATGCTGGATTACAAACTGTTCTATCTAACTTAAGGGAGAAATTTTGGGTTCTAGGTGGAAGACGATCTGTTCGCTACGTAATTAATAAGTGTAGAAGGCACACTGTGAAGCCTGTTGAAACCGCTCCAATTTCCTTACCAGAAGATCGTGTCAAGGACGCTTCAGTTTTTGAAATTGTAGGAGTAGACTTGGCTGGTCCTTTGATCTTGAAAGGTGGCCAAAAGAGCTGGCTTGTGCTTTTCACGTGTGCGGTGTTCAGAGCTGTACACTTAGAATTGGTCAGTTCGTTGTGTACCAAAGACTTCTTACTCTGTTTAAGAAGATTCATCGCTCGTCGAGGACGACCGAGTGTTGTATACAGCGACAACGGGACAAATAGGAGCGGAAAACCTTTTCCGAAGCATTGATTGGAGTGTTGTCGAATCAGAAACAACAGTTAAAAGAATTGTGTGGAAATTTATCCCGCCCTCCGCAGCCTGGTGGGGAGGGTTTTGGGAACGCATGGTACAAATGGTCAAGATACTCTTGCGCAGAGTTTTGGGAAATGCCTCACTTAATTATGAAGAGTTAATGAGCCTTCTCTGTGAATGCGAGGCAGTAATTAATTCAAGACCTTTATCTTATCTTTCCGAAGATAGAGAAGATTTGATACCACTGACACCAGAAATGTTTTTACAAGAGATACGATCGGTGGGAGTACCCGATATTGATCAAATAGATTTGAAGAAAAGATGGAGATTTCAGCAATCTCTTAGACTACAACTTAAGAAAAGATTCAGAATTGAATATCTCGGACTGTTAAAGCAAAGTAAGGAGAGGCCACGGACTGTTAAAGCAAAGTAAGGAGAGGCCAAACTGTTTTCAACTAAGCATTGGAGACGTCATCAATATCGAAAATGACTCCATAAAAAGAACCCTGTGGCCACTGGCTAAAGTGATGGAAGTTTATCCTGGTAAAGATGGAAAGGTTCGAGTAGTGAAATTAAAGACATCTTCTGGAGAATTGCTGAGACCTGTCCAACGACTTTATCCGTTGGAAATAAGTTCTGGTAGCGAATCTACTGTTAAACCATCAGAGACACAAAAATCACTTTTAGCTGATAAACTAGTAAAAGATATTACGACCAGAAGTGGTCGGGTGATTAAGAAACCTATTAGATATTTAGATGACTGAAAAAAAACATTTATTTTTAAGCTTACAAATTAGTGTTTCAATACTTATTTTGGGAATGTTTCTTTTTACTCTTAGATATAGTATATAATGCATTTAGTAATTTTATGTGTAGTTAAAATTTATATTTATTGCTTGTTTATACATTTTTAGTAAATGTTATAGTTGATTAAATAATATTTAATCAAGGTGGGAGGATGTCGCGTAATAACGTTTGTAATGACGTCATCGTTCATAATCTGTAATATTTTATTCATTAGTTTAATACTTATATGAATTCGAATGGCAACAGTTCATCAGTTTATGTTTTTATGGAGAATGTTAAGAATAGAAGTGGATCATTTTATAACTTGTAAATATTGTAATAAAGGTTTATAGAAAATTAGTAAGAGTTTTATGATGCATCTGACAGACATAATGAAGAAGTATATTATTTCTTTTTCAAAAATTTGGATTAGTTTTTTAGTTATCAGTCATTTTGTAAGAAAATCTTTGCTTTTTCGTCTTCAAAGAGCCATAAAAATGCATATACTTTTCTCCCCTTTTATAAATGTATGCTAATGCGAACCTTACAATTGAAATATTAATTTTCGACAACTTAAACCAATAATATACGAAGGAATTCATAATTCGCGATCGCAACGAACTATAGGGGGCGTTGTTGTATGTGCCGAATCCCTGCGATTTCCATATGAACAGTCATTCAGTTACACTGGAAACGTCTTTAATGTAGCATTGTAACGTTCCATCTTTATTGTGGCTGATTAAATTTAAAAATGAAAATTGCTTGTTTTCTTTCTTATGCAAACGAAAACAAAATGGTATCTCCTTTTTTTTTAGAGAAGGAACATCCAGAACACATCGGAAAAATATTTGTAAATAAAGAGAAAAAAATAGGTATATTCTTATAAAAGTTCAAACCTAATGCCTGAGAAATAGTTTTACTAAATTTAATGGTATAACATGAAAGGCCCATTTAAATTTTAACGTAAAATAAAGAATGCTTACGAAACAAAAAAAGAACTATTCTTTTTTTGTCGCCATTTTTAGTGTTACGAAAATGCGTCTTTGGGACTTGCCAAAAACAAAACAAGATGCAATTTTATTTTTTTAAGAGCGAAATATTTTATAGAGTGAAATATAACGAAAATGTACCAATGTCCATAACATGAAACTTTATCTTAGTAAAAGTCCGTTTTGGAAATGTTATTTCATTTTGAATCTTATTTATTAGAGTTCATAATGGCTATAGAATCAGGTGAGAGAGAAGTTTGTTTTGAATCTATGCTAAACTCTATATCGGCCCATTTTCCACCTAAATCCGATTGACTACTTTGATTTTAAACAAAGTGTTTCATTTTAAGATTTTTTCTAAAAATTTTAAGTGTAGATTGGCGGCACTTAAAAATCTGCCAAATCTGTAGCTGTGGTTAATACGTAAGTACCGAATTTTTCTTCCATACTTTTCTGAATCATATTATTTCAAATATTAGAATATGCAAGAAGTATACTTAAACACTTAATTTAATACCATTTAATTTTTCAAAAAAAGTATTTTGACAACAATTTTATCAAAAAATTATAAACTAAAAAACGTAAAATAAAGAATTCTTAGGATAAAAACGATTTTAAAATTTCCTCATTTTTCAATAAAAACTTTCGTTTTGTTTCTTTTTTTAAATTCTTATAGTATTTAATCAGACGTAAAAAAACCATTTTGTAGAGAACGATCATCAAGTAAGAAAAAAAATTATTTACAAGCAAATTTTTTATTATAAAAATCATAACACTTACCTGATTTATAAGTCCGGAGAATTCCAAAATGATATGTTCTTTGTTTGAAAACTTTATTCTCAAATAATATATACATAGTTTATCCCTTCATTACTTTTAGGTAACATACCACACATCAAAATTTTATTATTGTAAGATCTCGATATGAATTTTAATATGTAGCTTAAAAACAGAATAGCTGTATTCTAGTTGAAATTCTTTCAAAACTAAAAAACACTTACCAAGAAAACGATAAAAAATTTATTTATAATCAGCACAAAAGATACTTTTTCAAGTAATTCGGATTATTCTTTATTGTTGTTTTCTGAATTATGTAGATACAGAAATATATACTATTCTATGAAGAAGAAGAATATTCTATAACTATTACAGTTCTGTATGGAATTCATTGGAACACATTTATTCATTGGAATGACGAAAGCAATGTTGACTTCATTTTAACTTGTAATGAATTGAAGACAGAAAATTTTTTTTACCGCAATACACACATCTGTAACAGCAAGTGATCATGAAATCATGTAATGTTGTTGGTAATAGAAATGTAAAAAATATTGAGAAGTTGTTTTTCAAATGCTTGGCGTGTTCTGCTTCAATGTTTGGCATGTTCTGATTAGTTTTTTCAAGAAGTTTTACCTTTTCTTTGGGGAAATTTTGCTTCTTTTTTTATGCTAAGAAAATGGCGTCCGTCATTGCCAATGGTTATGTGGGAACTAATGCACGATATTTACAGTCTCCCGCTAGATGGCGTATCGAGTGTTGCGATCGCGAATATAATTGTAAGGTTCGCATTAGTTTACATTTATTAAAGTGGAGAAAAGTTTAACTTTTGTATTAAAAATGTGGCAATATATTCGATACGAAAATGGAACGCTTCGCTTTGATATTTTTGTCGCTGTTCATAATTGTTATAATAAGTTTTTCTTCTTCTTTCCACGCTCTATTTTTTTTTTCTTAAGCGAAGAAGATAATTTTTGGGGTAGACTATATTTGAGGGTGCCCCTTGATTCTCGCCAAGTTGTGTTCGCGGTTGATCGCCAAACTGGGCGATGTTGAAACCCAATCGTGATTCTGTTAGATTTAGATATAAGCTTTATTTTTAAATGTTCAACTGTACATGTAATTTCAGAGGTCCGTTAGTTCTGCGTTGGATACCGGCTGAAAGGTTACTATTGCTTATGGTTCAAAAGGTCGAAGGTTTTGTGGGCAATCATAAAAATGGACTATTAAAAAAAAAATCACCGCCAGTACGGTACCACGGGCGCCATTTTCGATTCGTATTTCGCTGAACTTATTTGGCGATGGAGGTACACAAATTCCATTCCTAATTAATTTAGACAGTATCTAACTGCTATTAGAGAATTCTGTGCACCTAAATCTGAGAATATTCAAGCTTAATGAAGAAGTGAGTTTTTTTTTCCTTTTCTTTATGTCTTACTCAATTATTTTTTGTTTCAATTCAAAATTCACTTTATTGCGTTAATTAATTTTGCTTATATTGGGTTCATTACAATTTTATACAGTTTTGGCCGCCATTCCTGTTACCACAGTGTTCCGCGCTATTAGGAATGGTGCCAAACATAAGTCGCCAATTTCGCCAAGGGGCACCCTCAAGTATATTTTTACCTAAATTAATTCGTTTTCGTGTTCTTTTCATGTATTTTGCATTTTAGTTTTTTTTTCTTAAGTGTTGTAGCTATATAATATATAAAATAGGAATTTAATTGTTTTTGAAGGAACGATCACACTTACCTTGGATCTCTTTGGTTTTTCTATTCTTTATTTTAACAGTTTTTATTAAATGTAATTAGTTATTTTCAGAAAGTTTCAGTTTGCAGGTAAGCACTTAGATTTTAATATTGAAGTTTCATGATTTGCTTTCATAGTAATTGTTGTTCTGAAGTATTCGTTGACTTCTTAAAAACCCGATTACTGACATGGCAGAACCGCCTTCAAAAAAACTTTGTATTTTGTCAAAGAAAAAGATATTAAGAGATTCTCAAAGAAGAAGAAGGGCCCAAGAAACGCCTGTGGAACGTCAAAGAAGGATGGAACATGACCGAATTTCGACAAGCAATTCTAGAACCCAAGAAGTATCAGAGAAACGTCAAAGAAGATTAGAAGAGGATCGTGTCTCAACTAGCAGTGCTAGGGCCCGAGAAACACCTGAGGAACGTCAAAGAAGATTGGAAGAGGATCGTGTCTCAAATAGCAGTGTTAGGGCCCGAGAAACACCTGAGGAACGTCAAAGAAGATTAGAAGAGGTTCGTGTCTCAATTAGCAGTGCTAGGATCCGAGAAACACCTGAAAAACGTCAAAGAAGATTGGAAGAGGATCGTGTCTCCACTAACAGTGCTAGGGCCCAAGAAACATCTGAAGAACGCGGAAGAAGAATTGTCCACTAATCTTCAAATTTCCTGCTATGTTTTAAAAAACTTTATTTGTGAAAACCTTTAGCGTGGCGGACAGCTGGCCGCCTTAAGCGGCTAGTTAATAATAAAAGGTTCCGAGTTAGATTTTAGAAAATTTAAGAATATTAGCTTTTAAAGTAAATTAATAATGAGAAACGGCTTCTGAAACATATTTTTCATTTCATTAAGTGTCTTGGCCCCAAAAAAAAGAAAGAAAAAAGATGCATGCTATATAATTGTTCGCGACTTTCTTCTTAATTCAAATCAACAGTATTCAAAATGTCAGGTTTTACATTCATATTTACTGCGTAATAATATTACACAAGAGTACAGTTGAATAAAAATATAAAAATTATGAATGTTTATGAATCAGTCATTCATATGTAGCGGGCTTGATGTAATTAAAAGAATTTGTTTAAAATCAGATATTTTAATAGATTGCCAAAATTATAATGAATAAAATCTACTTACTGAAGTTAAAAAAAAGTTTTTTTTTATACTTTCGGCAGTAATTTATACCAAAATATTAAAAAATTTAAGCATATTTATTTTGTACGTTTTTTTCCTCCTTCAGCTATATTCATATGCATCTATATTCATATACATCTATATTCATATACATCTATAACTATCAATTTAAGAGTTTGTGTTTCGTATTACTTAGGACCATTAGTGCATTATAAAATTTGGACAGAAGATGAAAGAAACTAACTCTGCCACTCATTTTTAAAATTTAAAAAAAAAAAAAAAAGAAATTGAACTTCATCGTTTGAAAGAGATGTTTGAAAAATAGAATTTTTTCATTGGTTTTACAGAAACATTTACTATAAATTAAACAATAATTCAACAATTTTAAATATGTGGGCTTTTATAATATATATGTTTTAAAGATAAAAGATCAGCAATGTTTGCTAGCTCATAGTTCGATTTAATGACAAAAAGAGTTTATTGCACAAATTTTTCAATTGTTATTTCTTAATGTCAGATAAATTCAATGATGAACGAAACTGCTGTTGAGCATCATTTATTGACTGCGTCTCGAAATTAGTAAGTAATCCGAAATAGCATGTTTATTTTTGTTCAAAATTGTCCTTTTAAAATATTTTTTTTATAAAACTAAATAATTTAAAATCAATATAAGTGGAACAAAAAGAAGGTTATGCTCTTTCAAGTCAGAATAAATGAAGAAAACTAGTATATTTAGGAGAAACGTAAAAGATCACCTTAATATTATTGATGTCAATGATAATTAGTTGACTTCATTAGTAAATACTTATTGAAATAAAAAAGAAAAAGCTATGTATTAAAAAGTAAAATAAATGGAGAAAAGGTTATGCTATTTAGGGGAACCGTATGAGGCTTAAAAAATTTTGGTGACCTAATTTTAGTATGAACCAATTACGCTTAATTACTTCTAGTAATATGCTCTACCCAAATTAGGCAGTTGATACACTGCTGATCTATAGATGGTTGGAATAGTTTTTTGGTCTCTTGAAAGGAATATGTATGCTTTGCTGATAGTGTTAAATATTACTTTAACTATCATAATAAATTGGTCTCGAACAACAGCATTCAATACTGATTTATTGTTCATTTACATCCTTTTTCTTCCATTTCATGCCATACAATGGAAGGATATTCAGCAAGTATACATACTATATATATATATATATATATATATATATATATATATATATATATATATATATATATATATATATATATATTATTTATATATATATATATATATATATATATATATATTATTTATATATATATATATATATATATTATTTATATATATATATATATATATATATATATATATATATATATATATATATATATATATATCCTTCTTCTTCGTCAGCACTACAGCCTAGTACAGGCTAAGGCTTTCTCAATTAGCTGACTCCAGGCAGGGCGACTTTGAGCTGGATTTTTCCACCTGTTTAGTCCCAACAATTTTAAGTCTTTTTCAACACTGTCCAACCATCTTGTAGCTGGTCTCTCTCTTCATCTTTCTTCAATTTTTGAAAAGTAAGTTTTTTAACTAGGTCCAAATCTTTACGCCGAAAAACGTGCTCCAGCCATCATATATATATATATATATATACTATATATATATATATATATATATCAGAAACTAATTGTATCGTTGTTTTGCATTGTACACAAATCTTAATGATCTCGGGCTTACGAAATACAGACGTTAATAGTTTTTATAACATAATAATAATTAACTTATATAGAAAATATTTTTTAGTTTTTAAGAGATTTTTAAAGAAAAAAAATTTTTTTGAATATTGTTTCAGGAAGAATTTGAAAAAAAAATTCTAGCATTTTCTTTCAGAAAACTGAACTTTTAATTATAAAATTAAATTTTTCCTAATTTTTCGTAAAATGTATTTTTCATTTTAAAAAAATTTAAAGTAATGTGACTATAATATCTTTCGTAAACATTGCTCACTGGACCTCACCCCTTTTGTTAGAAAAATAAGATCTCAAACTTCCTTCTCCCTTTCAAGTGCTTACGTAATACCTAAACTGTCCCTTTGAAGTTCTCAAATTTCATTAAATATTTTAAGCAGATGTTAAATAAAAGTTATAAAATGGCGCTTTAGCTTCACATTGCATTTTATACATTTTTAAGTATCACTATCATTGAGATTATAATTTTTTTCTTTTAATTTTAATAAAATTAAGAATGGCTATGGGTATAAAAATTTATCAACATTTGTTTTATAAATTCTTACTTACATAAGAAATCTTTTAACATTTGTGTTTTATTAAATATAATCGATTTTCTTTTTCCTCTCTCCTCTTTCCCCCTCTCTTTTATCCGGCCTTTCCGCTATTGTGGTGATTCTGGCGAAAACTTGGAGAGGGTTATTTTATGGTATTTATGGTTAAATATTTACGTATCAAGTGTTTTTATTTGTGCACTATTTATTATACACACACATAAACACACGCAGTAAATAAAAACAATAAGTTTTTTTTTTACTGCGATTGATTTATAATCGTGTGAGTTGATGAAAGTTTCGTGTGAGTTGATGAAAAGATTATATCTTTTATTTTCCGGATTTTTATAAATTTTTTTCTTAAAGATTTTATCTTTAAGATTTTTTCTTAAAGATTATATCTTTATTTTCCGGATTTTTTTAAAAGAATTCTATCCTTTTTTTTCCCTTCCAGTTTTTTGTTTTTTCTTTTTTTTATTTACTTTTTTCTCCTTTTTTTATTTGTCTGTAATTTTTCTTTTTTTTATCTTCATTTTGAACTTATTTAATGAGTTCTATTTACTTGCAGCTTATGCGCAATAAATGAAACTTATTGTTTTTCTTAATTTTCTTCGTGTTTTTTTTGTATTTACTTATTATGCAATATATATATATATACATATATATATATAATGATTTGTATATTTTTTACAATTGATCAACTTTCTTTTGTAGTAAAAAAATTGAAATTACTTTTACAGTAGTAATTTTCTTTGTTTCATTTCATTGCTTATGATTGAAAAATTCCATCCAACTAGTCGTGTAACTTTTTCGTAGTGTATAAAATTTCTTAATGTATATAAACAGTTCTTTTCGTAATTTTAGTTTAGTAATTATTATTTCTATTTTGCCAAATGAATTTCATTTGTAGCGCAGAATATTTAGCCTTAAATGCCGATACATTTAAGGCTAAGGTAGCGGTCGATTTATAATCTAAGATTCAATTTTGATGAACATAAAAAGCCGTATTCAGTTACAAGGTTGATTTTCTAATAAATCTTTAAGTATGCAGAAAAGAAGGAAATGTGTAACGTGTTTTTGCATAATAGAGTGTGACAAAAGGTGTCTTGTTATAGTGCAGCTTTTTCAGGAACACAGCTGGAATTCACTGTTTAGCTTCGGTAAAAGAGAACCGCTATATATTCCCTGCTTCTGTTCTCAGAAATGTTGAATGGGCTCTTTCTTCCATCTGTCTCTCTCTCCTGTCATATTGTCTAAGAGCAACTCAGTCTTAGAATTATAAGTTTCTTACCGAAGCAGAGATAATATGATAGATAAAAAAATTAAAATAAATATAAATAAAAAAATAGAAAGATGATTGGGAGAATAAAAAAAGAATTGGTTTTTTCCTCATATAGGAAAGATGGAAACGAATAAAAAAAATCGTTTCAGTGTTAAATTTCTTCAATAAACTTTGATGCTTTTTTGAAAATTCTTAAAATTCGAAATAAGTTTATTAAATCTAATATTTAATTTCCGATATTATGATGCCATCATGAGAAAAAGAAGTACCATTAAGAAAACATCTGTTTGCAGTGGAGGGTCTGACCACAAGGGGGACACAGACAACTCTATATAAAACATAAAAAATAATGCTCATTTTATTTTATATTATTTTTTATTCACGTTTATCGATATTTTTTGAAAAGGAAAGCTTCTAACATTTTTCCTGAAACATAAAATGTCTTGAACATCTGGTGGAAATTTGACAATTGAAACATGTATGAGGTGTAACTTCTCTTTATATATATGATCATAGAAAATAAAAATAGTTTTTAAAGAATTATACCTTAAATTTAAAAAAAATAAGAACTAATTTTAAAAGTAAAATAATCTAAAAGTCGAAGTCGTAGGGAACCATTTTTTGCCAAGATTTGCGATGTTACGATTAAAAATAAAATATGATGCTTATAAATTTGAATTTCATTATATTATGTTTATAAATTTCAATTTTATTATATTGATTTTATTATATATTATATTTATTATACAAATCATTAAATGCCCTCTCTTATGGCTGTTTATTTACATTTATTTCTGACAAAAGTATTTAAAATTTTAAAAACACTCATGGCATTTCAACGAATTATAGGATGCTATTTTTTTTTTTTACAAAAAATATTTTCAAAGTAAATAATATTTTTATATATTTTTCAAAGCAGAAACATTTAAAAGCAAACACATTTGAGTATACCATAAAAGAAAGAAAGAAAGAAAAGCTGCAATAATTCAAACTATGTCTAATGATAATTTTATTTTGTTTCAATATAATTCAAATGATAAAATAAAAACAACGAGAAACTTGATGTAATGTGCACTTGTGTAACATAATAAACACAACAAATTATTTCAAAACTCAATAAAAGATTAATAACTTGTAACATCCTTTAATGTTAAAGAGATTCCGAAAATACTCATTCACACAGTGGTTAAAAAAAAACAGCTGTTCAGATTGCAATTGAAAATAATTACAAAAGTACATTGAATTATTTTAATTTTTAAGTAGCATTTTTAAATGGCTAAATCATATTTGATCTCACTAGCAATCAAAATTTAATTATACTTACTAATATGATCTTGATTAGATTAATTAGTAAAAAATAATTCATTGCAAGACTAAAAAACAGAAAATTATTGTACCTAAACAAAATATTTTTAAGTTAACATTTTAAGTAACTTTTGTTTATAAAAATATTCATTTATAATATTATAAAATAAAATATTAAAAAATAAGATATTAAAAAATAAAATATTAAAACTAACATAAAAGATGTTCAGTTAAAGTGCAGATCACAAAAATAAATTTGATACAATCATTTTTAGATAGTTATTATTATTCCATAATAATACTTAATTATTATTCTATAATAATACTTAAAGCAATCATAAAATACATAAGAAGACGTCAATTAAATAAATGTACGCTAAGTATATATTAAATTTCACATGGAATGAGTTTTAAAAATACTAAAATTATCAAGGTAAAGAGATTTTTAGGAGACATAAAATTAAATAATAATAAGACAAACAACTTTTGAAAATAAAACATTAACAATGAAAAAAACAACAAAAATAATTTTAAAGGTATATTATTAAAATGCATATTTGGGACAATCATTATCAGATATATTTTTATAAAAAAATATTCATATCCGTCAACATTTTACGTCACAAAGGAAATGTTTTTTGTGAGAGAAGCTGTGAAGTAGTCATAAAAAATAAATTAAAACAAGGGGTAAACATGATTATAGATTTTGTGAAAAGTAAATAAAATTAATCGATTAGTACAGAATGAAATGTAATATACACACGATATATAATGCATATATAAAAAATATATATACTAACACGAAAGGAAAAAATCGAAATGCAAAACTAGGCTGTTTTGAAGCTCGTGGTTGAATCATCTAACATAGTAATGTTTAAAAAAATTTACTCTACTTCAAAGAAGAGTTCATGAAAACTTACGATTTAAAGATAAATTTATTTATGCATTTTAAAAATAGTTTAATGAAATTTTTGATGAGAAAGAAAGTGGTTATAAAGATTTTTATTAGCGCACTATTAATTGAAAAATGTACTTAATTTTCGTTAAGGGAAAATGTTAATAATTGAAGGTATAGAAAGGGATTTTAAGTAAAAAAAGTATCTAATAATTTTACCCGGTCGCGCTTAAGATTGTAATTCACCATGATATGGATTGAAACAATCCATGCAAAGGCATACATTGCAAGCCTGACACTTCCAAGAGCTTCTAACGGCATTGTTGCAAAATGTTTTTATTTTTAGCTTCGAACATCTGCTGCATCTTTTAGGAAGATGATTTGGGTTTCAATTGGCAGTGTTTTTTAACAAATCATTGGACACATCGTCAGTCCACGCTATTTCCGATAAGTTAATTTCTTCATCCTCACTAAGATGGTCATCTGTTTTATTATCCGAATTTCCTAAGTCTTCTTCAACTTCTTCTAATGGAGATTGTAGAGGCCAACCATCATCCTCGCTTAATAATTCTTCGTCGCTAGTATCAGACGCGAAGAGTAAAATTCATTGGTTTCCTCTTGCTTCAAACCTCTCTTACGCTTGCTCATTTTTTTTTTTTTTTTTTTTTACAAACTTTAGCACACACACACAATATTTTTTTTTTTTTTGAAAAGTAATAACTTTAAAAAAATATTGAATAGAAAAATAACTTTAAAGAAAATTTGAATAGAAAAATCTTAGCAAATAGTATCGACGACTTTAAATTTAACGCTGTGCAACTAAAAGTAAAAAACTGTTGACTCTTACTACTACAAGAGCAGTTTTGAATGGCTCATACATTTTCTTCTAAAACTACGTTATTGGTTTTGAAGTTCACAACAGTTTCTGACGTCAATAATTCTATAGTTTTATTGTGTTTTTTATTTTCTTGCCACCTGCATTAATATTTTTACCTAGATCTGGGTTTCTTTATATACTTGATTGCATGATTTTACTTAAACACAAAGAAAGGCATTGTTATTTTCGTTTACACTATGTGCGAAAAGAAGGTAAACAAAATTCTGTGAAACGTGAGAATTGCCTTAGGATGAAATGTGACAGTAACATTTTTTATACATTTTTCTAGAAAAGGAAAGAATTGAAACAAACTAGTAATATTTTTAAGTGAGAATCAGTTTCCGCTATGACAATGATTGAAAAAGACTAAGAAAATTTGCAACTGGAAAGCGGCATCTATGATGTTCTGATTTGATGGATAGCGAAAGCAGAAACCGCGTCTTTAGGCGGCATGTCTAAGAAACGTCGAAGACAGTGATTTATAGAAAAATGATCGAGATCGAACTTAGAGAAAAACTTTATAAATTAAGGGTAAGAAAAGACAAATTGTTAGCAAAAACCAAAATATTTGTTCAACCCAAATCAAATGAACAATAAGTTACATTTGTGTATTTTTTTATTGTAACTGTATGAATAAAGCAAAAAGTAATGGAAAGAGATAGATTAGAAGAGAACCAAAGGGGAATAGAAATTATATATAATTCATAAAACTCGGCCAACAGTGTTAAACGATATTCCTTTTTAATACTCGAAAAGCAATTTCCTCAATTCTCGAGTAATTTTTTCTTTTTTATATGCTAAATTTTTCTTACTTTCTTTATTAGTTTTTTTTACGATTTTTTTTCTTTTTTTTTTTAATTTTGGCGGAGGAAATTTTATTACTTTTATCACTAAGGAGATAAATATTACTCTCGGTGATATATATTACTCTCGGTTTTACTATTGGTAGTTATTTTATTTCAATTTATAAAAAAAGACATCAGGCTGAAAAAGAAACCATCTTTGTATAAATAATATTCTTTGCTAGACTCAATAGTATTTATTTACCAATATTCATTATGATTTCCGAAGGATTCATTAAACACTAAACCCTTTTAGAACTGATTTATATATATATATATATATATATATATATATATATATATATATATATATATATATATATATATATATATATATATATTGTTAACACTAAGCTTTAATTTTATTAAAATTTAAAAAGAAAATGATTGGCCACTAGATGGCAGTAACAATTATGTGTAGAGAGAGCGTAGGTGTGCGCGCCGAGAGAGCCTGATGTGAAGAATGATGCAATTACTGATGTCTGTAAATATTGTTTGTAAATAAATTGTTAATATGCTAAAATAATCAAACTCTTACTTCCTCCTCCCCCCAACCGAGCTACTCGATACCTGACAAATGGTATAGACATGCCAACAAATTCAGAAGTGGGATTACAACAATTCAAAACGGGGATTACCCGCAATGCTATCAGGTAGGCGATTTTTAATTATTTCGTTTTAAGTATTCAAATGTATAGTAACGTATAAAAAAACGTACTGTTAAGTAGTAAACGATTTTGAGAATTATAAGTATAAAGTATTTTCTTAATTTCGTTTTCAACGAAGTAATTAAATTGAAGTAATTCCGTTTTCAACGAATGTAATCAAATTGAAGTAATTTCGTTTTCGAGGGTGAAAGTACTAAAATTTCGATATTTATAAAGTATTTCTATGTATTAAGTAAGTATTTAAGTATCATAATTTATAAAGTATGGCCTTTTGGGGGAAGGCAAAAAAAGTAGATTTATTAGAATTAGCATCGGAGTTAGGTCTATCTGTACCAGAAGATGCTAAAATAATTGATTTAAAACGTATTATAACGGAATCGGAATCATATGATGAAGAGTTTAGTAAGAGTTTACTAAGTAGAATTTCGGAAGATAGAGTAGCATCAGAAATAGCAGCCAAAACATTGGCCGACCGCGAGTATGATCTTGAACGACTACGCATAGAAAGTAGGGCTCAAAACGTAAGCATTTCGGATTTAAGTAGTAACGATGAAAGTAAAAACGTAAACTCAGATTTTAGAAAGTTAATGCATGAATACAAGATCAAAGATGGAGATATAAATTTTTATTTAGTTTTATTTGAACGGCAGGCGCGACGTATTGGTTTAAGTGAAGAGTATTGGGTATCACAATTATTGGGACTACTTCCTTATGAAATTACGCAACTAATCGCGCGTGAAAACGAAGATAATGCAAATAATTATAAGTATGTGAAATCATTATTGCTTAAGAGATATAAGTTAAGCGCTGATAAGTTTAGATTTAAATTTTTAAATAATGTTAAAAATCCCGAAAGTACATGGAAGGATTATTCATTCGAAGTACAAAACTATTTTGAAGAATGGATAACGGGACTCGAAATATCGGACTTTAGTAGTTTAAAAAATTTAATTATTACTGAACAATTGAAAAAACAAGTAAATCCAACAACGCGGGAACATTTTGTTGACGAATGGCCTAAAATCAATAAACCGGATAAATTAGCAGATAAATTAGATAATTATGATAATGTGCGATCTATTAACAGTTATAAATTTAGAAACTCATCAAATTTTTATTCTCGTGGTGATAAATTTCATGCGGAAAAGAAATCAATTCCGTTTAGTGAAAATAGAACTATAAATCGAAAAAAGTATGTAAGCTCGGATATTCGAAATGAAAAAGGGGAATATAAATGTTTCAACTGTAATGATTATGGCCATATATCTCGTGATTGCCCGGCGCCTAAAACTATTGCTTATTGTAAGAAATGTAAAATGCAAGGTCATTCTCTTCGGACGTGTAAATTTGAAAGCGAACAGAAACGAGAAGGGAATAATTTATCCGTTAGTCAAAACAACTCGGATTCAAGCGCATCATTGGCGCCTACGAATTATTTGAAAGATGCTTATATTTATGGTAATAAGATGACGGCTTTAATTGATACAGGAAGTAGTAGTTGTCTTATGAAAGAAAGTATCGCTTTAAAAATGAATCTGTACTTGCAACCAGATGACAGTGATTTATTTGGTTTCGGTAATCAAAATAATCCAGTTACGAAAGCTATAGGTAAAGCTGTAGTAAATATTCGGGTGGATGACGTAGTAGGAAAATTTATTACTTTATTAATTGTTAAGGATGATTCACAACCGTGTGATTTAATTTTAGGAAGAACATGGCTAGACTTACCTTACATTGCTTTTGCGCGTATTGGAGGTAATTTAAAATTTGGATACGCAAATAATGACGTTTTTTCTGAAATTCAAGTAGATATGAATAAAAATGCGGTTAAATTGAAAACAATGAACGAAGCAGAAATCGAAAGTAAATCAGTTAATTTAATTAGGGTAAAGGTCGATAAAGGGGAAAACTCAATTCTTAATGGGACAATTTTAGTAAAAAGTGTAGGTCAGAATTTTGATTCAATTCTTGAGGTAGTTAACGGTGAAACGATTGTACCAGTAGTAAATGAGAAAGAATTTAACTTAAAAATTAGGGAAGATCAGTGCTTAGGTAGGGGAATGGAGGTAAGTGAGGAAAGCTTAATGCTGTCTAATATAGTGGAAATTGATAGTGAAAAAGTTGAAGTAAATGCAATTAACAATGAGAAGTCTCCTATTTTAATGAAAGACATTAATTTTGACGAGTCTTTAGAAAGTATTAAAAGATTTGAACTTTTAAGTTTAATAAATAAATATCGTGACTGTTTTGCTTTAAACATAAGTGAGTTAGGCTGCACGAATTTATGCAAAATGGACATTAAAGAAATAGAAGGCAGTAAGCCGATTTTTCAAAAACCATATAAAACCAATTCCGAAGAAAGAAAACAAATAAAAGAAATTGTCTCTGAATGGAAGAAGTATGGAATAGTTTCAGACACGAGATCTCCATATTCCAGTCCTGTATTATTAGTCAAGAAAAAGACAGGGGAACAACGATTGGTAATTGATTTTAGGAAATTGAACTCTCAGACTGTTAAGGACAAATTTCCTTTACCAAAAATTGATGACATTTTAGAATGTCTTGGAGGGAGCCAGTTTTACACGACTTTAGATTTAGCTAGTGGATATCTACAGTTGCCATTAACAGAAGAAGCTAAATTGAAAACTGCTTTCATAACTCCAGACGATACTGGTCAATTTGAGCGAATGATTTTCGGATTGGCAAATGCCCCAGCAGAGTTCCAAAGACTAATGAATCTTGTTTTAGGCCCATTGTTCAATAAAAAAGTACTCTGTTATTTAGATGATATCTTGATTCCAGCTAAAACATGGACCGAAATGATGCAGAAACTTACTGAAGTATTTGAGTGTTTAAGAAGAGCCAATTTGACTTTGAAACTACCAAAATGTGAATTTGGAAAGTTACAAACTGAATTTCTTGGTTTTATACTTAGTAGAGATGGCTTGAAACCTGGACCACGTAAAATAGCAACTATTGAAAAATTTCCAGTTCCAAGAAATATGCATGACATCCAAAGATTTTTAGGACTTACTAGCTTCTTTAGAAGATTTGTTCCAAAGTATTCTCTCAAAGCAGCACTATTATCTGAACTTACAAAAAAGGATGCTAAGTTTGTTTGGACAAAAGAGCAAAGCGAGGCTTTCAAGGAATTGAAAAGTAATCTTATTAAAGCGCCTATTCTAGCTCATTATGATCCACAAAGTGAAACTGAGGTACATTGTGACGCAAGTTCTATTGGATTGGCCGGAATATTGTTTCAACGAGACAGTTAAAAGAATTGGAGAATGGTGTAGCAAGAAAACTACGGAAACTGAACAAAAATACCATTCAAGTAAATTAGAGTTGATGTCAATTGTGTGGACATTAGACAGATTAAGGCAGTTTCTGATAAGAATAAAGTTTACAATTGTTACAGACGGTCAAGCAATAGTGTATTTAAACGCTAAGAAGTCATCAAATCCTCAAATGGCAAGATGGTTTAACCTAATGCAAGAATATGATTTTGAGATACGACACAGATCAGGTGAACGAATGAAGCACGTGGATGCACTAAGTAGAGCAGCTGTTGAAGAGCCAGAAGACACTTTGAACACTATTATTGAGAGAAAATTTGAAGTTTGTGTTACCTTGACAACAGACGAACAAGTTTTGATGATGCAAAATTCCGACATTGAACTACATAATTTAATAGAGATATTCAAGAAAAATGATGATGATAGATCCGAAGTTGAAAAAAGAATGATCGAAGGATATGTTTTCAAGCAGAATAAGGTTTATAGAAAACACAAGGTTAAAGATAAAGAAATTTTATTATATGTTATACCTAAGGCAATGAGAAAAAGTATAGTAGTTAGATTCCACGATCTTATGGGACATTTTTCAGTTGATCGAACTGTTAGTAAAATAAAAGAATTATATTGGTTTGCCTCTATGAAACGTTACGTAAGAAGACATATTTCGATGTGTTTTGAGTGTTTGCTGAATAAAGTACCAGGAGGAAAACAGCAGGGATTTTTGAACCCGATTGCACCAGCGAAACGTCCATTTTCTATCATCCACGTTGATCACTTAGGTCCTTTTGTTAAAACTTGTAGAGGAAATCAAGAACTACTCGTAGTAATAGATAATCTAACCAGATTTGTCAGAGTTACACCGGTGAGAAGTACTTCAACTCAAAATGTGCTGAAAGCTTTACAGAATTTCATCAACGAATTTGGATTACCTGATAGGTTGATAAGTGATCGATGGTCCTGTTTTACTTCCCATCAATTTGAAGAGTTTTGTGCCACGAATGGAATTAAGCATACTCTGAACTCTACAAAGCATCCTCAAGGGAATGGTATGGTGGAACGAAGTCACAGAACCTTACTATCTACGATTTCTACAAGTATGGAAGATCTAAAACACAAAGATTGGGACTTGAAAGTTAAAGAGGCCGAACGCAATTTAAACAATGCAGTTAATAAAACAACCAACAAAACTCCATTTCAAATGCTACATGGTTACTCACCTAGATTTTATGATGGACTTATAAGTAAATTGGCAGATGATGAAGCTAAAGAATATAATGATCCTGAAGAAGTGCGTAAGGAAGCGATTCAGATAATAGAAGAAAAACAGAAAAAGATGAAATCATATTATGACAAAAAAAGATGTAAAACAATCAACTACGTTAAAGGTGAAATAGTGGTAATGAGGAAAACACCTCAAGCAACAGGCCAACCTTTGAAAACTCAGCCAAAATACAGGGGGCCATTGATAATAACACAAGTATTACCAGGTGACACCTACAGAGTAACTCAGTTACAAGAAAAGGAAAAGGGACACTTTTTCACAACTACAGCCCATGTGAGTCAACTGAAACCTTGGAGAATTCATCCAGACTCTAGTGATTCCAGTAACACTGAACAAGAATTTTGAACTTTGTGAGCTTAATTTAACTGAACTTTTATTATACTAAATTGAACTTTAAAACAAAAAAAACAAAAAACAATCTGAACTTTTTACAGTATTTTCCTTGAAATGTAGCGTATAATGTATCACTGAGTACTAATCATTTCTTTTTATTTTTATAAGTAGGTTAGCAAAAGTAAGAAAGTTGTTTAATTTCTAAAATTTTGTAAACTGTGAAGTTTAAGTAGTTTGAAGAATTGTAAGTATGTTTATTTTTATTATTTTGTGGTATTTTTAAATAACTTGTATGTATTGTGTTTAGTTTATTAATATAGTTTGTATTAATCAGGAGATTAATCGGTCAGTCTGGCCGAATGTTAACACTAAGCTTTAATTTTATTAAAATTTAAAAAAGAAAATGATTGGCCACTAGATGGCAGTAACAATTATGTGTAGAGGGAGCGTAGGTGTGCGCGCCGAGAGTGCCTGATGTGAAGAATGATGCAATTACTGATGTCTGTAAATATTGTTTGTAAATAAATTGTTAATATGCTAAAATAATCAAACTCTTACTTCCTCCTCCCCCCCAACCGAGCTACTCGATACCTGACAAATGGTATAGACATGCCAACAATATATATATATATATATATATATATATATATATATATATATATATATATATATATATATATATATATATATATATATATAAATCAGTTCTAAAAGGGTTTAGTGTTTAATGATATTATATATATACCTATTATATATATACATTTACCTCATCTAAACCGGTTTGTTTTGCTAATTTCACTATTTCATCCATATCGACAGAGTGTCCAATGTCTTCGCTCTTACTTAAATCTGGCCAAATGTTCTTCCATACTCCCTTCGAAGATCTTTCCGTTATCTCATACCAAGAAAGGGTTATGTTTTCTACAGCATTCATGATATTGTAGTTTTTCCAAAATTCTCTTATTGATTGCTTCTCATCTCCGTCTATTTTGTCAAACATCTGCTTTAATGTTCGCCGCAAGTAATAAGCCTTAAAATTGGATGCAACACCTTGGTCCATTGGTTGGATTAAGGGAGTTGTGTCAGTATTTAAACACAAAACTGCTTTGGCAATATTAATTATACATATTAGAAAGTACTCTGTTTTGCAGGTATAAATCTTGTTGCTGATAACAAGATTGTATCTTTTCCTTCTGGCTTTTTAATTTAAATTTTTTTTTTAATTTTGCAATATCTGAAAATATCTCCTGAAAATATAGATAATTAAAAATATTATTTTACGTATATTAATTAAATAAGTGGCTCCAAATACTTGCTTCTTAAAAATTTCTTAATTTATCATGTCTGATTGTCACATTGTCATGTCAGCACACTTTATTTAAATTGGGACATAGAACTTTTTTTGGTCACATTGCGGCCATTTTTTGAAAAATAATTGAAATTTTTTTTTATTTTAGAATAACTCAATGAATAATTCTGAATAATTTTTCGCGCTGGCAATAAAATTTTTAAGTAAAAGAGTTAAATTTAGAGCTCAGAACCTATAAAGATATCAGCCAAAACAATTGTTTTCGAAAAAAAGTTTCCCGTCATTGTACATACATGAGGTTAGTTCTTTAAGCAATTTTTATGTTTAACCATTTTAAATAATCAAAATATGTAAAAAAGAAACGTAAATAGTAATACATGCGTTAAATGTAAGGCAATAGTTCAAAAACATTTAGAAAATGTAAAAATAAATGCACATGTTTTCACTTATTAAAAAATATAATTATTTGAAAATTTGCAGTGATATTTTCCCTTAAGAGGCATTGAATAAAATATTGAGAATAGATATAATTTAAGGTACAAAAACAAATACTTGAAATTCATATACAGAATATTGCGTAATAATCACTATTCCTGTTTTTATATATTCTGCTATATTTATAGAGTTGTGGTCAAAAATGAAGTCAAAAAAATATTTGCGTTATGACTCACAAAAAAATATTCAAGCAAATATACTGCTAGCATATTGCAAACAAAACTACTACCAAAACCGGTTGAATCAATAGGGAAAGAACAACAAAACCAATTGGATTGTCTAATTTCTAATAATCATCTCATCAGCTGTTCTTTTACAGCATTCAAATAGATTCTTGATGTTTTCAGTCCCATTTTTCTCACTGGTGATTCGACAGATTTCGATATCATGTTTATTTTCTTTCTCGGTTAAATATTTATTTGTAACCTTATGATGGTGGATATAAAGAGCGGCAATAACTCTTTGTATATTGGAATTGATTTTTAACAAGATAAAAAAAAATTTCCGTGGTTTGCAAGCGTGTAAAGAAAAAAAAAATTAATGCTTAAACTCTACTCTATAAAAAAATAATTATCAATTCCATTATAATGAAGTTCTGAATATAAATGACGTAATAAAATAATCAGTCTAATTTTTTTAAATACGTAAAGAAAATTTAACAGTTAAATCGGCATTTTTATGATTAGATATTTTTAAAGAAAATTTTTGTTCAAAATGATGTGTCTTTCTGTCAATGCATCTCTTTTTTTCTTCCTTTCGTTTTATTTTCTTAACTGTCATCCAAAGAGCGTCTTATTACTTATAATGAATACCCATTATTATACATGGCTTGTATTGCATCATAATGGTATAAAGTAGATTTTCTTTTAAAAAAATATTTAATGCCAGAACAAAAATGCTAATATTGAGAATGAGTGACAGATTTTCCATACTCTAGTCAAACAAATTGAATATTTTAATGTCAAGATGCAAAATATTTTCGCAAAAATTATTCTCGCCTTACAGCATTTAAAAGTCTATATGTATTGATTAATAAACCTTCTAGTGGCAGATTTTATTGTTATGCAGATGAATGAGTGTAGTCCAACAAAGTCTAGCTTTACTGAGTACATTTGTCGTTTTAAGATCAACAATGCAAATTAAATTCAACTTTCGAAAAAATCATTCACCTTTCTTACAATAGTATAGTAGTACTAGAGGACTAAGTGCCCTGTTCACTGCCGCTCACTAACCCCGACGGTTGCATTGCAATAATCAGTTTTTTCTTCGAAAGTTTAAATTATTCACTTATAAATGTACTATTTTGTTTACTATGACGCTTGTGTTCCCACTTCTCCCGTCCAAATATTTCTCCCGTGTATCTATTAAGATCTATTAGAGAACATAAGCAATTTTTCCAAGTAATCATTTTTTAAAATGAAATTCGGTACTGAAATGATATTTGGAACTTAAATTTGGTTAATCTGCGCAGGAGATAAAGTTGGAAATGTAAAGTCACCGGGCGCAAATAAATTTAACTGCTTTTTTATTATAAATTTTTTTGGTCGCGATTACTTTTTTTAAAAATAAAAATTAATAAATTGATATATAAAATAGATTTACTTGCGCCGGCAATAGGGAAAAGTACCTGGAATTTAAAATTAAAGGTATATTGTTTTATAAAATTTGGGGATAGTTCACAACTGTAATGTAATGTTTTCGCTTAACAAACGGACGTATATATATTATATACAATTTTTGCATTCATCACACTGTGCAAGAAGCTGATCGAAAATTTCTAAATCATTTAACGAAATTCTTAAACAGTAATTTAAAATTGTATATTAAAGTAATTTTCTCCAAAAAAATAATAATTATAAAACGGTTAATAAGATTAGACACCGATTTAAATAATTTTATCTTAAAATGTAGCTTTAAATTACGTTATAATTAAAAGAAGAATGACTCTCTTACTTTTAATTTAGATAACAATCAAAATAAGAAACAAAATAGTAGAAGGGCAAGTAAATACCGCTAAATTAAGGATTCAAAAATATGTATAGGAAAACAATAACTTTATGTTTTTTTATTAATTTTATGCCGGTGAGAACCAAAAAATATATGGAAATCAATGCGGGAAAACTGGATCCTACCATGGGAATTTCTGTCCAAAAAAATGCACCAACAACAATGGAAAACTGTGTTAGACCATTATGTTTTTATGTTATATATTGTAAATAAAAATGCATATATGGTAATATGTTTTTATAACTTTTTAAGTCACTTATTTGCGAATATACCGAATTTGTTATATATACCGATATGACAAGAAAGCAAATAAAGAGTAATATACGAAAAATTTTATTTCTCATTAACTATAAGAAAAAATGAAGCAAGTAAAGAAGGGAAACAAGATTAGTGCATTAAAAGACAAACATTGGAAATAATCTTAATTTACTGTTTAGTTTCCGCTGGTATAAATGTCTTTAACGACAAGTTAATTGTTCTATCGTGACAATGTAACTAGTACTTTCAACCAACTTCAACTATATCTTGTAATAATAGTAAGAATGTGTTTTAGACTGCCAATGGCCCCGTATTATTTTATCTTATAACAAAATCAAATGTGACATGTTTTATTAAAATTAACATTTTATAACTTATTCTGACAATAATTGAATTTACATTATGTAGGATATATGATTTAATATTATTAATCTCTGATTCATTAGTAAAAAATATTGTGAAGTAAAGTAGAGCATTATGCCGTTCTGGGCCAGTGGGGTTCAGGCTCCAAAATCTCTGACCGACGGCATGTTGTGGCAGAGAGACCGGCAATGCAATAAGGTCAGCACAAAATAGTAATGCTTATTTTTAGGATTTATTTTATTTATTTTATTTTAAATGAAATGTGAACTAGTGATATTTTGGTGACAGCACAATTGATTGTATAATTAATACTGTAATATAAAAATAAAAGAAAGAATATGAGGTTCTATCTGATGCTTATTTTTTAAAAGATTCCAGAACCGTTCGTGCAGAAATATAGACGTTGGTTGCACGAAGCAATATAAATAAAAAAAATCGTTCAAAAACTTCAATAAGTTTTTTGATTATAAAATATTAAAACCAATTATTGGTTATTTTGTGATGTTCCGGTACGCATGTTGTACCATTCACAACAAATATATCTCTTACTAAGAAATCTTACTAGTTTTTTTAAAATTTATTTATTTCTTTTTTCATCTTCGTAAAGATATGATATTGTCTTTCAAAACAAAACCTCCCGAGGTAAAGATGATTTTGAGTAAAATAATTTACGAATCCCACCTCTTTTTCGATTTTATTTGCAAAATATATTAATTAAATGAGCTATTATGATATTTTTAAGGTGAAGAAAAATCAAGTTTTGTCTTGCTTCAAACTAAGGGAAAGGAAAAAAGATTTTTCTAAGGTGAAGGGAAAAAATTTTTTCAACTGACCATTCCTCCATCCTTAAAAACGCCAATGCAAAGCGTCTGCGTTAAATTTTCATTGTCAATGGCATTAGATAGATCAATCTATGTATATAAAAATGAATGTATGTCTGTCTGTCTGTCTTTTATAGACTCCTAAACCAACCGACCAAATGCTATGAAACTTAACATACAGATAAATCGAAGCACGAGGAAGGTCACTGTTGACATTAGAACATTCTGCGAAAAGCCGTTCCAGCGGTATGAGCGAAACTCGAAATGGAATTTTCTGATTGGTTAAAAGTTAGCCATTGTTTTAAATTTTGCTATAATATCTATAATTGCTATAATTTTGCTATAAATCTATATAAGATTGAGTTTTCAAATATCTTGAAGATAACAACAGTGATATTCTCTATCTTATAGCTCTATTCATTTAGAAAAGTAAATAACATATACTTTAATATTTAATTATAATTCGCGCAAGTTTCTCTATGTCAGGTGAGCAAAAGCACGTAAAATCATTAAGAATAGATTTTTTAATTATTGGTCGTATTACGGATTTAGTATTTGCGATCGTAACGCCCGAGTACGCCCTCTAGCGGGAGCCTGAAAATATCGGGCATTAATTCCATCATAACCATTGGCAATGACGGACGCCATTTTCTTAACAGCAAATAAGAAGCAAAATTTCCCTAAGAAAAAGGTAGAAGAACTAGAAAAAACTAACCAGAACATGCCAAACATTGAAGCAAAACACGCCAAGCAATTGAAGAACAATTCTCAATAATTTTTACCTTTCTATTACCAACAACATAACTTCGGATTTCATCACTTGTTTTACAGATGTGTGTATTACGGTAAAATAATTTTTTCTCTCTTCAATTCATTACAAATTAAAGTGAAGTCAACATTGCTTTCGTCATTTCAGTGAATAAATGTGAATTCAGAACTTACAGATCTGTAATAGTTATAGAATATTCTTCTTCCTTATGGAATAGTAAATATTTCTGTATCTATATAATTCGGAAAAAAAAATAAAGAATCCTCCGAATTACTTGAAATAGTATCATTTGTGCTGATTACTAATGAATTTTTTATCGTTTTCTTGGTAAGCATTTTTTAGTTTTGAAAGAATAATTTCAACAGGAACTCAGCTATTCTGTCTTCAAGCTACGTATTGAAATTCATAACGAGATCATACAATCATAAAATTTTGATGTGTGGTATGTTATGTAAAGTAATGAAGGAATAATCTATGTAGATATTATTTGAAAATAAAATTTTCAAGCGAAGAACATTTCATTTGGAATTCTCCGAATTTATCAAGAAGGTGAGTGTTATGATTTTCATAATAAAAAATTTGCTTGCAAATAATTTTTTTTCTTATTTGATTATAGTTCTCTACAGAATGGTTTTACGTCTGATTAAGAACTATAAGAATGAAAAAAAGAAACAATATGACAGTTCTTTTATTTCAATATGAAGAATTTTTAGAATCATTTTTTTTATCCTAGGAATTCTTTGTTTTACGTTTTTTACTTTATGATTTTTAGATAAAAATTGTCGTCAAAATACTTTTTTTGAAAAATTAAATGGTATAACATTATGTATTTATGTATACTTCTTGCATATTTTAATGTTTGAAGTACTATGATTCAGAAAAGTATGGAATAAAAATTCGGTACTTATGTATTAACGCCACCGCAACTACAAATTTGGCAGTTTTTAAGTGCCGCCAATCTTCACCTAAAATTTTTGCGGCAAATCATAAAATAAAACACTTTATTTAAAATCGAAGTAGTCAATCGGATTTTGGTGAGAAATGGGCCGATATAAAGTTTAACATAGATTCAAAACAAACTCTATTTTCGTTCACCAGATAATGTGGCCATATTAACTCTAATAAATATGATTCCAAATGAGATAACATTTCCAAAACGTACGCTTACCAAGATATAGTTTCATGTTGGGAATTGGTACATTTTCTTTTTTTTGATAAAATATTTCGCTCCTGAAAAAATAAAATTGCTTCTTGTTTTGTTTTTGGCAAATCCCAAAGACGAATTTTCGTAACACTAAAAAATGGCGACGAAAAATAATTGTTTTTTTTTTTTTGTTTCGTAAGCATTCTTTATTTTACGTTTTTTAGTTCCTAAATAATGATTTTTATTGAAACTTGAAATATTTTGATAAAAATTGTTGTCAAAAAACTTTTTTTACAAAATTAAATTTCATAAAATTACGAGGCTTATGTATACTTTTTGTTCATTTTAATTTTTGAAGTAATATGATTCTTAAAACTATGGAATGTAAAGTTTAAATAGGCCTTTCATGTTATATCATTAAATTTAGTAAAACTATTTCTCGAGGCATTAGGTTTTAACTCTTATAAGAATACTATACATATTTTTTTCTGTTAATTTACAAATATTTTTCCAATGTGTTTTGGATGTTCCTTCTCTAAATAAAAAGTGATACCATTTTGTTTTCGTTTTGCATAAGAAAGAATATCAAACATTTCTCTTTTTTAAATTTAATAAGCCACAATAAAGAAGGAACGTAACATTGCTACACACTACATTAAAGACGTTTCCAGAGTAACAGAATGACTGTTCATATAGAAATCGCTGGTATTCTTCTCATACAACAACGCCCCCTATAGTTCGTTGTGATCGCTAATTGTGAAAAAGTAAGTCTAAAAAAATAAAGAGTTAGTGTCTAATAAAAATAAAAGCAAAAGCAAATTTCATTCAAATGGCACGTTTTATATAATTATTTATATTAAGTATGCAATTTTAGATTCGCGATCGCAACACTCGATACGCCATCTAGCGGGAGACTGTAAGTATCGGGCATTAGTTCCCACATGACCATTGGCAATGACGGACGCCATTTTCTTAGCAGCAAATAGGAAGCAAAATTTCGCTAAAGAAAAGGTAAAACTTCTTGAAAAAACTAATCAGAACATGCCAAACATTAAAGCAGAACACGCCAAGCATTTGAAGAACAACTTCTCAATAATTTTTACCTTTCTATTACCAACAACATAAAATGTTTTCATGATCACTTGCTGTTACAGATGTGTGTATTGCGGTAAAATAATTTTTCTGTCTTCAATTCATTACAAGTTAAAATGAAGTCAGCATTGCTTTCGTCATTCCAATGAATAAATGTCTTCCAATGAATTCCATACAGAACTGTAATAGTTATAGAATATTCTTCTTCTCCATAGAATTGTATATATTTCTGCATCTACATAATTCAGAAAACAGCAATAAAGAATAATCCGAATTACTTGAAAAAGTATCTTTTGTGCTGATTATAAATAAAATTTTTATCGTTTTCTTGGTAAGCGTTTTTTAGTTTTGAAAGAATTTCAACTAGAATTCAGCTATTCTGTTTTTAAGCTACATATTAAAATTCATATCGAGATCTTACAATTATAAAATTTTGATGTGTGGTATGTTACCTAAAAGTAATGAAGGGATAAACTATGTATATATTATTTGAGAATAAAGTTTTCAAACAAAGAACATATCATTTTGGAATTCTCCGGACTTATAAATCAGGTAAGTGTTATGATTTTTATAATAAAAAATTTGCTTGTAAATAATTTTTTTTCTTACTTGCTGATCGTTCTCTACAAAATGTTTTTTTTACGTCTGATTAAATACTATAAGAATTCAAAAAAAATAATACGAAAGTTTTTATTGAAAAATGAGGAATTTTTAAAATTCTAAGAATTCTTTATTTTACGCTTTTTAGTTTATAATTTTTTGATAAAATTGTTGTCAAAATACTTTTTTTGAAAAATTAAATGGTATTAAATTATGTGTTTATGTATACTTCTTTCATATTCTAATATTTGAAGTAATATGATTCAGAAAAGTATGGAAGAAAAATTCGGTACTTACGTATTAACCACAGCTACAGATTTGGCAGATTTTTAGTGCCGCCAATCTACACTTAAAATTTTTGGAAAAAATCTTAAAATGAAACACTTTGTTTAAAATTAAAGTAGTCAATCGGATTTCGGTGGAAAATGGGCCGATATAGAGTTTAGCATAGATTCAAAACAAACTTTTCTCTCACCTGATTCTATAGCTATAATGAACTCTGATAAATAAGATTCAAAATGAAATAACATTTTCAAAACGGACGTTTACTAAGATTAAGTTTCATGTTATGGACTTTGGTACATTTTCGTTATATTTCACTCCATAAAATATTTCGCTCCTAAAAAAATAAAATTGCATCTTGTTTTGTTTTTGGCAAGTCCCAAAGACGCATTTTCGTAACACTAAAAAATGGCGACAAAAAAAGAATGGTTCTTTTTTTTCTTTTTTTAAAATAAAGAATGCTTAATTCTTTATTTTACGTTAAAATTTAAATGGGCCTTTCATGTTATACCATTAAATTTAGTAAAACTATTTCTCAGGCATTAGGTTTGAACTCTTATAAGAATATACCTATTTTTTTCTCTTTATTTACAAATATTTTTCAGATGCGTTCTGGATGTTCCTTCTCTAAAAAAAAGAGATACCATTTTGTTTTCGTTTGCATAAGAAAGAAAACAAAAATTTTTCTTTTTTAAATTTAATCAGCCACAATAAAGATGGAACGTTACAATGCTACATGCTACATTAAAGACGTCTCCAGTGTAACTGAATGACTGTTCATATGGAAATCGCAGGGATTCGGCACATACAACAACGCCCCCTATAGTTCGTTGCGATCGCGAATTAGCAGAATTAAATATAGTTTTTGAAGGTTTCATTGCTGACAGTTTTCATTTGAAAACTATTAGATTGTTTATCATCACAAAGTTTTCGAATTCACATTCATTTTATTTCTTTCATTTAAAAAATAGATTTTTTTTTTAAATTTTATAATTTTTATATTTCTTATTTATTTCATTTTTATTGTTCTTTTTATTATTTGAAATATATAAGTGAATTTTCGCTTTAGTAAATTTGCGACCACTGCCAACTTTTACTTTTCTTTTTGTTTGAGAGAGAATATTTGCAAAAATATGCCGCCTAAACGAATCGCTCTAAGTCAATCAACATCTCAAGCACGCAAAAAGAGAGCTACCCGTGTTTCAAAAACATTGGAGCAACGGGAAAACAGACTTGGAACAAATCGAGAACACAATGCTTTAGCCCGTTCCTTAGAAACGTCTTAGCAACAGGAAAGAAGACTGTTAACAAATCAACTATGCACTACTCAAGCTCGTTCGTTGGAAACATCAGAGCAACGAGAAAAAACACTGTTAATGAATTAACTACGCACTACTCAAGTCCGTTCGTCGGAAGCATCAGAGCAACGGAAAGCAAGAATGAAAACCGATCGAGAAAGCACTTACTCAAGCCCGTTCGTCGGAAACATCAGAGAAACGGGAAGCAAGAATGAAAATCAATCAAGAGCGCACTTCGCTATTCAGACGTTGCCAATACTCTGATTTGAATCTCAGTGCATTTCACTATGATCCAACCACCAACTATAGTCTTCACCCAAGCGTCATCATCAGAAAAATGGATCAATTATGTATGTTTTGTAGTGCTCTTAAATTTAAGAATGAATCATCTGGAATTTGCTGTTCTGGGGCAAAATGAAACTACCAGATTTAAAGTCGCCAGCCGTTCTTTTCTTACAATTAGCAACGTTCTTATCAGGACAAACAAACCACTCGAAACATTGTTTGGCGAATATACGCCGGTACAATTCGTGTTTCCAAATTACTTCATTCAAGACCAAACGTATCGAGAACGAGAATTACATGCCAATATTCAAAGTGCAAGGACAAATTTATCATCGTGCAGGATCACTTCTGCCATTGCCCGGCGCAGATCATAAATTTCTACAGATTTATTTCATGGGGTAACACAAATGATCAAAAACGTCATGTTTTTGGAGAGACACGGTGTTTGATGTATTCCATTGAATGGCAAAAAAGATGATTGCCACATGATTTGGCTTATTGAAAATATCACTCCATGCCAAATTGGTCAGCTCATATCAGCAGAAATACCCGATGTCGCCATTGATCCAGTCTTATTTCAGATCATTATCCAAAATATGTTTCATCGTCCGTGTGCATCACCATACATGTCTGTTTGAAAATGCACTAACGATATCCTACAGAATTAACTGCTGAGAGGTCGACTGGTTTTTTCACCATAAAATAAAATTCTCATTTCAAATCATAATCGCAAATCTCATTTACACACTTAAATACAAAATTAAAATTCAAACTGAAAGCGTTGCAACGCACGCTGGGTACAGCTAGTAACTAATATATAATACAGATAAGAAATAGTTTAATTTTTAATAATTTTATAAAAGATGAAAATGTCAATACGTGCTCTATGTTTTTAAATTCTCAAAAATATTAGCCTGAAAGCCAAGAAGTTATAGAAAATATGTAAAATTATTTTCCCACGTAAACAAAATAAAATAAAATATATTACGCTGTCATTAGCATGGAATTGATAAAAGTTTTCAACACGAAATTCCCTTGTTAAATCAACTATAGTTTTATCGGATTATTCAAAAACCATTTTTAAACTATCCCATCGACTTCATACTTCCTCCAAATAGGAATAGGTTGTTCCATCTCTTTCACTACAGAGAGAATGGGTAGGGAATGAGTGTCTGCAAGATGGCAAAAATGATCATTTTTTGATTCCAGATTGTAGAAACTGAAAATAAAACATTTCTTCTCTAATAACAGGATGCATACAAAATCAGTTCAACCCTCCAACTTTGTCACATTCAGTAATGGTTTTAATTTTCTTTTAATTTTATATATATATATATATATATATTATAGTCATGGTGATTTTGTTTCTAAATCTTTCGCCGATTGCGGCTTCGAGTTTACCACTTTGGCTAGATAAGAAAAAGTTCAATGCAGGTAATATCGGGCAATGACCCTTAAACTTGTAAAACAACAGAGTTGCCATAGAATTGCCATCTAGAGGGTCAGTAGGCAATTTTGGGATATTTTTTGTTGGACATTCCCACCAATCCAGTTGTTTTTAATAATAGCCATACATTTTGGCAATTGTCATAAGAAGCGCACATATTAGCAACATTGTCCGGTATTCTCAACACTGATGTTTTTTAGTATTAAACTCTTGGCGCAGTTAATGCTTGACTGATATTCTCAATGATGACGTATTTTTTATGTTGCGAACCCTTTCCCAGTTTTCTCTGCATTGTTTTTCATTTATTTATTATTTTTTTTAAAGTTAGGAGCTATTTCTCCTGTATTCTTTACAATGAGATACTTAAGATTCCTTATACCCTCCAGGACCTTTATCCCATAAACGTGACTGTGTGATTCTCTCTTCACGATCCACTTTAAGTATATAAAATGAGGCTTTCAAACTCCAGGGGTCCAAGATCATATGGACGTGATCTCAATCTTCTCATCTTGAATTAGTACATATATTCTCGGTGTGTGCAGCAAAAAATCAACTTCTCTTAGGCAACTTTATAACTAGCTAGTTATAGGAATAACGCTATTTAATCTGCTGTAATACTACTATAAATCTAATCTTTTACTATTAAAATGTTTCAATATTTTTCCCTCACCCATACGAAAAACGGGTATTCAGCAAATAGATTAATTATTTCATTTTTTAAATCCGATTAAAAGATTTTTGCCGTCTAATTAAAAAATATGTACGTAACTAAAGAAAAACACGTTGCAAATTTGTAATATTTTTTTCTTTGAAGTAGAGAAAACATTTACACCCTGTTTTATATTAAAATAGTGGAAGTCAAAATTCTTTCATTTGTCAAGAAATATTTTCAAAAAGCTTGTTTAGACCAAAACATGCTAAGTTCAAAGCATAGAATTCGCCAACATAAGTGAGGAAATTTTTTGAATTTTTCATAAGTTTTCGCAATGCCGCAATTATTTAAAATATAATTTACATTAAATAGTGTGCGTAATAAATAACGAAAACATGAGTAGGACACTTCTCGAATTTCTTATAATTTTTCTTTTCATGCCGGAAATCACTTGAATCTTGTTTTATATATATATATATATATATATATATATATATATATATATATATATATATATATATATATATATATATATATATATATATATATATATATATATATATATATATATATATATATATATATATATATATGTTCAAAATATAGAGAAAACATGGAAAAAATTACAGAACAATGAAAGTAGGGGGGAAAAGAAAAATAATAATAAAAATAACAACTGGAGAAAAAAAATCCGAATAAAAGGAAAAAAAAGAATAAAAATCCGGAAAATAAAAGATATAATCTTTTCATCAGCTCACACGATTATATCCGCAAAAAGGAGGACTTCCAGGATCTTTTCAATAGCATTCCCCTTTCTAAACTAAAAGATGTTCTTTTGAATTATTACTATGATTTTAAAAATATCCTTTATTGCTATTTCGATTATTGAGAAATTCTTATTAATTTTTGTCTTTTTAATAATTATCTTTACAATGGAAAAGATGTTTTTCTTCAAATTGATGGCATACCACAAGGATCTAATTATTCATCTCTATTAGCTAACTTATTTTTGCATTATCATGAAAAAAAATTATACTCTTAATAATAAATTTGTTTTTAGATTTATTGATGATTTAATTATTTTAAATTTTCAAGATTATACTATTTTATTAAATAATATTTACCCCGAGGAATTAATCTTGCTTCGTAATCATGATGATAATACTAATTTCAATTCTTTGGATTTGGGTATTATAAAAGAAGAAAATATCTGCTTTGTTGATTTATACGATAAAAGAAATGATTTTAATTTTAATATAAATAAACTAATTACCCGGAATTCTAATGTTTCTAGGAACAGCTATTTAAATACCACTTTTAATGAAATGAATAGAATTAAATGAATATGTAGTAATATTTATTTATCCAAAAAACAAATAGATAAACTCTTTCAAAATTTGATAAAAACAATGGATACCCAATTAAAATAATTAAATTCTTTATAAAATCATTGAGTTAATTGTATATTGTTGTAAATAAATTTACTAAAAAAATTCTTTTTTAATTTATATAATTTTTATCAGGTGCAAATCCATTTCAGTCAAATCCGTGGCTAAAATTATGTGCAAAACAGGCACTTCATGTTTATTTCTCTTTTCTATTTCATTTTTTTCTTAAATCAATGTTAATTTTCTAAAATTATTAATTGTCAACTTCTCTAAATTATCCAGTATAATATTACCTTGCGCACATCCATTTTTGGGCCCATCCTTGGTTACTAACAAATCAAACGCACTTCAGTACTGCAGTAAGAACGCACTTTAATACCAAATTCCTCTATTTACGCTTTTACCTCAATTTGCGCTTTTGGTTTCATATTTTGCAATCTGGCAATCTTGTTTCGAAAATATTTTAAATAATTCTTGAAAAATTTCCCGTTCATGTAAGTTCATTTAAATTCGCTGCTCGCTTTATAGATTTCATTTCATGTTTTATTCGTTTTTTTCCTTATATTTTATTTTCCGTTTTTACGTGATATTTTTACTTATTGTGTTCTATTTTATTTGTTGTAATTTGTTTTGTAAAATTTTTTTTAGTGCTACTCGCACTATTGCTTATTTTGCTTTGTCTATATTGATAAAATGTTAGAAAGCACTTCTTTTTGTGGATATAATCATGCGAGCTGATGAAATGATCATATCTTTTATTCTCCAGCTTCTTGTTATTTTTATTATTATTTTTCTTTTCCCCCCTTTTTTCATTGTTCTGTAATTTTTTCCATGTTTTCTCTACATTTTGAACCTATTTTATGATATTTGAACTTATTTTATTATATATATATATATATATATAGTTTTATTATTGAAAACGAAACACTTTCTCACACTTTTAAATGCATTAATTAAAAGTAAGACATTTTTCTCTTTGCACTTAGTTGGAATCTATTTAATAAACTATTTAATGAAGTAGCGACCTATTTAATAAACCAATTATAATTTCTATGATTTCCCTTATTATCAAAAACGAGTCATTTTACGGATTTTCTTTGCAAGATTTTCCCTGACTTTTATTGAGGAACACAACGATTTTGTATCACTCTCTCTCATTTCCATCATCACATTATGATTCAATAAAATTTATTTCCTCTTTTTAAAATCCTGTGCCTGTTTGTCCTGCTCACACGACTGTCACCATCAAAAGCTTTGTAGGATGTTAAGACCTGATGAAAACGGGCGCAGCATTAATAAAATGCTTCTTCAAAATATAAAAATAAAAATTAATTAGAGAGCACACTGCTACTATGTTGAAGAATGGAGCTTATTGTTTCGTTTTGAAAAAGAAATGTCATAGAAAATAAAACTAAGTCTTCCCCTGTGTTCGAGATCAAACTAAATGCGTCACGTAAAAGGAAACATCAACAATTAGTGAAAAGCCTCATGCGGATTTACAGCCAGTGCCTTGCTGATTATCAATCTCATTAAAAAGTGATGGAGGTCCAATTTGTGATCGACTTATTTTTATTATGTTGGTTTTACGGGATGTGCTTCTGCGTGTTTCCTTCAACGGGAGATGCTTTGTAAAAGAATTAAAAATCCTTCTCAAATAAATTCTGTTCGCGTGTGGCGTGGTTCATCAAATATTTGAAATGATTTATTGGGAGCGCTGAGAATGCGTATTGAAAAACGGATTCCATTTGGAGACACAAGGAGAATATGTTATTGTTTGAGTAGTTGTTGAATTAGATTTATTGTTCTTGAAATTATGAAACAATTTTTACCAGTGTTATATATTTATATACACAATAATACTGATTTTATTTAATAGCATTTATATTGATTTTGTATCTGTGTTTTTGTTTAAAAGATAATTTCAATGTATTTCACGATTATCAAAGTAATTAGCTAGTAAATAGAAAAAATAATTATAGGTCTTGATTAAAATTTTTGAAATTTTTTTTCTCGTTCTTGATGTTTCAATTGAAATGGTTATTTTTTTTATACATTTATCTTATTTTCATTCTTTAATATATATGTTTATTTTCACATTTCAAAAACTTATTTACTGTTATTGGATTTTTTTTTCCTTGAGGAATTTTTTTTCAATAAATTGATTTAATCTGACTAGCATAAAAAATGTTATAGGATTTTTAGCTTCGTTTTAATTATTTTATGCGTTATAGTATGTGATTAATTGATTATTTTTGTAAAATTTAAATTTGTTTTAATATTTTTCTTAGGGTAAAGATAAATAAGCAACTACAATATTTAAATTATTTCTAAATGTAATATTAAATAATTGAAATTTATTTTTAATGTTTGAAAGCTCTTACGGTGTGGTGTTCAGTGTTAGAGAGAGTATTGTGTTGTTGTGTCCCCTAGAGAGAAATTAATTAGTGGAACGAGAAGGCAGTGTGCCTATGTGAGTGTTATGTGTAAGGAGTGAAGCGATTTTCGAAAAATAAAGTAAAGAAATTCTAAGGTTCCGATCATCTTTTTTGTGTTGTGAATATTTTAAGAACTAGCGAATAAACATGGTCCGTCGATGCCAGAGATGGCTGGGACCGAAGAAAAGAAATTTTTTTAAATAAATGTGTATGGTGCGCGCTCGAGTTTCAATTTCACGGAGATTTTATTGTTATTGTTGTTTGGTGAGAGGTTAGTGACATATTTTTTAGTGATATTGATATTTAATCTAGTGTTTTGAAGCGTTATTATTTAGTGTTTATGAAATTTATTGTGATTGAGATCAATTTTTTCTGTGAAAATGAGTATTACTAAATTTTAAAAAAAAATGAGTTAAAGGCTATTGCTGAGTAGTTAAAATTACCAATACCTGATAATGCTAAAATTTTAGAGTTAAGAAAGTTAATACTAGAAAGTGAGATTTATAACATCGATAAAAAATCGTATCAGAGTATTGTTGATTGTGTATTAGAGGAAATAAAAGAAAACGAAAATAAGTTTAAGCGGGAGAGAGTAGAAAACGAAAACAAATTATAAATCGAGAAAACAAAATTGTTACAATTAGAAATAGTTATATATAATTAGAAATAGCTAAATTACGTGTAATCGAAAGCGAATCTAGACTTTTAAATTATGAAATTCAAACCATTTCAAACGAGTATGATGTTGAAAGTTTAATTAAGAGTGAAGGATAAAATCATTGAGTCATTGGATAGAGAATTAAATACGCATATTGGCATTAAGCAAGGAGGAACATGGCATAAACCACATGAATTAGGTTGTGAGTGCGATATTTTCATATCACCAAAAGGAAAAATTAAAGGGAAACAAAGTTTATTTCTTAAATATAAATCTGAATATGAACCACAACGTCATAATCGAAATAATTTTCAGGGGTCTCAAAAAATACTTCTAATGTTTATCTTTCTTCCGTCAAAAATGTTAAATGTTTTTGTTGTAATTCAAAGGAACCCCACCCGTTGTATTTGTGCCCTGTTTTCAAATCTATAAATGTTAACGAAAGAGTAGATATTTTTAAGGCTAATGATTTGTGTTATAAGTGTTTGCGCTCAGATAGCAATATTAAAAAATGTAAAGTAAAAAATTGTATTTGTGGGAAATCGCATAATCGTTTAATTCATTTCCCTAAATAAGAAAGCTATAACTCTTTCACCCAGGCACCAACTGTCACGGGAGCAGCTGATTAATCATTAAATCCTCAAGCGCAGATCTTCGTTAGGCAGGGAGGGTCTAAAAATGATAATACTGCTTTCCCCCAAATTGAGAATGAAAGAAATTCATCAGTTGTGGCTACGAGCTTTTTACGAAACAAAACTTTAAATGCTAGAGAGAGTAGAATAACCCCCGACTCGTGGACAAGATGAAGTCACGTGACTGCAGCCCAAACTTGCGGTTGACTGAGACCGCTTCTATTCCCGTCCATTCGTTTAGCATTGCGATTGTAAAGATACTAAACAAAGACTTCTAAAGATTCAAATAATATTTAATAAGGAATCTTACCTTGTTTCTGTTCCAGTCTGCCTTTACCAAGTATTCTTTTCCGGGTCTTTGGTTGTAGATAACTAAATTACACTTATGCTGAAAAATACTTCGCACGAGACGTTTAAGAATTATATTTAATAATTAATCATAATAAAAAAGGAGAAAGCTATTTACAGATGAAAAGATTTGTACGTTGTTCACAAACAAATACTAAGCTACCACACTCGTGGAGAAAAAAGTTCGTAATTGAATGTTTCTGTATTTGTCCGCTAGGGGGAATCGAGGCATTCTTAACACTCCCCTCCTTGAGTTCAGTAGAGTGACTAACTGAACTAAAAAAAAATAAAAAGTCACAGCATCAGGGTTCAAATCGATCAGGAACTCGCACTTGTCTTCCAGCACGAGTTTGCAGAGGCACACACTGATGAGGAGCTTGCTTCTTTAGTTGTTCAGTCAATTTTTCTTCAGTTGTTTTGTTGACTTCTAGAGGACAAAGTTTTTTCAAAGGACGGATTATGATTCCGGATTTGGTTTGCAACTTAGCAGTTCGGGCATGTCCATCTTTACTTGGCAAAATCTTTAAAATACGCCCGAGAGGCCACTGAATTCTGCTTACATTGTCATTCCAAATTATCACAATGTCTTAAACCTGAGCCGCGATGGCTCAGGGGATAGAGCGTTCGCCTTCCAATGAGGCGAACCGGGTTCGAATCCCAGTCGATACGAATTCCGCATCCGGCTTGCACTGACCACAGTGCTGACGTGAAATATCCTCAGTGGTAGACGGATCATGGGTTAGAGTCCCCTTGCCGTCAGGCTAACCGTGGGAGGTTCTCGTGGTCTTCCTCTCCATGTAACGCAAATGCGGGTTAGCTCCATCAAAAAGTCCTCCACGAAGGCAAATTTCTCCCAATACTCGATCCAGGAGTTCCCTTGTCTTCTGGATTGGGTTCAAAATTACAAGGCTACGGAGTTGAACATTAGTAGCCGTAAACCCATTAAGTTGGGTCGGCTGTTCAACGACGGTTATAAAATAAAATAAAATGTCTTAAACCTAGGCCGGGATAGCCTGGTCGGTAGGGCTCTGGGCCCATGTCCAATAGGTCGTGGGTTCGATCCTCGTCAGCCGAAGACTCCCCGTGTAGTAAATGGTGACTGATGTACGTTAAATCTATCGAGTCTCAAAGTCCTCCATGTTTCCAAAACAAATCAATACCTCTGGGGGTACTGATCTAGGAGTTTCCTTGTCTTCTGGATTGGTTCAAAATTACAAGGCTACGGAGTTGAACATTAGTAGTCGTAAACCCATGAAATTGGGTCGGCTGTTCAACGACGGTTATAAAATAAAACAAAATGTCCCCAACTTGCAGAGCTTCTGAAGTTTTTGGTCTTTGAAGAAGTTTCTCGAAGTTGACCAAGATACTCTGTTCTGAATCTCTTTCGAAGATTTGGGCAGATTTCATTTCTGTACGCAAGTCGTTTTTTAAATTTTTCTTGATCTAAAATATCGAAATCTGCAACACCCACCTGTCTTATTTCTTGTAGGAACATCATAGGTGTTATTGGTGATAGCTCCTCCGCATCATCGGACACATAAGTCAGGGGGCGTGAATTCATAACACTCTCACAGTCAGAGAGAACTGTTATCATTTCCTCGTAATTCAATGATGTTCTACCCAGAACCTTTCTTAGTATTCTCTTCATCATGCCAATTAAACGTTCCCAAAATCCCCCATACCAGGGGACAGACGGGGGTATGAAATTCCAGGTAATTGATGACAGATTTGATTCAGTCTTTAGCTGCTCCCAATCAATGCTTTTTAGAAGGTTCTGTGTTCCAACGAAGTTAGTTCCGTTATCTGTATAGACAACTGACGGTCTTCTCCTTTGTGAGATAAATCTTCTGAGTCCTAAAATTAAGTTTTCAGTAGAGAGGGATGATAAGAGTTCCAAGTGAACAGCCCTAAATATAGCACAAGTCACCATCAAAATCCAAGTTTTTTGACCATCTTTCAGAATGAGGGGACCAGCCAGGTCAGCACCTACAATTTCAAAGATGGCTGCATCTTTCACTCTATCTGCTGGCAGAAGACCATCTGGTACATTGGGTGGTTTAGAATGAAAACGTTTGCAGATGACACAGGATTTTATGGCATTTCTTATAGTTTTTCGACTTTTCAAGATCCAAAAATCCTCACGTAATGTTGACATCAGTAATTGAATTCCACAATGTCCTAATTGCTTATGTTTCCAATAAATCAGATTTTTAACCACAGTATAATCTGAAGGAAGAACTATTGGAATACGAAAATTAAAATCATCTTCTCTCATAAATACCTTAGTTTTAATGCCGATCAGTCCTTCATCATCAATAATTGTTTTCAAAGAATTCAGTCTCTTTTTTCCATCGTTGGCAAAAGCATCCTTTTGGACACACTTTAGAATTATATTCTCAGCATTTTTCAATTCTTTATTGTTGAGCTCTCCAAAGGTTCTGTCATTTTCTCTTTTCTTTGAATTTTCAGCGAATCGAAAAATCCATCCGGTTATTCTCAAAAATTTCAAATAAGATGAGTACTTGTAAAATTTTTCATTCTCCTTTACGTTAGTTGCAGTAACTATAGTTTTTCTTTTTTCTGTATTGATTGTATCGATATTTGGCAATATTTCGATCTTCGGCCATCTTTCTTCATGTTCTTTTAGAAAATCTGGACCCCTCCACCATTCAGATTGAAGAAGAGATTTTGCTTAGCAACCACGTGATGGTAAGTCAGCGATGTTTTTATTTCCAGGAACAAATTTTCATGAATTCGGACAAGATGATCTTCGGATTTCTCTGACTCTATTTTCCACAAATGTACCCCATGGTACGTCAGTTCTAATCCAATATAAGGTATCCATTGAGTCGGTCCTGTAGTGAGTTTCTACATCTTCGAGTTTCAGATCTTTTTTGACGGATTTTTCTAACCTTGCTGCAATGCAACACGCCAAAAGTTCTAGGCGAGGGATAGTTATGTTTTTTAACGGAGCTACTCGAGATCGAGCCTGGACTAACTGGCAGGTTACATCGTTCTCAACTTTAACTCTAAGGAAACCACAGGTGGCATAAGAGTTTTTGCAAGCATCGCAGAAAACATGCAAGAATAAACTTCCTGAACTGAGAGTGAACTCACTCAATCTTCGGGGTATTTTCACGTTTTGCAGTTCAAAAAGTTGATTTTTCCACTTATGAAACTTTTTAACAATATTATCAGGCAACTTGCAATCCCATGAAACTTTGATTTTCCAGCATTCTTGTAAAATTATCTTGGGAATCAAGGTTAATGGTGCAGTAAGCCCAACTGGATCAAAAAGCTTGTGAGCTAATGAGAGAATACTTCTTTTCGTTACAGGTTCATCCTTAAATTCCAATTTTCTTAAATCACAAGTTAAAGTGTCTTCTTCTGTATTCCGTAGCAATCATAGCACAGGTACTTCTTTTATATTCAAAGTTTCAAAAGGACATTCGTCTTTTTCTGCAATGCTAGTGGAATAGCTGTTGTTACACCATACTCTAAGATCAAATTTGGCTGAAGCGAATAGTTTACATGATTCATTTCGAAAATAGTCCAGTTCTTGAGGAGAATCGACACTGGTGACGCAGTTGTCCACATACATCGAGTTCTTCAGTTTAGTGGCTAGATCTTTAAGATGCGCAGGGGCTTGTTCTAAGTGATGATCTAGAGTCGCAGCTAAGAGAAACGGGCTACAGTTTATCCCCAAAACAACCCTGCAATGATGATAAATGATCTATTTTCTAGGGTCTCCTTCTTTCCACCATATGAAACGCAAATAGTCTCTGTCCCGCTCATGTAATGATATTTGCAAAAATGCTTTGCGAATATCAGCGATGACTCCTATTTTTCCAACCCTGAAGCGATTCAAAACTGAGGGAATTAATTCAACTAAATTAGGGCCTTTTTCAATACAGTCATTAATGGAAACAGAGTTTCAAGTGCGAGCAGAGCCGTCAAAAACGGGTCTACATTTCGTAGTAGATTGTTCTTTAAATACAGCCCTATGTGGTAAATAACTAACATTTGACGTTGAAAAGGCTACAGGCTCACCAACTCTCTCAATTATCCCTTCAGATTTCCATTCATCAAAAACCCTTTCATAATCTTTGAGTTTGTCAATTGATTTTAGAGACCTAATTGTGTTCTTTAATCTTTTTCCTGCCAAGGATTTATTATCTGCAAGAGGCATGTGTCCATCTAACCATGGAAGGCAAACTTTATACCTCCCGTCATGATCCATAGTTACAGTTTCTTTAAAGTGTTTTAGGGCAAGATCCTGTAATTCTTCTCTAGATCGTTTTTCACAAGGATCAACAATTCCCAATGTATCTAATCCCATAAATCAGTGATTTTTACGTCATTAACATGAAGGGATAGAACCAAAAGCGAACTATCAAATTTATCATGATTGGTTGACTTTCCCATTACAGTCCACCCTAGATTGGTCTTTACTGCCACTAATAGAGAGATGTTCTATACGATCTGTTATAACCTTTCTTGCAACGTCGGCCCCCAATAGTAAATGTATTTCGTTCAAATTCCTTTCATGTAAACATTCCTTACTTTTTGGGGAAATATCACTCAAAATAATACCCTTTGACTGTAGATCTTTTAGCAAGTCAAAATTATTAGCCCTAGGAATATTGGTACAGATTTTCTTTTGATCCATAGCAACTAACTCACAACTATATTTTCCATCGATACTACTTAACTGCAAAGCGTATCGATTATGCAATTCTGTTGATTGAGATCCTCCAAAAAGTCCATGAGTAATTTCTTCTTCACCCAATTTTTCTAAACCCATTCTTTCAGCTACAGACTTACTAATGTAACTCTTTTGGCTGCCTGAATCATAAATTCCCCGGATAAAGTGTTCTTTACCTTTATTGTGTATACGAACAATCAATGTTTGCAAATATACAGTTTCAGATGATGTTTGATTCGTTAGTACGTTATCTTCAGAGTTAGGACTATTTTTATCTTTAACATCATGTTTAAACTTAGAAAAGCACAAGGCAGTTTGATGTTTACCTTGGCATCTGCTGCACACAACCTTAAAACGACAAAAGCGTGCAATATGGCCTTTATTTTCTGAACATTTGAAACAAATCTTCCTCTTTAACAAAATATATTTTTTCTCTTCAACGGATAAATCATTAGCATATTCAAATACGGAACTATCATGTTTAGAGGAATCGCAAAAACCGCATAATTTTTTATTCATATTTTCATTTATTTCAGAAGAGATCAATTCTGAAGCGGAAATGAATTTCTTTTTATTTTATAATTTATTGTATTTGAATCGAGTATCGGGAATGTTTTGCTCACTGCTAGTAGAAAATGATTCAGAGAAGGATGATTCGAATGATGAAGAATGATTCGAAGGTCATCCGCACTAGAATCCGAAGTTCATCCGCTCTAGAATTTAACTCCTTGAAAAGAAAGGTCAAAAGTTCTTTTATATCTGATTCAGTTTCACTTTCACGTCTATTATATTCTAAAACTAAATCAGGCGGTAAAATTTTAATGAGAATGGGGCATAAAACATTTCCGTAATTTTTACAGACTAATCCTAAAGATTCTAAACTTCTTATTTGGGTATTTATGTTATCATAAAATTTTCGGAAAGAAATTACATCACGTGAGTTCTTTAATGGTTGCATATTTATGATATTATTCATGTGGGCGTTAATAAGAATATCTGTTCGAGCAAATCTTTCTTTTAATAATTTTACTGCCGTGTCATATGTTTCTTCAGAAATAGAAAAACCTTCTATTGTACTAAGGGCAGTTCCACCCAAATGAGCTTTTAAGTAATTAAACTTATCAATTTTATCGAGAGTGTCATTGTTATGAATGGCCGACTCAAAACTGTTCCAAAATGTCAGCCATTGTTTAAACTCGCCATAAAATTTGGGAATGCTTAATTTGGGGAGTTTAATTCGAATACTTTCTTTTTGTTCACTTTTATAATTTGTAGACGCATCAAGTTCTAAGGATTCCTTATTTTTAGATTTTTCATTCGACATGTTTTCTTTTATTTCCTGAATTTTCTTGGTAGCGCGGAATTTACAACGAACAACCTTTTTACTGTACCCTTCTGATTTCGAAAATTCGTCTTCAAACTCTTCTGGTGTAAACAAAATTTCTAATTCTTTGTTAATAGATTCAAGTGATTCATTTTTGTTTAGAAGAAAATGTAAACACTCTTCTAAAACACTGATATCTAACACTTCTGATTTAAGTTCATTTTCTAATACATTCAGTGCTTTAGTAACAGACGATCTAAGCAAACCTCTTTTTTTCTTTAAAATTGTTACCCGTTCCTCCATTGTTTATTTTTTCAATTTAGTGCTAATTTATATTTTTCAGTTCAATTGAATAAGTGTTCAAATTAAGAAACTACATCCCGGCAGGGATGCCATGTAACGATACTAAACAAAGACTTCTAAAGATTCAAATAATATTTAACAAGGAATCTTACCTTGTTTCTGTTCCAGTCTGCCTTTACCAAGTATTCTTTTCCGGGTCTTTGGTTGTAGATAACTAAATTACACTTATGCTGAAAAATACTTCGCACAAGACGTTTAAGAATTATATTTAATAATTAATCATAATAAAAAAGGAGAAAGCTATTTACAGATGAAAAGATTTGTACGTTGTTCATAAACAAATTCTAAGCTACCACACTCGTGGAGAAAAAAGTTCGTAATTGAATGTTTCTGTATTTGTCCGCTAGGGGGGAGGATCGAGACATTCTCAACAGCGATCGTCTACGTCTGATGCAATTAACTGTCTGTCTTTTTAATTCAGAAATAAGAATGGTACAAAATTCCTGAGCATTTTGCTGCACGGAGAAGTTTTCCAGGGGCTGTCCGATAACTTTTTACAAGAAAGGGAGACATTTCTTTTCACTTTTTCTATTTTAAAATTGATTCTAAAATTTTTCTGATACTCAATCATGCTCTGATAATCATGTTTTATTTGCTTTAATAATCAATTACGCTAGTTTTTGTTCACTTTTTTTTACATTTAACATAAGTTTTTATTGTTTCTTAAACTTTAAACTTATAATGTTTTAGTATATTTCAATATATACTCAATTTTTAGCTGAAATAGCTGCAAAGCTTTGTTGGCTTCCTTGGCGAGATACTTTAGCGCTCAAAGTATCTTCCTTGGCGAGATACTTTGAGAAAACTTTCGGATTTGTTTCAGTTCTCTTTAAATGTCGATATCATTTCTATATATTCTGAAGATTTTGTAATCTTTACCTCTTCATTACTAAAATCCAATATTTTTCTTGTTCTGAAATGTTTCCTAAAAATAGATATATTTAAATAAAAAATATGGTACATAAGAAGTTGTGTTTTTTAAATTACATAGGGATGCTTAAAAAACAAATTATTTGTATATTCTTATATGTTTGAGGAATAATTAAATTCTATGAAATATTTTTAGTATTTAAATGTAAAATAGTGTATAGTAGTCATAGTGTTAATTTTTAATAAAATTGTATCAATCTGTTACTATACATAAAATGAATACAAAATTATGTATTATTTAGAAAATAAATTAAGGTATATTTAATACAATAATTAAGTACTTGTTTATCTTCTTTTTATTTAAAAATAGTTTCTATATTGGAAATACTTTATTTTACTAGTATATTAAAGTGTAGAATTAGTTTGATTTAGTGCAACAAATTCAGAAAACATAACATAGAAGTGGCTAAGTTGTATAGGAGTAAATTAGTGCAATGTACTAGCATGTAATGGATTGGTATGAAATAAACTGTTCAGACGGCCAAGGCTAACAGCTGGCTGTGGTGCAAAGATTTAACATCCGGAACATTTCTTGTAAAATTTCAACTGTTTTTACCTTTGTATAGATTGTATATATTTTATTTGCTAGCTGGCTAAAAGATATAGTTTTAAATGCGTTTACTATTTTTAAGAAAATTACATTTTTTATGGAGGGGCATTATAATTTTCTTAATGTCTATAAAATGATTAAGGTTTTTTTAGTTGTAAAATAAAATATTTTTAACTGTTACTTTTTAAGTTACTGGTTTTCTGTATAAAAATTATTAAATATATATTGACCTATAATAGTTGCATAAATTTACCTAATAAAAAGTTGCATAAATTGCAATTTCTATCACAATAAAAGTAAGGTTTTTTATTTATAAGTTCGTTATTAGTTTCAATCTACATTTAGTACAAAGTAAAAATTCTAATTGTTTTCTCTTTTATTTAAGTATTTTTTGTTTAAATTTTAAAAGGGCTTTGTAATAGGTCTTTGTAATAAAAACATTTACAATTTTTTTTTCTGAATATAGTAATAAATATAAGTGGTGCAGAATATCGTTTTCTATTTTTATATAATGAATAAATTTTAAGGAATAGTGTTAAGGGTAAAGATGAGAACTACTTAAATTTTTTAATAAAGGCAGTACTTTAATTAAAATTTATATGTTAAGAAAAAAAAAAAAAACTCCTTATGTTTTAAACACCCATTTAATAATATTAAAGAAATGTGATTAACGAAAATATTTTTTTGTTCTCTTTCAAATGCTGTGCGATTATTTGCGCATTGGTAATATCGAAATAAAGCTGGTTAAAAACTTTTGTTCACCAACATTTGTGATTCTGCGCCAAGTATTGCACTCTTTCCATCACGTGATTGTAGCTATTTGCTTGCTATCTGTGGCGTGTCTTTTCGGAAGGAATAAAGCGAGCTTGGTATGAACTAAAGACAGTTCTATTGAGTACCGCGATGTTTTATTCGAGACAGATACGGCGTCATACATGAAATTAGATGACTATTAGATGGGGGAAGTGAATCGCATTTCATAACAAAGGATTGTGCGGATAGATTACAGTTGAAAAATGAGAAAATAAATTTGCTTGTATCTTGTTTGAATGATTCCTCAATGACGATTAATGGGTGTGTTACGGCTACAATAAATAACAAGAATATGAGTTTTAAAAAAGAGCTTAATTTGCTACTCGTAAAGAAAATAACTGATTTAATTCCGTCTAGAAAAATTAATATTTCAATTGATTTACCTAGCGGAATAAAACCAGCTGATCACACATTTAATATTCCCGGTGAAACTGATATTTTATTAGGCTTTGAAATATTTTATGAATTACTTAGACCATGTCAAATTTATATTGGAGATTCTCGAATACTTTTGCTAAATACAATGTTCGGATATGTCGGTGCCGGAAATGTCAATAAGATGAGGGATAACAAAATTCATTGTGGGATAATACGAGATAGTGATTTAAATACTACATTAAAGAGTTTTTGGGAGTTGGAATCCATTGGTATCGAGAATAAGGGTAATAGTAGTGAGGAGGATATAAATTTGGAAATGTTTAAGCAAAGTGTAAGTTTTAAAAATGGTAGGTATAAGGTTGATTTTCCGTGGAAAAGAAATAGTAGAGAATTGAGTGATAATTTGAATTTGGCGAAAAAACGACTCGGAAATCTTATGAGAAAAATGCAGAGTGATAAAGTATTATATTCTGAGTATAGTAAGGTCTTAAAGGGTTACCTGGATGAGGGAATAATTGAGAAGGTAACAAGTCCCTTTATTACCACAAATAACCCAGTGTTTTATCTTTCTCACCAAGTGATAAAAAATGAATCTCTCACAACAAAACTACGAATAGTGTTCGACGCCAGTGCACTCGAAGTAGGACAGTTATCATTAAACGACTGTTTATCTCAAGGAATAAATTTAAACCCGAACATTTTTGACTTGCTAATATCTTTTCGTCTAAACAAAATTGCTGTTTTAGCTGACGTCGAAAAAGCTTTTTTACAAATTTCCTTGGCTCAAAAGATAAGGACGTTGTGAGATTCTTAGTGGTTAATGATAGAAACGATGCACAACAAGTATTCAGATTTAATCGTGTGTTGCTTGAACTCAACGTGTCTCCATTTCTATTAGCGGCAACTATAAAGATTCATATAGAGAAGTATGCAGAACAATATCCCAATAATGTACAGACACTCAATGAAAGTTTCTACGTCGACGATCTCATTTCTGGTAAAGATACCGTAGAATCCGCATTTGACTTGTCGAAGACTGCTGCAAAAATTATGAGTGGTGCAGGAATAAACTTGCGAAAATGGATTACAAATGACTGTGATTTAATGAAACTATGGCGTTTAGAAAAACTAAACGCTACTTGTTAATGGCAGCAGGCAGAATATTTGATCCAATTGGATTTGTGAGTACTTTCACCATAAGATTTAAAATTTTGTTTCAAGAGATCTGGCAACGAAAATTAGACTGGGACGAAGAGCTACTGCCAGACGTTAGTGAGAAATTTGAACAATGGTATTCAGAAGTGTATTCCTTAAGTTAACTTCAGATTCCTAGATGTATTATGAAGTGTGATGATGAGAAATTTCTGGAATGTGAGCTACATACGTTTTCCGATGCTTCCATTAAGGCGTATGGAGCTGCTATATACAGGGTGGTCCTAAAATATATGTCAAAAATGTAAAGGTAGGTGGAGGGGACCTAAATAAGCATTTTCCGTATAGGATTGTGTGCTGCTATATACAGGGTGGTCCTAAAATATATGTCAAAAATGTAAAGGTAGGTGGAGGGGACCTAAATAAGCATTTTCCGTATAGGATTGTGTGTGCGGTAATGCTGCCTTGAGTCGGTAGGGAGCGCTGGTGACTGCAGCTTATAAAAGCGCTTGCTAGCTGGATTCATCATTTCCCGCACGGATCTCAAACATCATGCATCGTTTCATCGAGCTTGCCTACATGCATTTCATGTATGGGGCTGCACAAGGAAACGGATTAGCTGCTCAGAGGATTTACAGGGTTTTCCCGGATAGAAATAAGCCGGATCGTCGAACATTCGAGCGTCTTCTTCGGGAGTTACGCATAAATGGATCGTTTTATGCTTACAGGCGTGAAGCTGGCATTGGAAGATATCGCAGAGCTCCTGCAGTGGAAACCAGAATACTAAATACAGTAGAGAATAATCCTTCGACAAGCTCGAGAGCTGTAGGACGTGCGTTGGGTGTGAGCCATCAAAGTGTTTTGAGGACGAAGATCTTGTTGCCCGCTTGTCTGTTGCTGCTTTACATGTGCTCGACATGCCTGACGTCTTTTCTAAGGTACGCCGATCCATGCGCCGTCGCTGTGAATCTTGTATCGCTGTCGGGGGCTGCTTTTTCGAGCACCTCTTGTAAACTGTTGATAAATTTTCGTTTTCTTTTTTCTTTACTTGTCTTTTCAGTTTCCTTTGATTCATACTGCTTTACAAGCTAATGCTTTAATGTGCCATTACCGCACACACATTCCTATCCGAAATATGCTTATTTATGTCCCCTCTACCTACCTTTACATTTTTGACATATATTTTAGGACCACCCTGTATATAAGACTGAAAACTCCCCAGAAAATCTCTGTTCATCTTGTGAGTTCCAAGAGCCGTGTGGCTCCGCTAAAACCATTAACTCTTCAATGTTTGGAACTAATGAGAGCTTTGCTTTCTGCGAGATTGGCTAGAGAAGTCTCACGGGTCCTCAGTAAGAAAATACCAACGACCAACTACTTTTGGATTGATTCGACTATAGCCTTGTGTTGGATTCAAGGTCCTAGCATCAGATGGAAGGTCTTCGTCGCTAATCGCGTAAAAGAGATACAATCTTTGACGAATAAAGGTTCTTGGCATCATTGTCCTGGGAAGGACAATCCTTCAGATCTTTTTAACGAGAGGAATCAACGCCGACTTACTGCTGAACTGTAAAAAGTGGTGGAATGGACCGAATTTTCTTCATGAACAAAATACTGTCTTTAAAAGCGATAGTGTAGTACTCAGTGACAGCAAAGAGTACGTTAAAAAACTTGAACAATCTACTGACTTTTAATTGTTTATTAGTGATAATTAAGGCCCGGATTTTGATGACATTTGCATTTTTGGACATTTTTTGTCCTTTAGAGCATTTTTTTAGATTTATAGGGAATATTTCTTCAAATTTTGGGGCATATTTTGCATTTTAAAGCATTTTTTAAATTTTTTCCAATTTTTATTATTTTTTATCATTTTTCATTATTACACTGGCTTCCAAACAATGAAGAAAATCTCTAGGATATTAACAGGTGAAGCAAAATCTTTTCAAATAGAAGAAGAATTGTCAGTAAGTGAGACCGAATTTTTCAAATACGCACCAATAACCTTCTTCAGGTATAAAAATTAACTTTCAGACAAGAGGCGCTCGTTTACATTTCAAAATATTAAAAAAAAATTAATAATCCAATGTAATTCTGATATTTAGTAATATTATGAGATGGAAGTTGTTATATTCATTAAAGTTTCTATACAAAATGAAAATGTTTTGGAGTCAATATATTTTCCTCTTTTTATTTTATTAAATTTTTTTTTTTTGTTGCTTTAGGATATAAAACATATTTTTCAAACTTTAATGAACGTAGAACAAGTATTGCATTGCTTTATATTTTTTGAAATGACTCATAATAATTTTAAAGAGTAAAAAATTGTTTTAGTTCAATATTTTTACTTTATTTAAGTCATGTCATAAGGCATTTTTAGCGCAATTTTCGCTTTTTAAGGGCATTTTTTGCACTTTTAAAGGGCATTAATTGAGATTTTTTAGGTCATCAAAATCCGGGCTCTAGTGATAATAGTAATTTTCTTGATAATTTTCTAGAAGTTAGTAATAATTATAGTAAACTCATTCGTGTATTAAGCTTTGTATATAGGTTCATCGATAATTGTTGAAGCACACATGATACATCGACTGGATCTCTGTCTCCCGATAAACTCAAAAGAGCTGAACTAAAAATGGTAAGTTTATTGCAGAGACTGGAGTTCAGCAAAGAAATTAGAGATTTAAAAAGTGCAGGAGAAGTTTCAAAGCAGAGAAAGGTAAGAGATTTATGTCCTTTCATTGACAAACAAGGACTGTTAAGGGTAGGTGGACGTTTGTCCAGTAGTGAATTGTGTTATGACAAAAAATTCCCATTATTGTTACCAGAAAAACATAAACTAACACAATTGATAACTATTAGTACTCATATTAAGCATTTACATGTTGGACCTCAAACGTAATTGTTTATTATAAAGCAAAGATTTTGGCCAATAAATGGCAGATCTGTTTGTAGAAAAGTAGTCCGTGAGTGTTTGCCATGCTTTAAAGCTAAACCAATAACTTGTGATCAACTTATGGGTGACCTACCCAAAAGTCGTGTGGGTCAAAACTTTCCATTTGTCATTTTAGGAGTGGAATTTTGCGGTCCGTTTACAATTAAATACAAGAACCATCGGAAAGGTATTTTTCAAAAAATTTATGTCGCGATTTTTGTATGCTTTGTCACAAAGGCGGTTCATTTAGAGCTTGTGACAGAGTTGAGTTCTCAAGCATTTATAGCTCTCTTAAAGAGATTTCTTTCGCGTAGAGGAAAGTGCAGTATTCTGTACTCAGATAATGCGACTTATTTCATTGAGAGTAATAATGAGTTACAGCAATTATTTAGCTTAGTTAAAAATCCTGATGAGAGAAGTTTATGTGATTATATGAGTCATGAAAACATCAAATGGAAATTTTTGCCACCGAATAGTCCAAAATTTGGAGGAAGCTCTGGTGTGAGATCCTTCAAATATCATCTGAAGAGAGTAGTGGGTGATAAGAAATTAACTTATGGGGAATTTTTGACAGTGACTACTCAAATTGAGTTTGTTTTAGTTAATATAATGTTTATTTATATTGTTTTTATTTAATTAAGTTATATTGTTTAACTTTGATGTTTTTCCCTACGTTTTTTTCTCTCTAGTAGAGATTGGAAAGGAAAAATTTTTTAAATGGAAAAAAAATTTCTTTTAAGATTTTAATCTTCAAAGGAAATGAGAGAAAAGACGATATAAATGGAACAGTAAGTTAAAAAGTAAGCCACAATGAAAAGAAATAAAAGGAAGTGATTTTACAGATTGAGTCAATGTTTTTTCTAGGTGATATAAGGTTTATTTATATTACTTGCATTCACTCTAAGTTGTATTGTTTAACTTTGTAGGAGTGTAACGCAAAACATGTTTTTTCCCTCTCTGTTAGGGATAGGAAAAGAGACAATTCTCCAATGGTAAAATATTGCCTTTTAAGATTTTAATCTTTTAAGACAATGAGAGGAAAGACGAATTGAAAGGAGCACTGTGATAAGAAGTAACACAAGTATGAAAGGAAGGAAAATGAAGTTATTTTTCAGATTTTGCTAACGTTTTTTCTAGGTAATATAAATTTTATTTATATTGACTGCATTCAATCTAAGTTATATTGAGGTTAGCGGCTATCTCAAAGTCTAGATCTGAATCCGGTAGAATACCTTTGGGATATATTAGTAAGAGACGTTTACAGATCTGGCCGGCAATTCAAAAGCAAGTCCGATTTAATTGATATAATCAAGATATCTTGAACACCTGCATTTTACAAATCCAGTCTGGGTCCATAAATCGAGATTGATAATTGTACTCGAAAACCAAGAATCTCCCTTAAATTATGTGTAATAATTGAACCGACTTTATGCTTGGTTCAACCTACTTTGGGTTGAAATTTTATTTCGACTCATTAAGTTATATATAATGCATTTTGCTATTAATTTAATTTTACTATGCTATGATCCGTGGCTAAATTATAAAATTAAACCACAAGTCCTTACTTCTAACGTTTTATCACTTTCTTCAGTGACTTTATACTTTTTTCCAGTACTGTACCAAGGTTTTTTTTAATGGCGGGCACTTGGAACTATTGTCCACAGAAAGTGCCAGAACTGCTAACTCTCTTTTCGTTACCCAGTGGGCACCTGTGGCGGAGCTACGGCGGTGGAGCAGCGTCGCCCACGTCACACTACCACAACCCGTTTATAAGGCGGGTCACATTCACACACAAAGGAGAAAGGACATAGTACACGGATGAAGAGAAAGAAACATCATGCCTTGCCCGGGATTCGAACCGAGTACCTTTCTGGTGCAAGGACAGTTCCCTGCCCCCTACACAGGCCGGTCGGCAATGTACCAAAGTAAATAGCGTGAATACCATCTTATTTATGTTCATTTGATTGTTTTGTAATATGGTAAATTAACAATTAAATAATTTGTTTTTTAACCATTTTTTCTGGGAAATTTTTAACAGTGTAATGGAACATTATTTCTTTTTTTTGTCTATTGTTAGTCTAATGTAGTTAAACATGTAAGTTTATAGAATATATGTGCTGCTAACATGTAAGTTGATACTTTGGAAATTATTTTTTTGCAATATGGATGTCATTTCAATTTTGTTTTATATTAAAAAGTGACCATAAAATTGAATGAAGGACACTTCGTAAATTATTTTAGAATTTTCAGCTGCATTATCATTTGAACCTGTTATAAACGAAGTGTTATCTTGTTCAAAAATATATCCATAATTGTCATGATGACTAGAGACATTTATAGTCATTTTTTTTTAAAAAAAAGTTTGTTTAGTCAAAGAAAGATTTTTGATAGTGAATAAGGGTTTTGATGTAAAAAATAATTAGACCGGTGATCAACATTTAACAATAAATTTAATTAAACAAAATAAATAACAAAAGTAACATCTCGGACACGACATTTCTATACCGTCTCAACCTTGGGCACACCTAACACTAAAGTAAAATAATACAGTTCTTATACGTTTTCCCTCTTAGGGGAAAAGTTTAATCATTCTCCCTTTCAATTTGGATTTTCCCTTTTTGATTTTGCTCTGAATCTCAGTCCTCCGTCCTTTGGAAAAGCATCTGGCTTCAGAAGAAGACGATGCGTATAACTGAAATGCTACAAACAAACAACAAAAAAAAATATATGTTAAAAAAAATCATAATTACATAACACATAAAAATGTAAGAGCCCAGTGAAATATGACTCCGAAAACACTAAACAATATTTTAAATTTTCAACACAGATTTACATAATATTAAGGATAATATTATAAACAAACTATTAACTAAACATTAAACAAACTATATGTATTATACTTATATTCGTTCATGTGATAGCATCTTGACAAAGCATCTGCGTGGCCATGCGCACTACCTCTCCTATATGTAATCTTAACGTTTTATCTTTGGAGTGCTAGTGCCCACCTTGTTAGCTTTGCACTATGTGGGGCACTACGTGTTAAATATGTGAGAGGGTCATGATCGGAAATGACTTCGATTTGCGAATTAAAAATCCAAGCGTCGAAACGTTTTAATGCTTCCAACACTGAAAAAACCTCTCGTTCTATAGTGGACCATTTCTTTTTGCTTACCGATAATTTTTTGCTGAATAATGCAATTGGCATTTCTTTCCCGTGTTTATCAGTTTGTGATAAACAGGCTCCTACTGCAGTTGCGCTGGCATCAGTAAAGAGTTGAAATGGTCTTTCCATATTGGGAGTGTACAAAGAAGGCATTTCAATTAATAGCTCTTTGAGCTTAGAAAACGACTGTTCAGCTGAGTCGTCCCAAAGAATGTTGTTTGGAATGTTTTTCTTTGTAAGGTTGGTCAAAGGTAACATTATATCTGAAAAGTTCGGAATATAATCTCTAAATTAGCTAGCCTAACCCAGAAGACTTTTGACTTCCATCTTAGTAGATGGCCGGTTTAATTTTCGTATTGCTTCAACCTTTTCGGGATCGGGGTAATGTTGTCCGGATTCGATAACATGACCTAAAAATTTCACAGAACTTTTTCCAAAGTCACATTTTTTAAGATTCACTTTTAGCTCTACTTCGTTCAAGGTTTTGAAAACTTGGTCAATATGATCGAGGTGATCCTCCCAAGAGTCGGAGAATATTGCAACATCGTCAATATATGATCTGCAGTATTTCCTATGAGGCTTTATCCATCGATTTTTGAAAAGTATACAGCGTTTTTCATACCGAAGGGTAACACCTTCCATTGGTAATGTCCAGAGTGAGTTACAAATGCAGTAAGATGTTTAGCTTCATTCTTCATAGGGATTTGCCAATAACCCTTAGTCAAGTCTAGTACGCTTATGTAATTTGCCCTACCAATTTCAAACAAAAGATCTCTGGCATTTTGCATAGGATAGGCATCAGTAACTGGTAAAGCTATTTAGCAATCTGTAATCGATGCTACCATCTTTCTTGGATACACATATGATGGGATGAGCCCATTTACTCGGTTCTATCAGTCCTAGCCGAAGTAGTTCTTGAATTTGTCGATCCACCTCCTCTTGTTAGAGCAATGGGTATTCGATATGGTTTCATTTTCTTCGGAATGAAATCCTGAGTTAAAGACACTGAATGTCCATTCACATTTGCTAATCCCGGGATGGAATCAAAAACATCTGCAAAAGATTGCAGTACGTTAACTAGCTTCTGTTTTTGCGAATAATTTAAATTTACAGAATTTTTAAGTACATGTTTGACTAAAGATGATATTAATATCATGTTTAGTCAATTTTATAGTGTCAATAGGTGCATAATGCAAATCTCCAAATTCTTGATCTTGGTCAAAAATCAAACCAATTTGACCAACTCTCGCTATATATGGTCGGAGTTTGTTAAAATGTAGTTCTCTGATGCTACCGTCTTCCATTTTTACCCGTGCAGTGTGTTGCCTTGGCAACTCAACAATCGTTGCTGGACCCATCCACGTTTTCAACAGTATATGAGATGATGAGGGAATGAGGATCAAGACCTGATCTCCAATTTTAAACTGTTTTCCCTTTGATCTCAAATTATATCTATTACAATATTCAGCTTGTGTTTTTCCAGATTTTTCTTTCGCAAAATCATGCGCTTGATTTAATTTTTCTGTTAAATCCTTAAGATATTTTTCAACAGATTTTGAAACACCAGCTGGAAAATTTCTTCTTCACATGTCCAAACATCCTTCATAACTTTCAAGGGACCAGTGGGTAATCTTCCATACACTAACTGATATGGTAAAACACCAGTGGTACTATGTGGTACTTCTCTATAGGCAAACATCAGATATTGGAGGTGTAAGTCCCAATCACTGCCACTTTCTTGGATGTTCTTATTTAACGTCTTTTAAAGTCCGATTCTAACTTTCCACGGCTCCCATACTTTCAGGATGTCCGGGAGTAGCAAACCTTGGAGATATTCCCAAAATGGTAACAAACGTTTCTGTTAACTCAGCAGTAAAATTTGTCCCTTGGTCTGTACAAATGGTTTTTGGAAACCCTGTTTGTGTGAATATTTCATGAGAACTTCACACGTTGTTTTCGCTTTAAGGTTTTTGATCGGAATTGCCTCGGCCCATCTTGTGCATAGATCAACCACACAAATAATATAAGTGTGACCTCTTTTAAATTTTGGTTCCAGAGGTCCAATACAATCAACACTCCAAACATCTAAAGGATTTTCAGGACGAACAATTGGCTGTATAGGTACACGATCTCTATATGTTACAGTCCGTCTTACTTGACATTCCTTACAGCTCTCGCAATAGCTTTTTGCATCAGTTTTCAAAGTGGGCTAATGAAAAGAATATTTAATCCTCTGTTTTGTTTTCTTTTCCCCTAGATGACGTGATAAAAAGACATCATGGGCCATTTGCAATACCTCTCTGCGCTTGTTTTCAGGTAATACTACTTGTGTGATGAGTTCTCCACAAACCCATTCAGAATGTGTCAAAATTCCATTCTCAATACTATATGAATTCTTCTTTTTCTTTCCAAATTCCCATGCTTCTTTAAGGCTGCTGTCTTCTTGTTGTAGACGGATGAAATCTTTCAGATTTTTATTACGATTACTAAAATTGTCGCCTAAATCATAATTCTCGACTTGATCATTATTTTTAGTTTCCAGAGTTTGACAAGATATAGATCTATGGGTAATAAGTCCAACTTCGTACTTTTCCGAATTCTCACGAGTTGAGTCGTCCTTCTCATCGACAGAGTGTCCAATTTCAAAAATCTCGTGATGGAAATTATACAATTGGATATTTCGTTATAAAAGTTCATAGGCACTACCACAAATCAACTTGTCGTTAAAGAGTTTCCTAGATACTGCACAAGTAATAGGCATGAAACTGTGCATATTATCATCTATTTTAAGGCTGAACAATTTCAATGCAGCTATCTCACTTTCACCAAATGCAGAAACGATTTGAATAGTACATTTACCTTCCCCACAGTCTAAATCAATCAAGTCTCTACGTATCACTGAAATTAGGGCTCCAGTGTCTGCAATCGCTTTCAGAGTTTTGTTTCCACACTTAATATTCACAACCTTCAAGTCATCTGCTTCTTCCTTGAGTTCTATTGGAGTTGAAACTGGGACTGATACTTCGGCTGTCACGACTTCTTTAGATGAGTTCTTTTCTGGTTCGTCAGTTTTCACAAGATTGGCCCTAGCGCCAGGTCTAAGTTGCTTTTTTGTATTTTTGGGACAGAAACGTGAAGTATTTCTCCACAGGTAAAGCAAGTGGGTCTACGAAATTTAGTTCCAGAATCTCTTAGAGTATTTGGTGTTCTAAATCTTGCGCCAGTTTGATCTGATTCTGCTCTAAGTTTGAAATTAGTTTCTCTGATATCTGGCTTAAAATGGTTTGCTGGTCTGGTTTTGTCTTTTCAGTTGATCAGTGATTATCAAGTTTCTCACTCCTGTGAAATCAGTTACCTCTATACCTACTAGCCATTCATCGAAATCGTAATTTCGAAAACAAAATCACGCCATGAATTAGAAGGATTCCTCTGATGTTTAACAAATTTCTGCCTGAAATGTTCTGGATTCATCTTAAACCTCTTAAGTAGAATGCTTTTTGTATAATCATAATCTTCAAACTTATCTTCAGCCGCTCGCGCAATCAGTTGAGTGATTTCAGATGGCATAGGAGCTAGTAGGGCTGACACCCAATTACATTTATCAATTCCAACTCTTTTTGCTTGGCACTCGAACAATGTTAGAAACAAAACTATATCTCCATCCTTAGTTTCAAATTGGGGAACGATTTTTGTTAATTCATATGCGCTGACTTTAGTTCGATAGACTGAGGAGATGCCTTCAATCTCTCATTTTCTAAACGCAGTGTTGCAAGCTGAAATTCTCGTTTAAGCCTTTGATTTTCTGCATATTGTTGCTGTTGAAGCTTCTCGATTTCAAATTGTTGACGTTTATCCTCGAGCTCTTGCTGTCCACAGAGCTTTCTGTCTTCAGTAATAACCAACAACAGATTTTTAGTGAACTCTTCATCATATCCTTCACCTGACGTTATCGATTTACACAAATCGGTCATTTTCATGTCATCCGAAATATCATGACCCAACTCAATGGCTAAAGCCTTAAGATCATCTTTGCGTGCTCGCCCCAAATAAGCCATATTCAAAAATAAAAAATAATTTCACCCAAATTTTTTTAAATAAAACAATAATACGAGAGTACACCAAATAATAAGTAATAATTAATTAAATTTCCATTTAGGCTTCTAAAATATGTAAACCAAACTAAATAATAATAGGCAAATTAATATGATAAAATTCAATATGAATAAGCTTTATCAAAACTAATAACAATTTTCTACTATTCAAAAATCAATTAACGAATATTAATATCAAAGTTTAATAAAATAAAACTTTTTTTAAATATAAATAGCAAATGTTTCTTAAACAAAAAAAAATATTCTTATATGTATATAAAAAAATTATTCTTATATCAGTCAAAAATAATTTGACACAATTCTATTATTTAGAGCATCTAGAAATAATTCTTTTACTAGAGAAAAAATATCTCATCTAAAATAAATTGGCATCAGAAAATAATTTATCTGATAATAAATTTACGAATCTGTAATAAAATATCATTCCGAAAAATCCTATTAACAGAATAATCTTTTAGAATACACAACAAATTATAAATGTCTTCAGAGAAGAAAATGACATGAATCACTTTATAACTCAAGGTTGTTTCGATTTCAAAACAATCAATAAATTCTTTCACTTGAAACAGTACACTCGTATAATTCTTAAAAACTTCAATAGTTATAGGTTATTATTACTATCAACAACAATTTCACAATAATCAAAAGCATTTAGAACACTAATAGAATAACATGTTTATGAACCACTTTAGATGCAAACAAAACTACTGATGTAGTTGTATGATTCCACAAATGATAATAAAAAATCAATTTCACTTAACATACTGATGTACACAAATTTATTACTTGATACACTTTAAACTTAATACACTGATGTGCATAAATTATCTTATTTTAAGAAACACTTATAACTTTACATACATTGGCATGTATGAAATCAAAAGTACTCGCGTACTTTAATACTTTGTTACAGCTAACTAAATGCACTAACGTACAGGCATATATTAATTTATCTGCACTGATGTGCTAATAATTAAAAAATTTTCTTTAAAAAAAAACTAACTCGATGCACTGACGTGCACAAAACCCTTCAATGTACTGATGTACCTTAGTCAAATGCACTGGCGTGCTAATTTTTATTTTATATTTAATTGCACTAACATGCACACTGCATCTTCGATGTACAGATTTGTGTACATTAATTTAACTGCACTGGTGTGCTAACACAACCCTCACTCTTTTCGATTTCGCATTGATATGCTTCTTACTTAAAACACAGAAACGTGCTAACCATTTCAAATCACTTCTACATGAAACAACACATTAGTTAAAAAAATTTCTAGTGTAACAAAGAAAATAAAACAAAAATATATCATTACTATATTCTTATTTTATGCACTATTGAACATATGACATATATATTCTAGCGAATAGTAAACAGAATAACAATGATATATTCTACGATCTATTTCGGTCGGAACAAAATAATTCTGACAACATATAAAACAATTTTTGAACTATCAGTTAAATAGTATGTATTTTCGAAAAAGAATTGTCTCACAAATTGAAAAATAAACAAATTAGGAGTCATATAACACAAAATGGTTCTCTTACCGTATTTTCAAAACGAAACGAGATTGCATCAGATCTTTTTCCCGCTAACAGAATAAATCAACGATGATGCCGGGCTACGCCAGAAAGGTTTTTGATAGTGAATAAGGGTTTTGATGTAAAAAAATAATTAGACGGGTGATCAACAACAACATTCAACAATAAATTTAATTAAACAAAATAAGTAACAAAAGTAACAACTCGGACACAACATTTCTATGCCGTCACAACCTTGGGCACACCTAACACTAAAGTAAAATAATACAGTTCTTGTACGTTTTCCCTCTTAGGGGAAAAGATTAAATCATTTTCCCTTTCAATTTGGATTTTACCTTTTTGATTTTGCTCTGAATCTCACTGTCCAAAAGATTCTTTAATTTATTACTATATTCATTTGCTCTATCTTAGTGCAAAAATATCGATTTTAATTCTTGCTTCTTTTAATCGAAATCAAAACTAAATCGAAAGAAAAAAATTGAAATTAAAATTTTTTATTAGACTATATGTTCTGAAATATATAAACAGTCATTGGTTTACAGTTGGATTATAAACCAATAAATTTATCAGTGCTATCTGGTAAGAAAAATAATATCCTTTTTGCCATGTAACTGCTTTAATATAATTTGATAACTTATATAAACTGTAACATGATATACATTTTACTAAAAGCATATTTTATAAATCGGATACATGAAATCGATTCATACATAAGACTTTATAACAGGTAAAGAACTAATTTTATGAATAAAATAAATAGTTAATAAATTAAATAGAGATATAAATAAATTAATAAAATACAGATAAATCGATACTTTAAAACAAAAGACTTATTCCTAATTTTCAAAAAAATATTTAGCATGATAAAATGTTGTTCAACCAAACTACTCCATCAAGTTCTAACTTCTATTAGAAAAAGCAGTTTACTATTCGATAGGGTTTTCGACTTTCAAGAAGATTTTATTAGACTCGACATAAATCAAGTAGTTTTAAAAAAATCTTTTCAGACTAACAGTGCGTAGCAATCTAATAAGTGTAAAATAACTTTTTTTTTCTCTGAGCCATTTTATTTTATAGAGAATTAGCAAACGTAACTAAACAAATTCTTTGTATTCAATGATTTTTTTCAAATCACAATCAGATTTAATAAAACTAATTACTTAGGATATTTATCAAATAAAATAGTACCTTTGTGAGAGAATATTTTTTATAGAAAATTGAATTTATTTAATAGCTTTGTTAATACATATTACATATGGTTCGAAATTTAAAAAGATTTGAAGGGGAAAAAAATGTTCAATCCCTCATGACAAATTGCTTGTTTTACTTCTAAGCTTCAATCAATTCAACCTAATTAAATTTATTTAAACTGATTTTTTTTATCCCTAATCGATTTCATGATTACTTTACATTTCCCCTCTTTTTCTTAGTTAGAAAAATAATCTTAGTTATTATCTTCGTAAGTTGGGTGAAATAATAAAAAAAAGAGTTATTCTTTTTTTCCTTATATACCAATTCTATAGTGACCACTTTTAGTATATAGTATATACATTTATTTAAGACTCTTGTTAATAGGTAAGAAGAAAATAAATATCTACGCATAACGGTTATAAAATATTCCACACTGAAAAACTCAAGAATTTCACCAAATTTTCTTCGTTTTTATCAAAATTGTTTCCTGGTATTTGCTCCGAGCGAACATTTCATCAAAGTGACGAAATAACTCTCGTTACTTCTTCGGGGAGAAACGAATTTCGACAGAAGTATAAAAAAATTTTTGTCAATCTATTTTTTTATATTTTAAAAATATATATTAGGATGATCATTATAGATCATTTCTTTTATAGTGTTATTTATAAAATTATCTGGGTTCCTTCTTTTTCTTTTCTGTGCCTTTTAGGGACTCATATTCTTTAGATTAATACAGGCTCCCATAAAGACTCATAAAGATTTTTCCGTAGATCCATAAAGAGTTTTTTTTTCCTTATATACCAATTCTATAGTGACTACTTTTAGTATATATATATACATTTATTTAAGACTCTTGTTAATAGGTAAGAAGAAAATAAATATCTACGCATAACGGTTATAAAATATTCCACACTGAAAAACTCAAGAATTTCACCAAATTTTCTTCGTTTTTATCAAAACTGTTTCCTGGTATTTGCTCCGAGCGAACATTTCATCAAAGTGACGAAATAACTCTCGTTACTCTTCGGAGAGAAACGAATTTCGACAGAAGTATAAAAAAATTTTTGTCAATCTATTTTTTTATATTTTAAAAATATATATTAGGATGATCATTATAGATCATTTCTTTTATAGTGTTATTTATAAAATTATCTGGGTTCCTTCTTTTTCTTTTCTGTGCCTTTTAGGGACTCATATTCTTTAGATTAATACAGGCTCCCATAAAGACTCATAAAGATTTTTCCGTAGATCCATAAAGAGTTTTTTTTTCCTTATATACCAATTCTATAGTGACTACTTTTAGTATATATATACATTTATTTAAGACTCTTGTTAATAGGTAAGAATAAAATAAATATCTACGCATAACGGTTATAAAATATTCCACACTGAAAAGCTCAAGAATTTCACCAAATTTTCTTCGTTTTTATCAAAACTGTTTCCTGGTATTTGCTCCGAGCGAACATTTCATCAAAGTGACGAAATAACTCTCGTTACTTCTTCGGGGAGAAACGAATTTCGACAGAAGTATAAAAAATTTTTTGTCAATCTATTTTTTTATATTTTAAAAATATATATTAGGATGATCATTATAGATCATTTCTTTTATAGTGTTTCTTATAAAATTATCTGGGTTCCTTCTTTTTCTTTTCTGTGCCTTTTAGGGACTCATATTCTTTAGATTAATACAGGCTCCCATAAAGACTCATAAAGATTTTTCCGTAGATCCATAAAGAGTTTTTTTTCCTTATATACCAATTCTATAGTACTACGTTTAGTATATATATACATTTATTTAAGACTCTTGTTAATAGGTAAGAAGAAAATAAATATCTACGCATAACGGTTATAAAATATTCCACACTGAAAAGCTCAAGAATTTCACCAAATTTTCTTCGTTTTTATCAAAACTGTTTCCTGGTATTTGCTCCGAGCGAACATTTCATCAAAGTGACGAAATAACTCTCGTTACTTCTTCGGGGAGAAACGAATTTCGACAGAAGTATAAAAAATTTTTTGTCAATCTATTTTTTTATATTTTAAAAATATATATTAGGATGATCATTATAGATCATTTCTTTTACAGTGTTATTTATAAAATTATCTGGGTTCCTTCTTTTTCTTTTCTGTGCCTTTTAGGGACTCATATTCTTTAGATTAATACAGGCTCCCATAAAGACTCATAAAAAATTTTCCGTAGATCCATAAAGAGTTTTTTTTTCCTTATATACCAATTCTATAGTGACTACTTTTAGTATATATATACATTTATTTAAGACTCTTGTTAATAGGTAAGAAGAAAATAAATATCTACGCATAACGGTTATAAAATATTCCACACTGAAAAACTCAAGAATTTCACCAAATTTTCTTCGTTTTTATCAAAACTGTTTCCTGGTATTTGCTCCGAGCGAACATTTCATCAAAGTGACGAAATAACTCTCGTTACTTCTTCGGGGAGAAACGAATTTCGACAGAAGTATAAAAAAATTTTTGTCAATCTATTTTTTTATATTTTAAAAATATATATTAGGATGATCATTATAGATCATTTCTTTTACAGTGTTATTTATAAAATTATCTGGGTTCCTTCTTTTTCTTTTCTGTGCCTTTTAGGGACTCATATTCTTTAGATTAATACAGGCTCCCATAAAGACTCATAAAGATTTTTCCGTAGATCCATAAAGAGTTTTTTTTTCCTTATATACCAATTCTATAGTACTACGTTTAGTATATATATACATTTATTTAAGACTCTTGTTAATAGGTAAGAAGAAAATAAATATCTACGCATAACGGTTATAAAATATTCCACACTGAAAAGCTCAAGAATTTCACCAAATTTTCTTCGTTTTTATCAAAACTGTTTCCTGGTATTTGCTCCGAGCGAACATTTCATCAAAGTGACGAAATAACTCTCGTTACTTCTTCGGGGAGAAACGAATTTCAACAGAAGTATAAAAAATTTTTTGTCAATCTATTTTTTTATATTTTAAAAATATATATTAGGATGATCATTATAGATCATTTCTTTTACAGTGTTATTTATAAAATTATCTGGGTTCCTTCTTTTTCTTTTCTGTGCCTTTTAGGGACTCATATTCTTTAGATTAATACAGGCTCCCATAAAGACTCATAAAAATTTTTCCGTAGATCCATAAAGAGTTTTTTTTCCTTATATACCAATTCTATAGTGACTACTTTTAGTATATATATACATTTATTTAAGACTCTTGTTAATAGGTAAGAAGAAAATAAATATCTACGCATAACGGTTATAAAATATTCCACACTGTAAACTCAAGCATTTCACAATATTTTCTTCCTTCGTTTTTATCAAAACTGTTTCCTGGTATATGCTCCGAGCGAACATTTTATCAAAGTGACGAAATAACTCTCGTTACTTCTTCGAGGAGAAACGAATTTCGACAGAAGTATAAAAAATTTTTGTCAATCTATTTTTTTTATTTTAAAAATGTATATTAGGATGATCATTATAGATCATTTCTTATATAGTGTTATTTATAAAATTATCTGGGTTCCTTCTTTTTCTGTGCCTTTTAGGGACTCATATTCTTTAGATTAATACAGGCTCCCATAAGGACGCATAAAGATTTTTCCGTAGATCCATAAAGAGTTTTTCTTTTTTTCTTAAATCCTTACTACATTTTTTGCCTTTAGTTTTTCAATCAAACATGGTTTTTCGGTCTCTAACCATAAGTATATGTAAATTTTTTAAACGTTGTACTTGGTGAATTTTATCAGCATGCTGCTTTTATGGTTGAATTATGTATTCAATCCTATCTAATTCCTTTTCTGTGAGTTTAACAGAAAAAATAAATAAGGAGCTGATCTTCGGGAAACTCGACCAGCTTTTCAACGACAAAAAGTTATGAATAAACTATTTATTTCGAAAATCGTGCGTGAGTTAAATAATTCTTACTTACCCATAAGTTTTTGGAGCTTATTTTAAAAACAAATGAAGGCAGAAAATTCACAATTAAGTATACGGAAAAAGGAGAAAATGAGCGTACCTTCATTACCTCTATGCAAACTTTTTTGCAGAATTTCATTGCACTCACTCACATTCACAATTGTCACATTTGTACACAACTCACATTTGTAGATTTTCCTATCTCTAAAACTGCACATGAGTAGTTTTAACTGAAAATATCCTCGAATAAAGGTTACCTTGTCTACGTAATTTTTGCGTTTTCTGAATCGGGCTCAAAATGAAACTTGGGTTCAAACATTTTCTTCAAATTTATCACATGAACACACGGTGATAAAATTAAATAAAATTGCTAGTTCACTTTATATACATATATTAAGAATTATTAAGTGAGAATAACGAGAAAAAAAGCATATTTTTTATCAATATATGATGGATTTTTATTCCTGACACAGAATTTGTTGTAAAAGTAATTACCTCAATATAACACTTTAGAGAATTTCCGATGAATTATTTTTCTCATATCCATAAAATATAAATAACAGTGATGGATGCTAGAAACATAGTTTTGCTTTTAAAACTTTAAGAAGAATAAGTGATGTAATGTAGCAACTTAATGTCAAAACAATGTATCATGTTACTTTTGTCAATATATCCTAAATACTTATTTTTCTTCATTGTCGTAGATACTTTCTTTAGTGGTCTACAGAAGCCAGTATTTTGACATCACAATTTATTAGATTCAGACTACATTCTATGTTGTCATAGTGCTTTACTTGTTAACTTGGAACCGATACACAGTTAAAAGTTTGAATTCCAAATTTATGATAAACTTTAAAAGGTTGTGATATTTGTAATAGAAATTTCAATTATTTTATTTCAACAAAATTTTGAAAGAAAGAAATATAACTCAATATTTGTGGAAGCTTGAATATTATTAGGTTGTAAATCCTATTAAGTTAATTAAAAGTAACAAAATACATTCTAAAAATCATAGGATGGGGACTAATTTTTCATACTTTAATGGTTCTTCTTGTATAATATTTTAAGCCTAATTTATTTTCTTACAAAGTACTTATCTTTTACAATCTTCGTAGAAAGCACTTAATGTCAAATTCAGAAACGCTGTTTCAGGAAAAGCAGAACTCATGCATTCGAGGAATTAATTTAACGAATAAATAAAATTGCTTCAGAAGAATATTAGAAAAATTATCCAAGCTCATGTAGTTTATAAAAGCAGCCAGAATGTTTTTTGGGGAAAAATAAAAGGTAAATAACGTTTCTTTTTATTATTTTTTCAAATATAACTTAACCTTTTTCAGTCGCAACTATTTACTTTTCATTGAAAAAATCTTATGTTTTTAAAAGATACTCATTTTGCATTCAAAATAACAGAGACGAAATAATTTAGTTTTTAATTTTTTCAATTATACTTTTTTAAGGATTCAAAATGGTATTAATGGGAATAATATAGTAAACATTGATAATTAATACTTTTGCTATTTTAAATCATTGCAAGTGAATGAAACATTTTTGAAAGCATATAAGCAGTATTTAACGATTAAAACGATATAACAATGTATATTATGCATTATTTAATGATTAAATAATTTATAACTGTTTTACAATACATATTTACTCTGTAATATTTGAACATTAAAACAAATATACCAATTTCTTAATATTATTGACGTGGTAGTATTTATTACTTTAAAACTGTTTTAGTTATTACTTTTTTTCACATGAAATGTTTAGATACAGTTTTTATGTTTTGATACAGTTTTGTATAAGCAGACTGTAACTGTTTCATTTTCCCTACATTACTCCAGAATAAAAATTAATACATAATTTACATCTTTATTTTTTACTTGCTGCAAAAAGACCAGTGAGTAAATTTTATAAAAATAAGAGACAATAAAATCAAAGAGCAAAGAGAAACAATATAAAATCAAAGTAAACAACGCATTCACAAGTGATATTAAATTGTACTCATACTCCATTGACTCCATTTGGAATTATAACTTTTCTAAAAATAAAATTTAAATAACGCTAAAATTTTCAAAAGATATTGTTTCAAATTGTTAAATACTATTAATTTTTTTTAATAAATAAAAATAAAAAAAATTTAAAAACAGTGTTGAACCTAAAATAAAATGCTTCAAAAAGATATTTTCTTTCAACAACTTTTTTGGATTTGAGCAAAACTTGAACGAACATCATTTCATTTACCAACAGAAGTAGTGCAGTCACCTATTGGTAAAAAAAGAAAATATACTTAGTTTAAGATATATTTGGGGAAAAAATGCTGCCCATTGGCATCAATGGCAGATTTTGGTAAGGAGATAAAAAGTTATGTTTCCAATCGGCATTATTGGGACAGAAAAGCTTAGAACAAATCTTGTGAAAACAGGTACATTTTCGAATTGAAGTTATGAAAATTAAGTAGTAGAAACTCTCTATTATTTTAAAATAGCAGAGAGCTAAAAATAGCTGAGATTAATTTGCATTAAATGAATTTTTTTTTTCGTTGACAGTAAATGCTTAATAGCTTTCGAATATTTTGAAGATAAAGAAAAAAAACTTAAAGAAAATGAATAATTTGAAAGGAAAAAAAATAAAAAATCACATTTCTTTTCATATTTTTTTAAAGGATTAAATTGCTTTTAAAAAGAGATTAAAATATTGGAAATATAAACTCAACAATCTAAATGAATGAAATTTATGTCAATTATAAAAATAATTATTTTAAGTTTACCAACTTTGAAATTTAATGCAGTTTTAATTTACATAATTTCTCGGCAAGTTTTATTTGTATTTTAAACTTTCTTTTAAAAGATAATGTAATTTATTATTTCCATTTTTAATATTTTTAACACACTTATTAAGATAATTTTGTCATGATTTTGAAGAGCAAGTGTATAGAGCAGCTCATCTGATTAAAGCCCTCTTAAGTTTTGTTGGCTTGTCAAGTCCTTACATATTTTTTATTGATTATAAATTTATTTGATTAAAATTAATATAGCACCTCAAACCGGAATTATTATTTTTAACAAATAAATTTTACATTGAAATGAGGTTTCAAATTTTGTTTTATGAACTAAAAAGCATTAAAACTGTTTTATAACTCGATAAGTTAGTTCCTTTAATATTCCAGTTCTGACATTGTTTTTATTTAATAACATGTATTTAGTTAAAAATTGAATAGTTGAATTGTTATGCCTTATATTGTTAGTATACTGAGTATATTACTTAGCCAAATCAATATTTTTTGACAATTTTACTAAAAAAATTATATATTTTTCTTTTTGAAGTAATATCTCCTTATTAATCAATTTGGGTTGATATCTATTCATAGGTAGGGCCCTATAAATTAAGCAAAATGTAGAAAACGACATTATTTACAATTGTCTGCGCATCGATGCGAAATATCAGAATAATGACGATTTTTCAGCAATTTATGAGAAAGACTTGTCTTTCAAAAATGATAGGGTATACTTTGCTCTATGAAGATTAAAGCGAATGACACAATGTGAATAAAGCACAAAAAGTTTAGCAACAGACATACTATAATGAAAACCTTCTTAAGTGTCCAAGCACCAAATGATAGTGGAGAAGTAAAAAGGCAAACACGTGGAAAGAGATTTTACCAATAAGGACACGGGAACAAGTTTTAACAAGATTTTAAAAGAATGGTGGGATGAAACATGTGTGAGGGAGTTCGACGGGAATCCCAAGGTACAAAAGTTATATTTAGGATAGATTTCCAAATATTGGGAAACGGTCGTATACTAGAAAGCTCATTAACTAAGCTAAGAATGTTTCAAAATGAGGAATCTCTTCCTGAAATCAAATTCGGTAGATGAAGAGTTGTGTTGAATTAATCATTACTTACTTTTTATTCTAAGTGAGCCAGGGACGAAATGTGAAGATATGTAGGTATAATATCTAAAATTGATGTGATGTAACTGGAGAAGTTTTGTTAGTTGTACAAGTACACAAATTTGTTTACTTGTACTAGTACATACATTTATCCATTGTTCTAGAAAAGTTCTCTTGAAATCTGCATTTGATAAGCGTGTGTTTAAGTTGATGTCAAAAGAAACAAAGAGAAGGGAGGGGAAAATTTCTGATATAAATCTAAACATTTATAATAAATTTTTTAAAAATAAAAAATAACTTAATAGAAGAAAATTAAAAATTGTTCCCTATTTGAACTGACATAAGCTTCATTAACAAGTAAAATTACTTTACTTTTTTCTCATTTATTTCTTATTAAATTACTTTTTTACTCTTTTTTTTTATTGAGTTACACAATCTGTATTTTTTAGATTTATGTTTTTTCAAGTTCATATATTATTTCTTTATTCTAGATCATCGTTCATTTTCTTAGGATTTACATATTGATGAAATGTTCTTAAATAAAATTGTAATAAATGTAGAATTTTTAAGAAAAACGTTCTTGGTTTTTGAGAAAAATATTGACTTTTAGGGGAAAAAAAAAGAAACGATGATGAATGACAAGCAATTATACTAGGTGAATTGAGTGAATAGGGACCATGCCTCCTAGTTGTGTAAAAATGTTTGTTGTTTACAACAGAAACTTTTTGTTGATTTTTTTTTTTTTTTTGCATAATGCATTTAGCTATAAAAATAGTAAATAAGACTGAATGTATGTTTTTTTAAATGGAAATAATTTAGATATACTATACTAGTTGTATGACTGTGCTCAAATATTCATAGACGCAAAAAGCATAAACAGGCTCATTTATTCAATCGATTTCTGAAGTAAACTATTGTCATCTTATTGAATTTAACCTTAAATTTTGATGGTAAAATAATTACATATTCATTAAAAAGAAGTGTAAAAAGATTGCGAGAAAATACGTTACTAGGTCTAAATTTGTAAATTGAAATACTGGTTGAACTAAATAGTTACCTGATTTTAACCCACTGATTTGAGATATTAAGATTGCATGTTAATAAATAAAAAATTCCAATTCTTTTTACTTATGGTAAATTATTAATTTGAAAGTTTCATGTCTAATATTTAATTAAATTATTTATTAGCTTAAGATGTACTGTATAGTATATGGGTGATTCTCCCGAAATATTATAATTATAATATATATAATTATAATGGGTGATTTTCCCGAAATATAGCAAAAAATTTCTTCAAATTTAAAGTCGTCAAAATAATCTAAATTTTTTTTTGTATACTTCTCTAGTTACACTTGTTAACATCTTACAGACAGCAGTGTAGTTTATTATCATTTGCTCGGGGAAAAAAAATAGAAATTCACCAAATCTTGAATGCCAGGAAAATGACATATTAGCTTAGAAGTTTAAAAAACAGTCATTTTAAGTTAATAGTAAGTAACTTAACTTAAGCCTTTATGTTAGATGAACCATAAATTGAATAATTAATTCTTTTTATCCACTGTAGAAAGAATCAAAAAAAATTTTGTTGCTGATATGTACAGAATAAGATTATGGATAATAATCAATTATTAAATAAATAAATGACTTTGATTAAATCCAAGCATATTACAATTATACATAAACTTGGTATTAGGTTAATATTTGCCTTCTCTCCTTACAGTATTAGCAGTAAAAAAAATTTCTGGTAACACTTCTATGTCCTGGCATTCATAAGCCAGGAAGATGACAGCCAGGATAATGACAAATTCGCCATTTTATAGCATATAACTTTACTTTAATTAAATATTTTGGCCTAAGATGTTTATAATCTGTAGAAAACAACAGGATTTCTTAAAATAACTCAGATAAATCTATGTAGTATATGTTATTAATGATTTCAAGAAGCCAGGAAAATGACAATACAAAAACCTACTCACCTTGAAAAAATTTTTGAAATAGATTTTGAACCAGAAAATTGGTTCCTTATTCATGCAACAAGACATGTTCATATAGGAGGGTATCTAATCAATCTATTAACATAAGATATTGATTGCTGGCTCTATCTATTTTGGTTATAAACCACTAAATAAAAGTAGAAAGGAAAATGACAGATTTTCACTGGACAAACAAATTATTGACAGAAAAAATTAATTTAAACAAAGTTTTTGTAAGTAATACCCTCTGCGTATATTCTAGAAATGCTTACACCGGTTGAGATAAAAAAAATGTAGATATTGAAAAATTTATAGGAAGTTTTGAAGCTAGTTATTAATGGAAACATTGTTTGGGACATGCCAGGAAAATGACATTTTGAAGTTCAATTCTATTCTTTAACTATAAAAAACCGTCAATGCTAGTGCAAAGTTATTTTAAAATGCTAACAGCAATGCTATTCATTAATTTTTTTTTAAAAAAAGTTCTTTTAGTATTATAGTATTAGATCTTTGAGCAAGGGACAGTGAATTATCATATTTCGTGAGAATGACCCATATAATTTAATGTATAATGCAATGTTTAATATAAGTACAATATAATACATACTAAACAATAAGATGTTATTTATAATTTTATAATTCTATAATTTAATATATAATGCAATGTTTAATATAAGTACAATGTATTACATACTACACAATAAGTTGTTATTTATAATTTTATTTAAAAAATAGAACTTAGACTTGTCAGTACAAGTTTTTTACTCAACTAATAATATTTAAAAACATATTTCAGTTGCATGAGTTTTTCTTTTTCAACATATTTACTATGGGAAATATAATATGAATAAAATTTCTCTATATTTTATGTAGTAGTAAGCATCAAGAAAATAAAATGAGCTTGCTTTTTGAATTTATGTAGCGTAGAAATATTTCTGCAAGATAGTCCCAGCTTTATTTTTTTTCTATATAGAGATGTAAATTTACTAAGTGAAACATATTCTCGTGACGAGTTGTGTAGATTATTTCTCTTTTTATAAATTTACCATGGAAATGAAGAAAAGTTTTTTTGTCCCTTTTAGAAACTCTTTGAATTAAGTAACCCAGTAAAATGTGTTCAGGAGAAAGAAAAGAGATTATTTTCAATTATCTGTAACTCAAAATCTCCTTTTCTGTCATGTATTTTAAAGTCTCTCTTCACAGTTTTTTTTTCCTTTTCAAATGAATTTTTTTCCTTTCTAAACCCTAACTTTGAATAAATTATTTTTCATCAAAACTATCATAACATAGAAACATAGATTTATGTTTCTTATAATTTTTGTAGCTAAGAGCTTGAAGCACTTCTTGAGAACTGCAATTGAATTTATCTTTTTCGAACGTAAGCATTCACAAAATCCTAACTAAATAATGCAGATTTTCTTGGGCACATTATTATCGAACTACAATGTAAAGAATTAAAATTATCTTCACAGCATTCACAAAACTACTTTACAGCAACTATTGATGTTTTTTACATCACCGGTGTTGTAATGATAAATGAAAATACTTTTTACTGTGAAATTGGATATTTTTAGTCACGTGTGTCAGATAACCAATCAAAACAATTACTGCAGACTGAAATTGTTTGCCACCATTTTTTTCTGGTTCGAAAACATTCAACGTGGTTATTTTGCATTTCTTACCTAATATTAATTTACTTTTATCTTATGGTGGCAGTGAGGGTTGAAAATCAACGGAACTCTGTTGTAGATGATGGAATTTCCTCGTTTTGAAGCTAATAATTGATTTATAAAGCTTGAAAACTCAAAAAGAAAAAGAAAGAACATCCGTTATTTGAGTGCTGCAAAAAGAACGTACTTAAGAAGACTAGATTTATCAATTGTCCAAGAAGATTGTTCAAATTATCAAGTGAGTTTTTATATTTTATCTAATAACATAATTGTAAAGACTGCTGCTCTTGAATTTAGAATGAATGAATTAAAACTTTCAAAATAATTAAGTTTCTTTGCAGAAAACACGATTAAATTAAAAACGTGCATGATTAAATTACAACATCATTTGAACACGTTGGCAAAAAATATTTTATGTTTTTATTATTTGAAATTATTTTGTTGGATTTATGTAATAATGTCTGGTTTTAGCTTTCATTCATTTAGATTATTGCTGTATTCTGACTGTAAGGTTTCAATCTTGAGCTTAATTCTTAATAATTTGATTCTTATCTTCTTCGATATTCAAAGATGGAAGATGATACTTAACATTGTTATTTTCTTCAAAAATACAAGTCTATCTTTTATGACAAATATAGTGATTTTATATGTAGTAAATATTAACTATCCAAATAAGTTGAAATATTCTACACTAAATTACATTGCCAAAGTAGACTTCCAATTTACTGGTATTGTCGGGGAATGCGTAGCTTCGGAATAGGAATATGACAAGAAATCGAATTAAAGCAAATTTTAATAAAATTTTCAGACATATCATAGAAAATAAAAAATTAAACAATGGGACATTAAAAAGAAACATTGATTGTTAGTATTTTTTAAACTTTATGCTATTAAGATTTTTGCGTGTTTAGTCACAAGTTAATGTAATTTATCAAAGAAAAAAAAAATTCCTGTAAGTTAAAAGCTATTGTTTTTTTCTTAAACTCTTCTTTATTATTAAAAGTATATCTCGGGAATCAATTAAAAATAATTTAATAAAAATTTTAGACAATGTGTAAAATAAAGAATGAAAATTTAAAAGCCGATAAATATTAAAAAATAAATAATGCTACTACAGAAGTATTTTTTTAATTTTAAATTAAAAAATGTTTTCCCTCATGAGGATATAAATTGAAAATAGAGTTAAATGAGTAGTTTATTAATAATTTCAATAACGTAAAAAAAAATCGTCATGGCTCTTAAAAAAATTTTGGACTGCTTGATACTTGGCTTTTCAAGAAAAAGCTGCTTTCTTATTCCTGTTACTGGGAAAGCGCAATTTCAATTTTCGGTTATCAAAGTAACGTACCCTGTTCCTCCAACGTAGTTCTCTTTATTTTGAGTTACAATGGCAAATGAATTTAAAAGTGCAAATTCATGGAATGGAAGTAACAGGCAGTAGAAATATTTTGTAATTGTTCATTTTAAGTGCAGGACGATTTTTTTTTCGTTATAAAATTTATTAATATTTGCACAGTTAAAAAACCAATTTAATTTCTAATTATAGAAGAACGTTTTTAAATAATTATTTTTTTGATTACTGATTCAAGTTACTTATTCTGCTTTTTTTCCTATTTAAATCAGCAATTAATTAAGTTTCTAAATACTAAAAGAATACAAATAATTTTTTTAATCAAAATGGACAAAATTTCCTTGAAAAAAATGCGCTAAAAAGCAGCAGAAATTTCAATAAAAGAGAGAATAAAAGTAGAAATAAAGGAAGCGAAGGAAATAAAATTAAAATTAAAAATATGACCACTGAAGCCGACGTCTTCAGGGGGTACCGGCCCCAGTGGCCATAAAACAAAACCTTTTCTATTGAGAGAGATGGCAAAAGCCTAAAATAACTCCTTCAGTACTCCGAAAGTTTTGTATTGAAGTCCAGGAAAAAAACATGTAAAACATAGAACTAGTAAACTAGACATAGAACTAGTAAACAAAAGAACATGTAAAACATAGAACTAGTAAACTAGACATAGAACTAGTAAACAAAAAAAATGTAAAACTAGTTCTATGTTTTACATGTTTTTTTCCTGGACCTCTATACAAAACCTTCGGGGTACTGAGGGAGTTTTTTTAGGCTTTTGCCATCTCTCTCAATAGAAAAGGTTTTGTTTTATGGCCACTGGGGCCGGTACCCCCTGAAGACGTCGGTTTCAGTGGTCATATTTTTAATTTTAATTTTATTTCTTAATTTTAATTTTATTTCCTTCGCTTCCTTTATTTCTACTTTTATTAAGTTTCTAAAGTCATTTTACACTCTCTTGTCTCTTTAAAAAAAATCTGTGAAACGTTAGAACAGTGTCTCTTCAAAATAGAAGAAATGGGTGTATCAGCTAACGTTATACATACACTCTAGCCGATAAAAATAATCAGTTGAGGCATTCCTGGTCACGTAATAGGGAAGGGATTAAGAAAATGGTATTTACTCAAGAAATGGCGAAGTCCAAAGGAAGTCTTTTATAGTTATATTATATCGCTCATGGGTTTGCAATAGCGGCACAACTCAAAAATAATGTTTTGAGATAAGTGGGTTTAAAGTTTTCATTGCCAAGGAAAGTGCTTTAATGCTGTAGTTTGCTTAAACGAAGATTACCTTCAAGTTGAATTATGAGTTTGATAGTATTGCTGCTGAAAAGAATGTGTATTTTCATATTTACACCTGTTCTTCGTCCAAAACGCGTGTTTTTTGAGTGGTGCCACTAATGTAGCCCATGCATGCATGGTAAATCATGAAAAGAGCGTTCGGACATTTTTGAGATCTTTCGTAGGTTAAGATTACAGTTTAAAATGATGAAGAATGGCTAGAATTGATCGGAAGTAAGTTTGCTAAACAAAATAAAGCTTAAGATTCTTTCATAATCATGCCAGACGCTCATCACAGTTTCAAGTTATTCAAATTATAATCATGTTTGAACGTTATTTAAATTATAATCATGCTTGAAAGTTACTTAAAAAAAGAAAAGAGATTCTATGGAAATATGCCATATACGCCAAAATATACGTCAAATTCTTGAAACTCAATAACAAATATGCCTTTTTGCAGATATATGATCTTTGATTTATTTGAAAGTAGTTTATTTCAGTAAGCATTAGGTCATTTTTTAGAGGAGAATATTTAAATTATTTCATAACATAAAATGTAACAAATAAATCAACTAAACGACCCAGTAACGATAGTTTTTCGAAAACACTTTTTTGTGTTCAATTTTCAAAAGGAAAACATATTTAAAAATAACCGCAAATAAAATACATCTCAGTTTTATTCACAATACTTTTATGCTTTCAAGTGCCAGAACCTAAGCATGCCTAAGATATGTACTGTACTCCGCGGAAAAAAGAGTACAATAATTTGAAAAATACCCAATATCTCTTTATTCCCAATAGAATAAACAAAGAATCTTAGAAAATGAAATATCTTTGCCAAATAATATTTTGAACGGATTTGATTTATTTTCTTAGAGATATTTTCCTCTTTTACAGATGCAATGAATTATTTTTTTATAATATGCTGTGTTTACTCAATTCATTTATTGAGTTTTCAAATTTTTTTTAAACACAGTAAAAAACTATATAGATAATTATATTTTTGTAAATTATGTAACTATATGCTTAGAAAACTATATATTTATGTTATTTATTAACACACATTACGTTATTGCTTTAAAAATTGTTGTAGAACCATCTATATATATATTTCTCAAACACGGCGACAAAAAAAAGCCTCATTACAACTCCCCGAATGGCAACGCTAGAAAATCGACCAATGATTGCCGCTAAAAATGTCACATGCAAAATCTAGCTGAGATGGCTCAACATATAGCGCTTTTAAAAATGGAAACTGAAATAACCAGAGAGAGCATTCTCACCAAATGTGATCTCTTCCGAAATTCACCCTATCAGGTTGTTCAACTCAGCTGCGGCAATCTCATACTATTAAGCTAAGCAGAAGTGAGAAGTCTTTGTCGATAGATCTCTATTTTAGTATTTTGTCGAAAGCGTTTTTTTTTCACGAATGAATTTATGAATTTATTTGACGATTTTTGAGTTATGTCACGAATTTATTTGTTATATTATTGTTATTAGTTATTCGTAAAAGGTTGTTATATGGATTTGAATGATTGTTTTGAATTCTTAAAATTTTGTGCATTTGCAATGTACCTAAGTTAGTAATGAGCGAAGCGAGCTTGATTTGCGAAGCAAAAGACTGCGTAGCATTATTCGGGGGTTGGCGAGCGTTAGCGAGCAGGGGGCGCAGCCCACTAGTATGTATTAATTCATTACATTTATTAGAAAGAGATTCTTTAGACAGGGCATCACAATATTTATTTATTTACTATGGAAAATTTTTCTATTACATTTTTATTGCTACATTTACTTTTAATATGTATAGTTTAAGAGATTAAATAATGATTTTTTGAGGTATAAATTTTTATCAATAACAATTCTTTACACTTTAAGCAATCTGAAATGGATAAAATTATAGATTCGTTTGAGCAATGAATACGCCAATGAAAGAAATTGAATTTTTTTTTTTTATCAGCCTGATTTTAAAATAATTAATGAGCAAGCTATTGACTATCTTCATTCCTTGATAGCCAAAAGAAAAAATTCTAAACATCCCATCTTTGTTTATTTTATGTTAAAAAAACAAAATATTCATGTAATCAAATAATATACAAAAAAAAAAGTTATTAAGACTAAATCTTTTTTTAAAAAAAATGAGAAGTAAATTTAGGTTTTTAGATAAACTTTGGCACGCAATATTGCTTTCCAAATACACAACAAAACATACTTATAAACATGCAAAAAAGTTCATAATACAAAACATGCTTATTTTGATATGCTCTCTTTATATATCACCACAATAGATTTAGCTTTAGGCATGCCACACACTGAAGAAACTGGCGATAAGTAAGATATGAGAGGCAAGTTCTTATATTTTAGCATTAGCATGCGCACATCACCTTTGCGCATCCTAAATGTAAACATATGGTAATTCACTATCTGTATGACTCTTTTTACCGCTTGCTCCCTCTGAGTGTGGCCTGCCTTATAGTACATAATATCATAAATAAACACTAAAAAACATAAAGCAACATGTTGAAAAACATGTTTAATATAAGAATAAAAGTAAATCTACGTGTAAAAGATTTTTTGATGCTGTTAAATACTCATAATTAAATTATCTTACTTTTTTAATATTTTGTTGGATAAGAACTAAGATATCAAAATGGAGATAGGATATATTTGTGCTGTGCATAAATAAAGTCAAGCAACGTAACTAAAGAATGTCTGTTTTCTGTGAAATTATTTGTACTTTATTCACCTTGCTTCACTTTAATCAGAAGTACGATAATTTATTATAGATCTAGAGTAAAGTATAGATAGTATCTAGTAAAAAAGTCTTTGAAATAAAAACCTTGAATAGAAACATAAAAAGAACTTTATTTGAAATAGAAATAGAAACTTGATTAGCATGCCTTTAGTGCTCCACAGTGACGATAACGTAAGACACGGTTCTCAGTTAAAAACTAAAGTCACGAATCACTGACAGCCATTATTGATCTGGTGAGTAGCCACTTTGCCGAACCTGTGAAGTGACCGAGAGTGTGCTCTATTGGATCTTGTAAAGTGCTCCAGCCAGTTAGAAAGCTGGGGAGCTTTTACCTCGGCAGAAGATCAAAATTGTGACGGCAGGTCTTTGGATCATCAGGGTTACTTCCGAGACCGTCGTCTATAGCCCATAGTGCAGTTATAGTGCAACATAAATAAAGTACTACTACTATACCTTCACCGCTAAAATGTTTAGAAAAAATGGTTAAATAATAGTTTATTAAATTGTTATTTTACCATGTTCAACTTAAACACTCCAATTGCTATAAAAATGGCATTTGAACTGACTGATAACTGTGAGAAAAACCGGTTATGCCCATAGCCAACGAGAATTGGACACGAGTTCTTCGAAAGCTGGAAGCTAAGCTATGTGATAAAGATGAAGAATTAATGTTTTTATTTTTCATCATCGAATGATTAACACAACAGCGGATACCGTATTTATAGTTTTAAAACCATGCTAGTTGTGAATGGTTAAAAAACTGAATAGTTTTGTATTAACGGTTTTTTTAACCATACAAGCTATAAACGTTTTCAAACCCTTAAAGGTAAAAAAAGAAATAAAGTTCTTAACCTTAGAATTTACGGTTAATTATATGGACAGACTGCTGCCGATAATTTCAACGTAATTTCAGAATAAAAATTTCTACAGTATCTTTAAGTTTAACTAAATTATAAATTCTTTAAATTTACATAAGCATATCTGTTTAAGCACCAGAATAGTAATTTACATAACAAAGCTTAATTTCCAAACGGTAATTTTATTGTAAACAGCATTCAACAAACATTTGTTTTCATTTGGTTTTGTTTGCAGTTTAAGAATATGTCAGTCACCCAGAATATTTTCATTTAAAGCATGAATAAATAATTCATTAGGAGAAGTGTATGGAAATAATACTTATGAAATTTTACTAAGATGACTTACGAAACTGTTTTGTGGACAAAAACAATTGAGAGCTACATAGCTTTTTAGTTTACTTAATATATGTTTATTTTGAAAAATAAATATTTTATTGGAAATCTTACAGGAAGTTCAAGAACTCAAATATAATTGAAATATGTATATTCTGAAAATTATTGACATAATCTTTCAAAGCTTATTTGGATATTGTGGCTTTTAAATATAACCAATTTTCACTTTACGAATAACTTAAATTGTATATGTTTAATATATATATATATATATATATATATATATATATATATATATATATATATATATATATATATATATATATATATATATATATATATATATATATATATGGGGCAATCCATACAAAATTTACACCCATGATACAAAAATGATATAATTTAATTTTTTTATTGTTCTTTATTAAAAATAAATCGACACGTATTTTTGCGTTTTTGTTTAAATTGCATATTTTTGACTATACGAATTTTTGAAAATTTCACTTTTTTGCGCGCACGACTTTGCTAGTAATTTTTGAACGTATTGCCATCCAACAACAAAAATATTTAAATACACTTTCTTAAAGTGATTTTTCTCAAATTTTAAGAAAATCAACATTAAAATATAAAATTTTTTGTTTTTAACATAAAAAAATATATTTTTTGTAAAAAAAACAATATTTTTTTGCAATTTGGACTTTTTTGATTTTTTTTATATTTCGACAGTGTGAAGTATAACGAATAATGATATTAATTCCAAATTTTTGGAATGGTAAGACACTTTATTCAAAAGATATAAACAAAACAGTGACGGCACGCGCCCCGTGTATGTATGTAGAATATGGCTCGACTGTTCTCGAACTCATCCGCTACATACTAAACTAGAACGCGGCGTGCGCGCCGTCACTGTTTTGCTTATATCTTTTGAATAAAGTGTCTTACCATTCCAAAAATTTGGAATTAATATCACTATTGGTTATACTTCACACTGTCGAAATATAAAAAAAATCAAAAAAGTCCAAATTGCAAAAAAATATTGTTTTTTTCAAAAAATGAATTTTTTTATGTTAAAAACAAAAAATTTTATATTTTAATGTTGATTTTCTTAAAATTTGAGAAAAATCACTTTAAGAAAGTGTATTTATATATTTTTGTTGTTGGATGGCAATACGTTAAAAAAATTACTTGCAAACTCATGCGCGTAAAAAAGCGAAATTTTCAAAAATTCGTATAGTTAAAAATATGCAATTTAAACAAAAACGCAAAAATACGTGTCGATTTATTTTCAATAAAGAACAATAAAAAAATTAACATTATATCATTTTTGTATCATGGGTGTAAATTTTGCATGGATTGCCCCATATATATATATTAGGTATTATTAAAGCACCTAAAATGCAGGCAAAGTTTGCTATTTACCGTAAGTAGCTTATTTTAGGACATACCTCTGATTATTTTATGCAGCCAACTAAGTAAAAAAAAGGCACGATAAAAGAAGTAAACTTTAATCTATGCAAATAAAATATTTACGAACCTAAATAAGCTGATACTTGAAACAACATGCATTAGTCGTCCCGCTACACCTAGACCGAGTTGTAAAGAAAACATGGCGTCGTAAATAAATATCGTTCAGTTTACATCAGCTATTGTAAAAGTTTTGTGTCTGCTAAAATTTTGGTGTAGTCAGTTGCACCATGGAAGTATTTTTGATTATTCTTCACAATTTATGGTGTAACTAAAATAAAATAATCTTTAATTTAACCAAACTTTGGGATAATGAGAAACTTGCACCAAATACTGGTTAAAGATTTCCCGAGTTTTTCTATTGTGTACTTCAGATCGACGAAGTAGGAAATACGAAAAATTTCTTTGATATTGAAGAATATTTTTTAAAATTTATAGAATTTTATTTTAAGTTAATTTTTGTTTCTTATTTTAATATTTTACTACTCACTACATGATTTGTAAATAATATTAGAATGAAAAGTAAGAAATGTGCGTTTGTATTAAAAAATTACTTGTTAACAGGTAGAGGGCGTTATTTTGTAACTAACTTTGTGTTCAACATAATTATTAGAAGATAAAATATCACTTTATTCACTAGCTCTGGAATGGGCAAACTTTTTTGTTCGAGGGCAAAAAATCGAGAGAAAAAAGTTTGGTGGGCTGAGTAAAAACTTCTAAAATAAAAAAAAATGATATGCAAGTTTTAATTTAAATATTTAATGAGATGAATGAAATTGCGATTTCATTTTTAAAATTTTCATATGTTGAGGTTCCAAGTGAGATGTGCTTATTTTAAGAAACGAAGCTAAATGGTTGTCTGTTAGTCTACTTCTGAAAGGATTTTTTTTAAGGTTTACAGTTGAAAATATTTGTTCACATATATAAAATGAAGCAGACATAGCACTGATTTTCTGGGCATGAGATATTGAATTTGGAAACTAGCTTTAGGTAAGGATTTGCAAAACTCAAACTTTGGCATGTTTAGAAACAACAATAGTGTGCAACCTTTCTATACTCAATAAATAATGTTAGAACTCGCACCGGCAGAAAACTTCGCTCGTTGGAGCTTAAAATGCGCTGTCTGTCACATGTGAAGCACAATCCACCTATGTTAGATTCCATATGTCTGATCCTCGAGAAAGACAAACGCTTGTTTGAGCTAATCTGCTGCTACTCTATAAGGAACTTCTGCTATCAACTTTTTACCAATTAAAGCTGCCTCTGCTAACTATTTCCATCAATTCAATCAATAGAGAAAGTAAAAAGGTCATCAGTACTTTGTTAAAAGAGAAAGAACAAAAATAACTTTAAACAAAGTAGACAAAATAATGGATGTATAATGTATCTTGTTTATATTCGCCACGGATCGGCAAGTTAAATATCTATCCGCGGGCCGGATAAAACCTTACTAAGGACCACAGTTGGTCCGCGGGCCGTAGTTTGCCCATCCCTGCACTAGCTCATTCTGTAACTTTTTAAACTAAAGCAAATATATGCTAAAAATTATTACCGTTAACAAATATAACATGATAATAGGTACTAATTTTTTTTATTATTTTATATCCGTCGTTGAACAGCAGATCCATTTTAGGGTTTACGACTACTAATGTTCAACTCCGTAGTCTTGTAATTTTGAACCCAGTTCAGAAGACAAGGGAACTCCTGGATTGATTATTGGAAGAAATTTGCCTTCGTGTAGGACTTTTTGATGCATCTTACCCGCATTTGCGTTGCATGGAGAGGGAAACCTTCCACGGTTAGTCTGACGGCAAGGGGACCCTAACCCATGATCCGTCTACCCCTGAGGATATTTTATGTCAGCACTGTAGTCTGTACGAGCTAGGTGCGGAATTCACATTGATCATCCATCGCTAGGATTCGAATCAGGTTCACCTCAATGAAAGGCGAAACCACTATCAGTTGAGCCACCACGGCTTACTGTGCATGATTGTCGGTGCGAGCCGTGTGTAGAATTCGAATTGTCCAGCTATCACTGAGATCAAACCCGGGTCACCTCACGGCTCTAATTGGTACTATATGAAATTTAAAAAAATATATATAGATAGCTATATAAAAGCAAAACTTATGGAAATGGTATACTAGTTCGATTCATAGAAACGTGAAAAAAGCGCCATACTATTATTGTCACCGATTAGACCTAATTAATGTTAGTAATAGGTTGTAATTGAAACAAACAAATTATATTAGGAAGTAAATTTAATGGATAAACGGTACAAATTCATTTTCACGTCCTCATTTCATGTTTTAACTGTTGAATTAATCTCTCTGGTCATCGATGGATTGCAACGCTATCTGTTAGTAATCTTGTAATTTAAATAAAATTTTTACTGCTCTCACAATAAACATAAAATTTTTTTTCTTTCCTCTATCGCTTTTTGTTTCCGAGGTTTTTAATCTTGAAATCAGTAATTCATCTGCTGGAAAGCCTGCACTTGCTAATGTAATAAGTGTAGGTTAGATATATGTACTATTTTCCCCTTTCTGAGTTAATTGAAACAAATTTATAAACAAGAGCTTGAGTTTTTGTAAACATAGGAAAGTAAAATTTATAAGAAATAATAGATATTATAATTTTCTATACATCTAATATTCGTATGATGTATATTCTTGATATGGTATTTTCTTGATGTAATATTTTTAGCTATACATTCTTTATATAATCTGTAATATCTGTTGTAATCTATAAAGTAGAATGTTTTAAGCAAAATTGATTTTTTTTCTTCATATTTAGTTCATAGTATTTTTCAAGAAGAAACAATCAAGCAATCGTTTTCGTTTTAAACGCAGTTAATTACAATAAAATTAAATTTTATTAAGTAAAAAAATCTTTGGAAGACGAAGGTATTTTTTTATGCTTTTAAAATGATTAAAACATTTTCTCTTGTGTTCACAAATTGTAGAACACGCAAGCATAAATTTTGATCATCTAATGGTCGTTGGAATTTTATGCATGGGCATTTGAACATTGAATTTTTTTTGTTTGTGGTTTCAAACTCTCAATAAAATGGCTTAGTTATTGCTAAATAATAAATACGTAAAAGATAAATTTCTTTTAACGTTAGAGCTGTGCCTTTTTTAATACATAGGCATAATAAATAAGAATTTTTTTTTTATCTTTTCCATTTCAGAATTGTAATAGTAGTTTGTAGTATGCTAAAAATTATACAACAACGATATAGAATTACTTTATTTTAAAACATAGAGTTTTTAGAGAATTTTTAGGTATTAAACATACAGAACTAAAATATATTGAATCTTAAAAATAAAAATGATGGAATCTTGCAGAAAATTTTACGATTTTCTTGTCAGTTATAGTTTAAATATGCAGATCATTTTAAGCCTTTTGTAATTCAACTAACCTAAGATGAACAACTATTAAAAATGGGTCTAATGAAACTCGTATTTTGCTCACGGAACCGGTGATCAGAGAAAGTTTTAAAATAAACAGAGGTGGTGATGTTTTCGGACACAGCTTTATCAAACTTTGTGCTAATCGGTTCGGATATGAATGAGGAACATGCATATGTATGAACATTTTGATTTTTTATACAGATACATTAGCTGCACCCCCCTGCTCGCTGACGCTCAGAATTGCTTGTGCAGTTATTTTCAGATCACTCTTTGCATTTATCCAACAAGCATTGGGACGAATTGCGGACAAACCGTCGAAATGCTCCTTGCGATGAAATTTAAAACTCAGAAATAAAAAAATCTTCAAAACAGTTGTAACTAATAACCAAGCAGTAAGAAATTGCTGCGTTAAATTCTATTAAGGCACTCTCTTCAGTTTCTTTTATTCATAATTTCTTTATTTTTTTTAACAGTGAACCTTCCTAACTAGGCGTCTTATATTAAATATATTGGTGATATGTAGTCAAATATCATACTCAGCATTGTACTATTAGTACAATATGTTCAAATATTAGCATTTATAACTGAACTTTTTATTATTACAAGAACTTCCATAGCAAACTAAAACAATATTTCAAAAATTAAAGCTTTGCTTTTGTGAGGAGTCCATAATGGGCCCCGCATGATTCGCAATTCACGTGAAAAAAATTTTTTTATTTCGTTACCTGCCTATTTTAATTATTTTCCTTTCACTGCTGCTCGCAACGATATTTCTCTGAATATTTAAAAGTACAGTTATTAACGGTTATATAATAGGAAGGTCAACTATTAAAAATATTTTTTTAAGGAAATATAAACAGAAAATTAATATGCGAAAAGAAGAACAGTTAACTCCTTACCGGTAATGTAAAATTATATTTATTGCATGTCTGAATTTCGTCGAGCACAACAACATTGATTTATTACAACATTTTTATCATTCTATAGTATAAAAATATCAGTCCATTATGGACCTTACCTTACCTCTTATTAATGGAAAAGCTTTGCATATATATATATATATATTGAAAAAAAATGAAAGACTGACATAAAGTTACGCCTTATGAAACTAACATTTTAAAGAATATTTAATAAAAATACAAAGTTAAATTGCATTAAAATAAAATGTTTTAGCATATGTATGAAGCCTAATTTGTCCTTTATACGCGGTAAAAAATAAATGCTGCAATAAACGTTCTGTATAATAGCATGGATTCAAAAAATATCAATACCTTTGTTGTTTCGTGAATACTAGTTAGATCCTTTTTAAAAACTGAAGGAATAAATAAATATTCTACGCTTAAAACAGCGATCAATATATTTTCTTCTTTATTTGGAAGTCTAACATGTATTTTTTGTTTTAAGAAAGCGGAATTGAACTATTTAACATGTTTTTTCTACTAAGCTAATCAGTTTTGTCGTTTTTCTTAGCGTAAGAAAAATTACTTAAGGAGTGATGCTCTTCTCAAGTATAAATCAACAACTGTACTTTGAGAAACTTTTAAAACAATTTATTAAGCGCTACATAAGAAAATGTTTATAAGTTGTTCATTACATATGAATTCAGGATTATATTTATAAAAGTTTTTTTTTCTGTAAAAAAAGAAAAAAAGACTTTTTTAAACACTAGTGTTTTAAATGTTTGCAGTCCTGGTGTAATAATTTCTTATTAATTAAAAGCAGAAATATTTGCGTTTAATTGACTATAATGTCGAATAGTAAATTTCCGAATTAATCATTTTAAAATTTCAAGTAAAATTTGTAAATCTCTTTAATTATATTTCAATGTAATATCATGTTCCATTCCATAGCTGTAAAACGATAGCACAAACACTAAGATTCATTGTTTTATTTCAGGTAAAATATAAATCTCCTTTATTATAATAAATTCTTGAATAGCTACGCCTCTTTACTTTTGAAGTTTTGTTTATCTCTTCCAAGGAAGAAACCCATTATTTGAAAATAACATGGATTAAATAATACTACATTCTGAAAAGATATAGCTTTGGCGCTTCAAGCCATTGGACCCATCCGGAGACTACTGGAAGTTACACCATTGCTAAGACCAAGAAATAGCAAACTCGTTGGCACATAATATTTTTTAAAGAACTTAAAATTTTTAGTTCTAAAACATCAGCAAATTGATTTAAGACATAGCATTGTTGATTTTTTTTAACGATAAAACAATAACGATATGCAAACACAAAAATTCATTGTTTTATTTCAGGTAAAATATAAACCTCCCTTTTCATGATAAAAACTTAAATAGCTACGCATCTTTTTTTTGAAATTTTATTTATCTCTTCCAAGAAAGAAACCCATTATTTGGAAAGACAGTGGATTAAATTATACGACATTCTGAAAAGATATAGCTTTGGTGCTTCAAGCCATTGAACCCACCCTCAGACTACTAGGTGCTCACCTAGAAATAGCAGACTCTCGCGACATAATTTTTTCTTTTTTAAAGAACTTAAAATCTTTAGTTCTAAAACATCAGCAAAATGATTTAAGAGATAGAATTGTTGATTTTTAAATAAGTAATTTATTTAGATATTGTTGAAAGACGTTTGATATAAAATGTGAAATTAAATTAAATGTTTAAAACTAAACTGTAAAATGAGATAAATAGTAATTATTTGTAAGATTTATGTTAAAATATTTAGCTAAAATTCTTACGCTTTGTTTTATTGAATTAAATCTCTTAATATTTTTGTTTAAAAGAGACGAAATAAATTGATTTAGCTCAAAACATTTATTTCATTCGATTATTATCTTTTAAGAGTGCTGTATTTATTTATTCAAAAGATATTTATGCAAAATGTAATTAAAAAATAAAGACATTATTAGATTTTGCTGCTTTAAAGTGCTTGTTTAAGATAAAGACAAGTTTTAAAAATAAGATTTTAAATGCTAATTAATTTTCTAATTTGATTATAGATTAATCTATATAAATGAAGCAGAATGTTTATAAATAAATAAATAATATATATATATATATATATATATATATATATATATATATATATATATATATATATATATATATATATATATATAATATATATATATATATATATATATATATATATATATATATATATGTATATATATATATATATATATATATATATATATATATATATATATATATATATATATATATATATATATGTATATATATATATATATATATATATATATATATATATATATATATATATATATATATATATATATATATATATGTATATGTGTGTGTGTGTGTGTGTGCGCATGCTATTTATTCTTAACAGTTTTTTACCGATCCCCACCAAATTGTATGTTCATACGTTCGAAAATACGGTGGACCTAATTGTCTACAACACTTAATCTGATCCCGCTCTTCATCCCAGAGAAAGAGTTTTTCCATGGAATTTGATAGCTTGCTGCTCTAAAAATAACTTTATTGAACGTTTTTTTATTGTTTATTTTTGATTTCCTATGTTAGGTTATGGCAAGTAAAATCAACAAATGGAAACATATTTGAACGCATTGGAATGACGTCACAGAAGTCGTATTATGAAAGGTATGTGAGACCACGTGTTTTTTGCATTGATGTTTAGCTTTTAGAGCGTGTTTCTATAAATTTAATGTAAACTCAGAGAGAATAATCAAATAAAATTGAAGTTATCTATTAATCCCTGGAAAATTTATGGTGGAATCTGAATATCCCATTTTAGGCAATACTATATAATTAATCTTTCTTTTAGGGAGTTGAACTTCTTACTCAGGTTATGAAGCCGCACCAAAAAAAGTTTGCGTGGTAGGTGCCCTGAATTTGTAGTATGACAAAACTAGGGTACTAAGAGTATCCGTTTCGGAGGGTGGTAAAAAATCTATTACTTTAATTAGACACCTATATTGGTATAAAAGGTTCTTATTACCGAAGCACTTATAATGGCAACACCAGTAGTATTTAATACCACATTTAATAAAGCTTCACTGGCAACAATAATAGTTTGGCGGTTTCTTAAGGCCTTCGTAATAATTACCAATATTAGTTCGTTCAACAAGAAATGTGTTGAAACCGGTATGTATGTTGTACTAGTGGCGCAACCTCCATCAATTAGAGGAAAAAAAAGTTACGCTTTAGTTGGTTTCATTACGCCGACCGAGATAGACTAATGCGCAGTAAATAATAAACGCATTAATTATTAATTAGCAATTCATTCTTTTTGTTGTTATTTGTCTAAATTCCGATCAACATTATTTCCACGAGCTCGTAATAAGAACGACGCAAACCCGCAAACGCCAATCAAAGACAAAATATTAATATGATGAAGTCGTGCCGGAGCATGGCTCGTGAGGATAGTATTGCGCATTAAATAATGATAAAAGCATCCATTGGATTACTAACGCATGATCTGGTAATATATTCTAAATTTATCCCGAAGAAGGGGTAAGTAGACTTTATAGTTATTTGAACTATTTTAGACATTACACATGGCAAAAGAATTAAATCTCCCAAAATTAAAAACAAAACTGTATTCTGTAAGAGGAGCAGTAACTGGTTATTTGAAGAAAAAAAAATAAGGTTATTTATCAGTAGATGAAATTACTTTTGTTGAATTATCTGAAAACTTAGAACTATTAAAAATTAAAGAAACGGAGTTAAAAAAGATAAACTCAGCAGTGAAAAATCTTACTGAAGATGAAACTGAATTGAGTAACGAACTAGATAAGGCAAACGAGTATGAAGAAGAAATTAATTTATGGACATTTCGAGGTGAGAAAAAACTAAAAGAGCAACTGAGAAACGAATCAGTTTTTTCTGATCCAAACTTCGAGAAAAACGCGAGTGAAACTATAAAACTTTCAAAACTCTTCTTACCTTTTTTCAGCGGTAATATTATCGAGAGGCTAACTTTTAAAGATTTATATAAAGCGACTGTAACTAAACATGAATCGTTATCAAACGCGCAAAAGCTTCAGTACTTAAAGACATCTGTAAATGGTAATGCCTCGGGAATCGTGCAATCTATCGCAATTTCGGATAATAATTTTGAAATAGCTTGGAATTTGTTAGACGAAAGGTATTCAAATACGAGAGAGCAAACTTTCGCTCATAATAAACGCTTTTTAAATCTTCCGAATATTCATAATGAATTCGCTACACCTTTATTGAGCTTGGTTGATAATGTAAATGAAATTATTCGCTCATTAGAAATTTTAGGCCAATAAATGGATACTTTTTGACACTTTAATGTTGTATTTAATATTGCAAAAGTTAGATAGTTCCACTAAATTGTGGCGGGATCGAGCGCCAATCAAATAATACTGTAATACCCAAACTCAAAGATTTAATAGAATTTTAAAAAAGCTATGCTAGAACTCTTCAAAACAGCAAAAGTTCGTCCAGTAAATTTCAAAAACCTATTAATGCTAAAGTTAATTCTTTTGTTTCGCTTTCTATATGTGTATATTGTAAAGATAATCTTTACATTTCGAAGTGTTCGAAATTTTGCAATTTACCCATTCAGCAAAAGATAGATTTCGTTAAAAATAATAATCTTTGTTATAACTTTTCATCAAGAATTCACACTATTAAAAAATGTAAATCTTCTAACACCTGTTTTAAGTGTAATCGCAGACATCACAGCTCTTTGCATTGAGATGAGAAACCGAAACCCTTTTTCCCCACTTTAAGTGCTCTAGAATTTATGCCCGAGCAGATGAACAAAATTCAATGACGCCATCAGCCGCGCCTATTAATGAAGTTTCGTCTACAGTTTGTGCGAATTATTCGAATAGTGAGTGAGCAATTGGGCGATAACATAAATCAAAAGAATTCTTCAGATCTTTCATGCACAGCTATAGTCAAGGTTATAAATTCTCAAAACGAACTAATTAACTGTCGAATTATTTTAGACTCTGGATCTGAGAAAAACTTTATTACACGCGAATGTGTCAGCAAGTTAAAATTAAAAATTAATCCCGCTCAAATATCTATTTCTTGTTTAGGAAGTTGTAATACTTCGAGTAATGGGCAAGTTGATTTATTATTTTATTATTACTCATTTTAATGATGATATAAGATTCTCAACATCCGCATATGTAATCGATAAAATTTGCGGAAAAATACCGAACATACCAATTGATTTGTCTAGAAAATATCAAGATCTCGTACTAGCTGACACATATTTTTGGAAATCAGGAGATATTGATATTCTATTCGGTGTCGTGTAAATGTATTCTTTACATTAATTAACGGAGAAGTAATAAAACGCGATAAAAATCTCCCTTTTGCAGTATGCTCTAAACTAGTTTGGATAATTTCCGGAGCAACTACTTTTGAATGCGCTAAACCCAAACAGTTTTCAGTTAATAATTTTAATATTAGTACTGATGACTTAGTTAGAACATTCTGGGAATTGGAACAAATTCCTTCAACACACCCGCTAACAAAGGACGAAAACCTTTGTGAAACACATTTTTTGGAAACTCCCGTTTAAACCTAATAAGGGAATTTCGGGAAGTTCAAAAGCCTCCTCTTTTTAACTGCTTTTTAGTCTAGAAAGAAGATTATTAAAAACTTCCTGATATTTATTTGCAGTACAAAAAATTTATGGCAGAGTACCTTGCTCTTGGGCATATGAAAGAAACTAACGATCTACATTTAAATAGCAAAAATGAGCACTATTTTATCCCGCATCATCATGTAATTAATGATTCTAGTCCAACCGCAAAATTGAGGGTTGTTTTTAACGCCAGCTCAAAAACTACATCAGGGTTATCACTGAATAAAACGCTAATGAATGGTCCAAAAGTACAAGACGATCTTTTCGCTGTTCTTCTAAGGTTTAGATGTAATAATATCGCGATAACATGAGATTTGCAAAAAATGTATCGACAAATAGAGATTCATAGTGAAGATCGTAATTTTCAAAACATTCTATGGAGAGATGATTCCATGAAACCAGTTAGGGAATATCGCTTGTGTACCGTAACATATGGTACCGCGCCGGCCAGTTATTTGGCAACGCGAATTTTAAAACAATTAGTCATCCATGAAGGATTGGGTTTTCCTTAAGCAGCTAATTTAATCTTACATAATCTTTATATAGATGACCGTTTGTTTGAGCAGAAAGTGCTGACGAAGTCGTTGCATTAATAAATGAACTTAGTGAGTTGTTGAGAAAAGGAAAATTCGAGCTTCACAAATGGTCTACTAATAGTCCTTCTGTTTTGGAATTAAGTCAACCTAAAAGTATTGACAATACAGCATGTAGGACTTTTCACTCTAAATTTATTAAGGTGCTAGGGTTGAGATGGGACCCAAAACGTGATGAGTTTACCTACAACATTTCCTTTCGTGATGATTTTAAGAAAAATCCTACCAAAAGGTCCATCGTGTCCTGTGTGTCAAAAATCTTTGATCAACTGGGATGGCTATCCCCTATTATCATAACGGCAAAAATTCTAATTCAGGAATTATGGAAGCATCAGTTGGCTTGGGATGATCCAGTGCCCCAGGATATTAAAGAGCAGTGTATTAAATATCGAGAAGATATTTCCCAAGTTACGTTAACTGTACCTAGAAAAGTTCTTCTATACTCCTCATCTGGAATAGAACAATATTGTTTCTGTGATGCGTCGTAAAAGGCGTACGCTGCTATTATATACTTAAAACTTTTGAAAAGAACTATAGGTGATCATAAATTGACCCTTGAAGAGTTTTTAACTCTTATTGCACAAATCGAATCCAGCTTGAACCCTCGTCCTTTGTGTCCTGCGTCGGACGATCCCTTTGAACTCTCAGCATTTACCCCAGGACATTTCCTTGTGGGAACCTCTTTTTCTTCTATACCAGAAGAGAACTTTCTGGAAAAAAACATATCCCCTCTTAAACGTTGGCAGTTGACTCAAAAAATTTCCAGAATTTTTGGAAAAGATGGGTTAACGAGTATATTTCCAGCTTACAGCTGTGCCCCAAATTGTAGCGAGTCCAGCTTAATTTGAAAATTAATGATTTAGTTCGCATTAAAGAGGACAATGTTCCAATGTGTAAAGAGGACTCCATTCAAAAAATCACTATCCTATTTTTCAAAACATTACATTTGTTGCAAAGAAAAAGTTCATTTTGAATGAATACATTTAAAAAACAATGTTTTTATATTCTTTTATTTGACCAAATGTATTTCTTTAAAAAATAATTTTTTTTCAAATATTTCAAGTTTTTTTCCAAATATTTTAAGAAATAGAAACGGTAGTCATAAGAGAAGTCTTGAGAATACGGTGACTAATAAAAAACCCTAATTGTCAGTATGTTCAGTTTCTGTTCTTGGAAAATAAGAATTTGGTTAATAATTGTAACAACATTTTTAGACCTTATAGAAACAGCATTTTTCGATTCCCCCAGGCTTCGGTTTTGTTAGGTATTCATTGTTCTTGCCTTGTTTATTGGAAAAGACTACACGTAGTTCTTGTTTTGTTTATGATTTCCTGTTCTAAGTTAAAACTAATTTATTTTTCTACTATCTTTTATATTTGCTTTTCATGTTTGTCTAGACGAAATATTTTAGTATCTGGAAATATTTTGAACCTTTCAGTTTGTATGTTAAATTTTTTCTTTAAATCCATTTAAATATTGTGTATATAAGCTGCACCTATGGGGAAACCTGTGTAATCTATTTATCTTGAATAAGAGGAGACAGGATTTGAGCTATGCTTAAGTGCGATACTGTAACAGTCAATGAATAATGAGACGGATGGCATTAAACCAAAACTTTACTATTTAGAAAAATGATTACAGGCTTGAAGTGTAGTAGATGGGAAAAGAATTCGCACCCTTTTTTACTTGCTTGGTAGTAATATTTGTTGTGCAAGGGAAGATAAAAGGATGATAACATAACAGTTATCCGTCCGTAAATTCCGTTTCTGAAAGCGACGTTGAAAGGAGAGATAGCCTGCAGAGCCGATCTTTGAAATGTTTGATGTTTGGAGATCCGTGATTTGGAAACATTAAAAATCTCAGAAAAACCAACCAGATTGATAATCCTGGTGAACTATTGTGGTGTTCTCTTGTTGCTAGACCACACTCAAAGCAATAAAAGAGCTTCCGAAAATATTAAAATGAAAAAATCCTCAGTCATCCACCCTGTAGTGCAAACAAGCCTCTACACGACTTAAACATCCTCGAAAAAGGTCAAAATCGCTCTTCAGATTTATTAGTTTTGAGTAGACGAGGTGTATGCGTGCGCGATTGGTTTGAATAACATAAAATTGCCATTAAGAGCGCGGCATTGTGCGACTAGTGTTAAATATGAGAAAAACGCCTAAGCGATTGAAGAGAATAGTTTTTTTTATTTAAATAAATAAATTGTATTAAATATCACCTTGTTAATTATTTATTGATTGCACATAATAAATATCTTTTTATCTTCGAAAATCCAAAGTTTTTAAGTAATGAAGTAAATCATATATATATATATATATATATTTATACACACTGAAGCTGTGGTGAATGACATCAAAATAAAATCGATAGGATGAAAAGTTCAGAAGTTGTAAGGGATTTAGTAAGTCAGAAGTGCAATTTTTGATTATGCCCATTTATGCGTCTGAAATTTCAATCAAGGCAAAAGAGTAATCATTTCCTATTACTTTTTTCACGCTAAATAGAATAAAACCATTATTAAGTCGACAGAACAAATAATTCGAAAGATATAAAATGTTTCTGCAGGAAAAGTAAAGTTTTTATGCTTATTAAAGTAAAATACATTCTTATTTAGACAACTTGTATAGAATACATATGTAGACATAAATATCTGAAGACAAGTATACTGTTGTATCCTATGAATTGTTTCCTTGAGTGAGATCAAAACAAAGTCTCTAGGCCTAATATTTTAGAACTTAAGAGGGATTTTAAGTTTTTATGTATAAAAAGTGCAATTTTTGTATCTGGCACTGCTATCTATACGAGCAAAGCTATTAACGTGCTTCTTAAAGCTAAATTTAATAATGTAAAAAGTAATATGGTTGAATCAACAGTTTTAAAATTATGAGATTTTTTGCGTAAAAAATTATAAAAAAAAAAGTATATATTTTATATCTGAATCTTTCATTAAACTCATAATCAAAATTTGAGTTCTTTTCGTACTTCATACTTACTAAATAACTTATAACTGCTGTCCTGTTTACTTGATATCACAGTTATTCGAACTAACGTAAGAAATACATAGGAAACAATACCAATTTATAGCTCAAAACTTCAGTTTTCCACCTCAGTAAATTCGAGATTGTGGATAAAGCTCACCTCAGGAGAAATGTCAAACTTTAGGCCCAAACCACATTTTTTCAAACAAACCAACTTTCTCCTTATATCTAGCGTTTTTATTCGACACGAACTGGTCGTAAACTGTAAAGGTAATATTTAAAAAAAATACTTCAGCTATAAAGGGCAAATATACATATTTGCTTATTTTTGCTATTCAAAATACCCCCAAAATGTACTTATGTAAAATATGTGTGACCATTTCATTAAATTTTAATATGATATTCAAAGTTAACAATCGAGCTTAAATGTTACTTATTTAAAAACTAACTCTCAAAGTCTTAACTTAAATTGGCATTTCAAAAACTAGTTAAACGACGTTTAGCACATTAAATGCTTTGACTTTAACATTTAAAAGCTAAAGGATTTAAATCCTAACCTATTTATGTTATATTGTGCTTGTTAAATCTAGAAGATTATTTAAAGAGCTTTTTAAACTGTTTTGTATAAAATATAGCTTTATTCTTTCCCTTGAATAATTTAAATGTTCTTTGCTTCAAAATACATCATAATCCGCAAATAAATCGTGAAAAATCTTTTAAAATCGATAATAATATAATATTATGGGTAGAAAATATTAAATAATAAGTTAAAATATAATTTCTTTATGGAGAAACCGAATACGTTAGCATCGTTTACTCAACTTAAATCAATCGAGTATAAAATATATATAGGGGTAAGAATGAAGCTTAGCATAAAACAGAGTAATTATGGTAACAATTTAGAAGGAAAAAACAGCTGTTCAGCTTTTTCATGCTGCACTTTCAATTTGTAACACACCGCAAAACTTTTTTCTCAGATTTTGTTTAATCATATATTGTCCATAATTTGTTGTTATATTATTATAAATTAATAGAAAAGGCAAACTTGTATTTTTCAAAGCATTTTTCCCATAAAAATTAACTTTACAACAAAAAGTTCCTTTCCTTATAAAATAATAACAATTTTATTACTTTTCTTTTCCTTCCTGTCATATAGGTTAAAAATCAATTATTATAGGATGGAACTGAATGTCACCAACTGAAAGTTGAACTAAAATAAAGACTGACTATAATCCGTTTTAAGACACATTTCTGTTTTATTGTAAGTATCGTAAAAAAATAGAGAAAAATTTCATGTAATCCAAGCTTAATTGGAAAAGGTTGACGCTTTTGATGTAAAAAATAGATAAAACACCAAATGGTTAAAAATGTAACTTTATTGAGCAATATTCAGGGGGAAATATTTTAGAACTCGCGTTTTTCCAAAAAATCATGTAATTTCATGTTTGCTAAAAATGACAAAACACAGCTCAAGGGTCGCTATCTCGTCATAGGTGAGAGTTTTATTTCTTGGATTGAAATTATTTTAAAATTTCTACTTTTTCCTAACGGATGAAAGTTTACAGCCTATAAATGCTCGAAAATCTTTTGTTTACCGAATTTACAACTTTCGTAAAAGCAGGTTGCATTTCTCGTAAAAGCAGGGGGAATTGTAGCTCGAACAAAAACAATTTCTAACAGATAAAAATCTCCCTTTTCGATGATTAGTCTCAAATTTATTTTAACCTCAAAATGTTTTGTAAATAATTAAAATTTATTTATTTTTTTTAAACAAAATTTTATTAAGATATCATAGCTAGCAATTTTCTCATAGTGTAACAAAATAAAAATAAAAACAATCAGTGAATCTGCCTAATTGATACTTATATCAAATTGTGTGAAAATAAATTTAATCTATGAACCAAACAAACTTAGATATAAAGGTATTTTTGAAGGTCTTGAATGTGGGGATGATAACCATATAATGGAGAATGTAAGCATAGTGTATAAGGAAGATGGGCATTCACATATATATGTCACGGCCAAAGCCCGAAGTCCAGCCACTTCGCATACCTCTCGGCCAAAGTGCGAAATAATTGATCGTTTCAATTTATATCGTTTCGTTATAATAATTGAAACGATCAATTATTTCGCACTTTGGCCGGCCATTTCACGAAGTGGCCACAATGTTTCGGCCAAAACGCGATGAGCTTATTCAAAAATGCCCGCATCTGCAATTTCACTGTGAGGTGAGTGCTGTTTTCCTCGTATATACCGGACAAATGTATACCGGGCAGTGGCACTTAACTAGACCTAGTATATATTTCGGACATTTACCAAAGGTCTAGTCATGCTAGGTCTAGTTAAGTGCCACTGCCCGGTATATCCTACACTAATGTTTTTTTAAGGTCAAGTGTCCCTGCCCGGTATACCGTACACTGATATTTTTTTAAGGTTCAGTGCCACTGCCCGGTATACATTTGCCCGGTATTCCCTACACTGATATTTTTTTAAGGTTCAGTGCCACTGCCTGGATGCATTTGCCCGGTATTTATCTTCTAATCTATCGTCAGTAAGTATTAAAATATCGAATAATTGTAATCTATCATCAGGTATCATACAGGTAATCACATACCGGGTGGTACGGTAGGACCGCAATATTTTAATATTCGTTTTATTAAAAAGTTAATTTGCTATTATTGCCCCTTTTGTTTTCTTTTTTAATTTAAAAATATAAATCTTCTAATTTAAAAATATAAAAAAATAGACAAGTTTTTAAATTAAAATTTAAAACTTTAATTTTTCACTTTGTTTCAAATGGCCACACCCCACCGCTAGTAATTTTTAAAGAATGAAGTTATGGTTATACAGAGCCAATAATACGTGATTTTTTTTCTCCAATTTTGGCTGATCCTCCCATGGCACTTCGCGATCTGGCCGGCCAATTCCCGAAATCAAGAAAAGATCGGACATTGGCCAGCCATCCTATGCCACTTCGCGATCTGGCTGGCCGATTCCCGAAATCAAGAAAAGATCGGGCGTTGGCCAGCCAATTTACAGCGTTCTTGGTCAATTCGCGAAGTGCTATTCGGGCTATGGCCGTAACATATACATAAATCACAGCTTAAGTGCTAGTGACTTGATCCTACCCCTTTTCTTTTTGAAGTAGTTGTTTCTTTCTTCTATTTTCTTATCAGAACAAATATTAAGTATTATTTCCCTTAAGTTCATATTGGGAAGTCTTATTTCTTAAACTTAAATTTTCATCGGTCAGGGCTTGTTCTTGTTATGTTTCGCTTACACCAATTATGTTATTAATCTCAAAAGAGAAAAGCCTTAGTCATTATCAGAGCCTTTTTTCCTTCAACCAGTCGGGGGATAACGTGAGTAAGAAAAAAAAATTGGCTAGTTACAAAGTAGTAATTAGCCTATTTTTTATCGTTGCTGATTCTGTTGACGATGTTGTTGATTTCAACATAATTAAAAACTAATTTTGAAGACTCACATTTTGATTTCACAAATTTAACGTTTTTATTTTCATCAGCAAGAAAAAAAGATCATTCTAAATCTTCTATTCAAAATTTTCGAAAACACTAATTAATTCTGTTTTATAAATATTGTTTTTTACCGTTCCTCAAACAGTACTTTTGAACGCATTGCGATATAAATAGCAATCAACAAACTTAATTGCCGACATATATGCCAAATAAGACTTTGTTGTTCACACGAGTTACATCCGAAAACACACTTCGAACATTGAATTATACTGTAGTTTACATCTTAACTAAAGTTATTAGAATTTAAAAAAAATGAATGCAGCTTACGATATTTTTGTAATTTTATATTGAAGGGAGGGATTTGATACTTTTTCTTACGATTATTTTATTTTGATACACGCGTGTGTATATTGTCATATCTAACATTTCCAACCACTATGTCACCAAATTAAACAATAATTTGTTGCATGGATCATTTTTCCTTTATATCCAACTTAGATTCACTCTAATTTTAATTAAAAAAATTTAATCATATATTTAATAACATTATTTTATACTTATTCCTAATTAAGATGTTGTGTAACTAGAATTCTCCTTCGGTAAGCATTTAGTGATTATTTATATGGTTATTGTATTCAGACTTTAATTACATTCACTAAAATACTTTGAATTCCAAATTCCATTTTTCTCGAAAATGTACTTTCTATATCTCACTTTTAGAATGTATGATTTATTCTATTTAAAATTGCTTACGAAATTCAAAAAGCTCATTTAACAAAATATTCAATTCACGTCCTAAAAGAAGTTTAATAAAATTCATCTTTTTGTGCATTCTTTACAAAATCCGAAAAGGAAATATGGGATAGTAAAATGAATAACTCCTTTTCTTAACGTAAAAAAGTTTTACTTCAAACGAGATTTGAGAATTTCTAAAGCGAGTAGTTCGGCTGTTTGGAAACAATTTTTTAATCGAATTCAATTCAGAATCATAGAGTCATTGAAATATAATGGAATAGCATAACATTACTTGATTACTTTATGATACTTTGCTCGATACAAAATTATTACTATTAGTAAAATTACTTATTGATGGTTAAAAATAATTTAAATGTAACAATATGAATAAAAATATTTAAATCTGTGCTTAAATTATTTTTAACATTAATATCATAATCTATTTCAATTCTATGTTATAGCATCGCCACACTTTGATTCATTTTTCAGAGATGTCTAAATAAGCAATCAAATAAGAAGTTTTACTGACAAGCTTTTTAGATCATTAGTCATTAGAGTATTTTTAGTAAAGAACTAATGTATTTATTTTAAGTTTTAAGAATTATTAAAATAAATAGTGTGACGCAATATTTTACAATGACTTTTAAAATGTTACGTCTGTGGAAACATTGTTTGGAACGTCCTTTGGTCAGATCATTTTCGATTCAGTGCAATTTTTGTACTAGAATAGAAGAGTTTTCCGTTAATTTATACGGCCAGTTACCTTCTTTGAGAAAAAAGTCCAGTACTCATAATTATAGCAAACTTCAGGAAAATTAGTAGTGTTGTTTGTTAATTTATATGGTTATTATGTAAAATTAAATTCGAGAATGTAAACCTTTTTTCATGATGGCTATCAATACAAAGGTCCTGCTTTCGTTCCCAGTTGGCAACAAAGAAAATTTCTTTCACATTCTTCCTACTTTAGTGACTGTGAATAATCCACACGCTACTCTGTCATTTCTCGATAGATAGAAGCACTACACTATTTTGTCTCGTTCGACACTTTGCCTTGATTTGACAAACAAATGGCTTGATTGGATTTACGGACATAAGCGTATATATATATTTTTTTTTTGGTCAAGTCAGTTTTGTGGCATTAATTTATTTTTACGGTCAATGACTGGAACACTTTTTGCCGGTCATTGACAGATGTTGATTCGTTTACTTCATAAATTTTCATTTGATTTGGTTAAAAATTTGAGATTGTGAATGTTAGCAATTTAGCTGGCTTTACATAAAAGATGTATTCTATTACGTTAATAGTTTTTGTTTAATTGAACTATAACAGTGAATCCTAAAGCATTTTTTATACAATATGTAGCCATTTTTTTAAAAGTAACTAAAAATAGAACAACAATAATTTCACTGGTATCAATGATAATTATAATAATCGTTGACATCTACTTAAACTTTTAGATGAATCGGATAAAACACATGAAAGTAGTAGTTGACCTCGTAATTTGCGAATAAAAGAGGCGACATTTTAAAAAAAAAGAGGAAAACAATATTTTGAAAATAATTTCTTATTATGTTACATGAATATGACGCACCTACATGGTTGAGCCTCGGGGCAGATGTCTTCTCTTGTCCCCACTAGCAACGCCACTGGTCATTGACCGTAATCTGTGGGTGAAATTTTTAAGAGTGTAGGTAGTCAACAAAATGAGACGGAAGTGGTTTATACAAAACTATAATGTTTAGAATAATAGACAGAGAATATAAAAAGGAGGAAAAGTCTAGCTTTTCGAATATGTAACTAACTCGGAGAACTGCTCGGATGGTATGTTATACCAGAGAAACAACTTTCGGGGCAAGCAACGTACTCCTATATAGCAGAGCATCATATGTACTAAGATTTAACGCATGCGCATAAGTAGAAAAGTGACGGTCACGATGTACACTGCCTTCCGTCTATCATCATTCTATTCTTTCTTTCTTCATGTTAGCAGATCATGGCAGATAGCAGATAATCAGCATGGATGATATAAATGTATTCTAAAAAAAAAATATCGCATTTAATAGTAAAGTATTGTTTATATATAGTGCAAAAATGCAGAACAAACCAACAATAAATAAAAAGATTGGTTGGGAAAGGAGGAGGATGAAAACACGTTTCAAAATCCAAAAATTTCTGCTGTTGTAACCAGAAATGTTTACCTTTTCCTTTAGACACAGGGACCACACCAAGCCTTGAGGGGCTGGTTTACATTATGTCTATTGAAGCTAGTCTTCTTTTCCTACGCGTATATTATTCTTTGATATAGATAAGCCTAAAATGTAGCTTCTGACGTGACAAAATGTATATGTGAGCTTTTCGTTCTCTGTTAAGCAGTATTTGTAATACAAGATATTGATATGAGACTCTCGACCAAGTAGACATGTATGCCTAATCCCTTTGACTATAATGCAGACGCCAACCACGAAGGGTTAGACTGCTTCTTGAACATTTCATAGGGATAGAATCAATGATTAGTAGTGTATTTGGAAGCATTGACAAGGCACCGAAAAGTCACCAAATGTAAAGCCTTTCGGTTAAATTTCTCTTGGACTTCGTGATTAAACTAAGAGAGCCTCTATACGTGGAAATTCGCTGAAATCTTAAAGTGGTTCAACCTTTTTTCCCTTTAAATTGAATTTAGTATTTTAAAAAAAGTTATGGGTATGCTGGATATTGTGGTGCAGAAATTTTTAAAAAAGAATTTTATTAGGGATAGCTGTAATGAATTATTCAAAAAACAGCAAGATGTAGCAGATTGTAGTTATAAGAAACAATTAAAAGATTAAAAATTTTTTTCGGATGTGGTTTTAAATGTCACATTTTCAGAATTTATTACATTGTATTTTAGGAAATTATTTGCAGTTGAATAGTATTTTGGTGACACCCTCTCTTTTGAATGTTTTCATGAAATGTTTAAAAATGGTTCTATTTGGCCATTTAAAAAAATATATATATATATATTAATTGTAAACTTAAGACATTTTGGAGCAAGTTAATTAATAACATCACTCAAGTTTGTTGCAAACATCAAACTGTTCTAATTTAAACGATATTTCTACTTTAATTCAACTTAAACGGAAACAAGGTCCAACGTATCACCTTACATAAATACCCAACAAATTTGCACCGTTTGCGGCTTAAAGTACAAACGTAAAAGGATTAACATTAAACCAAATTTTTTTAGCATGAATACTATTTTTTTTATTACTATTTAATATTTGTCTTAGCCATGTTTGTGAGTGACTATTAAACTTTTTATGGTAAATTAAGGAAATCATAACGTAAACGAAGAGAAGTGTATTTATTTATGATTTTTTTTTTCAAATAATATAACTAGCTCATTTAACTTTAAGCACTCAATAGCAATTCAAATAATTTTCATTACTTTCAAGCTAACATCAAACCCTTAAATGCCTAAATACTCAATTTTATGCAATGAGATTTGTTTACTAACTTATATAAGTATATCAACTATAGTGTGATCGTTTTGTAGACCTGTGGTTGAGCAATAATCAATATTACACGTGCTTCAAAATTAAGTACGAAAAAAAATTTAAAACTATTTCAAGAATAAAATAGTTAACTGAAAATAATTTATAAATCCTTATTTTTTATCCTATCTTTATTCAAATATATGTAATTATCAAAACTTTACATCAATCAGTATTACAACAGTAATATAATCTTTGTATAAAGAACGTATGCGAGAGACATTCTACAAGTCATTTTATAAAACCCTTATATATTGATTCTTTCTTACTTTTTAGTCATTTTCACTTTTCAGAGACTTATTTTTAACTAGCCGCTTTTGGCGACTAGCTTACTAACCTTTCAAAATTATCTTGTACAACATACAAACTGACAGGTGGCTGAGCGGTCAGCGTGTCTGACTGTGAAGCCAGTGACTGCGGGTTCGAATCCCACTCAGGCCTCACTGTGTGGGCCTCAAAACCACTCACCACTCAGGCCTCAAAATTTTGGTTGTTTAACGTATTAGGTGAAAGCAGTTAATAAACAGTTTTTTCTAAAACTTAACAGTTTGATTACCATTTTATTTACGGTTATTTGACTGTTTTGATTAAATATGGTAAAATAACCATTCAATAAATTGTTATTTGACCATTTTTACCTAAATTTTTTAACAGTGTATCACATACTTCTCTCAAGCCATAACTTGAGTATGGTATAATATATATGCTATGCTATTGCTATATATAGCATCGTGCTATATATAGCATGTGATGTTATTAAATAATGCATATGCTATTCTCAAAAAGCAAGCTCTGTCACCAATGATTGGTATGACATTATGCGGCACCATAGCATTGTTTATGTTTAAAATTTCTACCCCCCGTTTTAAAATAAATCTGAATAATTACTCCGTAACTAAGTTTTTATTTCTATAAAAATACGAAATTATTCTAAATAAATGTTTAACGTATAGCTAACTATTCATTACTAAAGATAACCTAACGAAATGAATAGTAACTATAGTGTTGCCAATATAAAGATAAATACCTGAATTTATGGTAGCCATGTAAAATAAATATGAAAGTATATAGACATATTATATCTTTATTCATCAGTTTACTTATTATTTTATATAAATTTCAAAAGATTGAATAAATTCCGAAATATTTTGTTATTTTAATTTAAATATGTACAATTATCTCTATTTTCTAGTTCATTTCCGTTTTAAATTTTCTTACTCACGTGATTAGACTAAATTGCGCATTATCTCAGAGAAATCGTAATCTGGCCTGAAGCATTTGGATCGAGTCAATCAATTATGATATGCAAATAGATTTAAAGTATTCAAGGTCTCATTAATCATTTGTGCATCTACTTGCTGTAAGATGACTCAATTTAATCTTGATTGAAATAAAGGATACAATAGAGAAGTTGGTCAATAATCCTCCAGAGACCTCACAGTCCTAATGAATTTCTATAATATCTATTAATAAGGAATGGGAAGAGAAATAACTTATGGAAGAAGTATGGAAAGAGAAGTAATACAAATGTCACATTTTATAGATACGTGAATTTTAGGTACAATGTGACTCAGTTTAAATACAGCTGAATTCATTACAAGCTGATAAATTGTTTCAATTATCCATTTAGACATTGTAAAAAATTACCGTAAATCTACAGTTTTCAACGTTAAAATACTATTTATAGAATTTTTTTACAATGCCTACCCGGATATTGACTTTCATCATTCAGGTATCAAAGGGGCAGATATGTTAACCACTCTTTCAGGGGCACCACAATAGGTGGGCCAACGTTGCTCAAATTGTAAGAAAAACGGATAGTTCAGAGCTTGGCGAACAAAGAGTATCCTTTGGCCAAGGATACTCTTTGTATCCTTGGCCTCACAGTATCCTTTGGCCAAGGTTCAGAGAATAGAAGGAAAGAGCATCCATCCCATATTCGGGATTCGAAATCGGGACCTTTCTGACTTGAGGTCAGATCCCTGACCACTATGGAGATCAGTTAACACTGTTATAAGACAAATACAGATTTTTCTCTTTTTAATTTTTACCCGCGAGCTGCAAAAAATTCCAGATTTTTTTTTCTCCAGATATTCTTTGTTTCTCTGTTGGCTTAAAATTATTTTTCGCAAAACAGTTTTTCTCTGTTTTTATGCTAATCATAAATAGATTAAAACTGTCGATTCAACTTATAATTTTTGCCCCGCAGTTTTTCTTACCGTAAGATAACTTAGTCTTTTTTCAAATAATTTTACAATTATTATCTATACTTACTCTTACTTTTCAGAAATTATTTTATAGTTTTGAACATCATATAAACAGAATTGGGAATAGACTATATTCTTCAATTGATACTCAACCTGATTATTATTTGTCTTTAGATGTAATTTTTTGGTAAGTTAAATTACCAAAAATTTTTATAAAGTAGACCGAAATAGTTCTTAACGTTTTTTTTTAATTAAATGTGATTTCTATAAATAAAATTTTAAGATTAATGCAGTTTAAGATTTTTCTTCATAACCAAACAGTTGAGCTGCCGTGGCTCAAAGGACAGACTCGCCTCTCAATGAAGGGACCCAGGTTTGAATCTCAGCGATAACTGGCTCAGTGACTATTACTCTCGGCTCCCACCAACTGCAATGCTGAAACGGTTATTTTATAGTTTTTTTTTGTTGTTGCTGAAATAAGTTAATTTGTTTAAATAAAATTACTGATCTGCTTAAAAGCCGACATTTGTTTTTAAATAACAGCATTTTTTTTATGAAATAAACGATTTTATACTGGCACACCAGATGACAGCTTCTTTACTGTAAATGTAAAAATTTTTGTTACAGTATAAATTTTAAACTAAACTGAATACATTAGAAAATTGGAATAAATGCAGTTAACAATCGACCATTTAGATTATATTTGGAATTGTATCTGCCTGGATGTATATTTGGAATTGTACAATCTGATTCAGTTTTTATTCAGATTGTAATGTTTTTTCTTTCTGGATTTGCATACATCAGATTTTACTTATATGATTTTATTTTTTCATTAGTATACCTTAATCAGTGTCCAAATACAAAAGAACATAATTTCCCAAATACAAAAGAAAATTTTGTCTATTTTTAATTAAAAATGCTTAAAAACAGACAAAAGTGTATCCAGCGAATTTATTGATTGTTTTCAATAATCTTTCAATATTTTTTCGCTTACAAACTTCGAGTTTCTCTATTTTAGAAGATGCTGTGCTTAATTTCGAGTGTTTAAATGCATTAAGAAAAGGAAAATGCTGTCTATAGTAAATTATTGCTCAATGTAACGAAAAAAGGACATTCTTTAGCAATGTTATGATTGCTTACTGGGTGGTGAAAAAAATGCATATAGAACTTCATGATTCCCGTAAGTTTTGCGATTGTGTTCTTAAATTTTAAGGTTTTATATATTTAAATATTAAAAAAATAAAAATTTGTAAATCTTTTTTGTATGCAGAAATGAGACAAAAAGCATGACAAAAACTGGCTCAATGCAAACACCAAAAATCTCGGTAATTTTTACCGAAGCACTCTGGTGATGAATTTGGTAAAATAAACAATGAAATATGGTTTCATAATATATGATTAAAGTTGATAAGCATATTAAAATTTGGCAATTTTATCATGATATTGTAGAGACAAATAAAACTATTTATTTGATTAAATTTACATTTTAGTTTTATCTCTTCTATTAAATGTGGGGTAATTAGATAATTATGTATAAATATAATTATCTATAATATTAACAACCATAATTTCCACTTAAACGTTACCATATGAACGAAAAAATCACCAAATGATTGGTTTAAATACTGTATATTTTGGATTTTAAATACCAAATTTATATATTTTTCTTCAGGAATGCCAATACCATATAGTACGGTAATTTTATCAGAATGTTTTTTTCCGTGTACTCTATATGCATGGAGTGTCAAATAAAATATATTTTTCTAAATAAAAAAAATCCTTTTTTATTTTTTTTTCAGAAAACATAGTTATAAACTTTTATGAAAAAATTACTCTTGATAAAGGTAAACTTTTCTTCAAAACAGTTTAATGTAAATACTCAGTTGTAAATATAGCAGAAAATAAAATCATGTTAAGTAAAACAAAATTCTAATATAGAATGGCCGTAACTTGGTCTGTTTTAGGTATATTAAAAAATAACAAAATAATAAGAACATAATCTGATCTAGTTCATAATTTTAATAGGAATGCTTTGTTTAAAATGAATATTACAAAGTTTAAGGCTCATGCAGTTGAATTTGAATATGTAAAAAACAACATTTATTGTGTGAAACAAGTTTGAGTTTTCCAGTGCAAGTTAGGCAACCTATCCATTATGTATAACGTTCAAAAGAATACTTCTGGGTTTTATTATACAACTTTATCAAACTTTTAAAGAATTTTATAATCTTATATCATGCATGGGGGAACTGTATCATCATATAAGAGCAAACGTATTTCGTATTTTTTCTTAAAAGAAGCTCTTTTTCTAAAAAAAAAATATTTATGATATTTTTATGCTTCAAATTTATATTCAAAGCATAGAACAACTCACAAATCGAAAAAATATGTAAAGCGAATTTTAGAAAATAGGATTGAAAATAGCACAAATATTTATGTTGAATGCTTTTCAGCTCCACATTTACTAAATTTTCTGTTAATAAAATAATTCGATATTGATATGATGGCTAATGCTTTGTTATTAGGTTGAATTGGAAAATTCAAACACATTTATTGTATGCTAAAATATATGCATTATGAATCAAAAAATTTAAACTACTTAAAATTTAAACTCTCATTTTTGACTCAAAATGTTTGAAAAGTTCATTATTTTTAAAGAAAAAAATTCGTATCGGATTCAATTTAAACTGACAAATGCAAATTCATTCTTTTTTTAGTGTTAACATGGTAATTGCATCATTAATAAATAAGCTATATACTGAAAATAATAATTTAATAACATTTCTAATGAAGGAAAAAACTATTTCACGTACATTTAAAAAAAAATTGAAAAATATTTTTGCTTAAATTTTACTGTTTTTTTAAAAATTTATTTCGTCAAAATGTTTTTTTACTTGTAGTAAAACTTAACACCGTAAAACATATTAGTTAGCTTTTTTCAAATAATACTTGAAATTTTTTTTATTATTTATAAACATAAAATTATATATTTATACACTGTGAAAAAATTCTTTTAAAATTACCGTACTTTATATTAATGGTATTTTAGTAAAACAAAACGTAATTCTAGTTGATGAAACTAAAATCAATTTAATAAAACCAAAATTATTTAAATCATTTATTTTGGTCATTCCGTTCATATGGTAACGGCTTACAAAAAATTCTGGATTTCAAACTTATAGTTTTCATTACCACAAATTTCGAAAAAAATACAAAATTGAAAAGTAAATTTAACTGAATAAATGGTTTTTAAGCCATGTTTTTAAGTATCAGGGAGAAATTACCAAATTTTCTTACATTTGTTAAATTTTATAATTTATTAAAAAGAAACCATACTTTATTGTTAACGTTGTACTTTATTGTTAACCAAACTTTAATTGTTTAAAAAAATTTAAAACCATACTTTATTGTTAACCAAAACCATTACCAAAGCGCTTCGGTAAAAGTTGCGGAGCTTCCTTGTGTTCTCATAGAAATATAGTAAATTTTACCATATTCTGGTAGTTTTACCCATACTTTTTCTCAGTGTAATAAGCAGATGCAACATTGAAGTTTATGATTTAAAATATAAAATTTTATACACAAGAATAGGGAAGCTACTTTGGATTTATCATTTCTCTCATAATTTTGTTTTATGTTACAATAAATTTAAAACTGTTTGAGAAAATTAGATTCTCTACATTTATACAAATCTTCACAAATTACAGAAATTATAACCTGTAACAAGTCTTAGAATTGCAAAGAGACATCAAATTTATACTATGAATATTTCTATAAATTTTTTTAAACCTTTATTTCATCAGAAATTATTATCAGACACGAAGTAAAACAAAAACCATTGCATTTATTAAAAATTGTTTCAAATATAACAGACAAGAAATATTTTCTCTTCTAGCACAATATTAACTTGAAACAAATGCTTCATTACTTTTGAAAATATATACTAGCTATGTCATGCTAAAATAAGATTGAAATATTTTAAAAATATAGACTGAAATTTTTGTGCAGAATAGGAATAGTATATTGATTTTGAGCTTACAATTATTTTGTATAGTTTTAAACATTTGTTCTGTTTATCATTTCGAGTTAATAGTAAAATATTCTAAGGAAAATTACATTAATGAATAGCAAGCAAAAGAATAAATTAGAATTTTTTTTTAAATGATACTTTGAAACATAATAGCTAGATACTGTTTGTTAAAAATGTTAGCAAACTCAAACCAGAAATAAAAGCTGTGATTATTAAGATTATTTAATAGTTCATTCCACAAAATGTGTGAAATAATATTAATGAAAAATCAATGAAGAAAATATTAAAAAAATAATTTCTTTTATATTAATGCGTATATAATTATATAATTATAATAATTACTTTTATATTAATTAAATTACTTTTATATTATATGCGTCTCCCTATAACAACTAAAATTATAAAAAAAGAGATTTCGCATAATTTTATTGATTAGCATGATAAAAATTAATAAACAATTCAATTTTTTTAAAATTTGACTTATATATAAAGATAATAGAAGCTATATAAAGATTGTTTTTAAAAAATCATAGTTCTGTTTAAGTCGAATGAAATTTTCGCAAATTACACTAAATTTAAAAAAGAAGTATTTTCGAAAATAAATTTTCTTTTCGTATGGAATTAATATTTATTAGTAAAAACAGAAAAGTGTTTTAAAACAAATCTAGATTTTATTTATTAAAGTTAATAAATAAACATTAATTCTAGTTCAATTCTTTTTTTGAAAAAAATTAGAAATCCTGATTTGGGTAAAAATGACATAACTTTTTTTTACATTCTTTGCCCGAAATTTTTGAAAAAAAAACGATTTTAGCTTCGGAAATGAGTTGGTATTTTTCCAATAGAATAAATTAATTTTATTCATTTTTTTTTAAAATCATACTGTTTAAACATTTTGTCATTCTCTAAAACAATTTGATGCTATTTTGCTTCAAACTGATGTTAGTAAAATTTTGTTTTGCAAAATTAAGTACAGATAAGTTAATTTGTATAAGGCGCATCACAAAAAAAAATTATAGATATTAAAGAACATTAGAATTTTCAATTTTTGAATTAAAATATGTTAATTTTACTATGAAAGTTTCAACCGAATATATGCGCAAATTTTTTTTCTAAAGTGCACACTGTTAAAATTTCTGTCTTAATTTAAAGTAAAAAGTACCAGCTCTCTGGGTAAACGTTACTCTGTACCGTAAAATCCATTTTTATTGGAACATGTTACGGAACAAAAAAATCTAATGAACAGTATTTTTTACTGTAATAATTGCCATAAAATCACTGAATCACATGAATTAAGTAAATAGTATCGTAAAATTTACGGTATAATATTTTACGGTAAAAATGGATTTTGCGTGAATGATGCAGTCAAAGTGACGGTACTTTATTCTGCAATTTGATTTTAGAGTGCATAAAATCAATTATTATCTGCGAATATTTCAGTCACTTATAACGCAAATATGAAAATTATATATTCTTTCCTAAATATGCAATTGTTAATAACTTACATTAAAAAACGATCTTTAAAAAACTAATTTAATATATTTCAATTTCTAATCATATTTCTTATTGAGTCACTAGTGGGGCAATTTAAAGAATTTTAATTGTTAAAACGATAATTATTTATTGGTATTTAAAACAAATGGAAACAAGGCCATTATTAATTCTAAATAAACTGTCAGACCCAATAAAAATTAAAAATCTTCAGCTGTGTTTTAATGAAGAGAGAAGGATTTAAAAAATTTAAAACGTTTGGACATAATGCCAGAGCATGAAGCAGAGTTGCGAAACTTTTTATAAAAGTAAAACAATAACTTTCGACACTTACCTGTACCTTATTTGTTTATTTCTGAGAAGCTAAAGTATAACCTGTGGTTTTAGATTCATCTAGAAACAATAATCTCTAGAGTCAAGACTCTACTGACCAAGGAAAAAAGCATTTTTATTTTGTAAAAAAAATTTATTATGAAAAGATTTTCTAAACTTTTTGTAATTTTTAATACAGATATTAATAAATATGACCTCTTAGCAAACGAAACATATTGTGAAGTTCTATCCATTTTATTTATTTTGTGCTAACAATAAAAATGATAATACCCTTAGAATTATTAATGTTCTAAAATATTGTATTTATTCTAGTCAGATTTTTTTCACTTTCTGATAAACTTCTCCTTTCAACATCTCAAACTTCAAATCTTCAATTTTTGAGACTTACTAAAATTGAAACATTGTGATGAAAGCATTTTCAAATCACAATTTCAAAGTCACTATTTCAGAAAAAAGTTTTTCACAAAAAAAAGAACAATGCGAAATATATATGTAAACAAGGTGTTCTTTTTATTCTACTATTATCTGGATTAAATTTAAAATAAAATAAAATTACAAAGTAATTGTCAGGAAAAACAATACTAGAAATTCAGAGGGAAGAAAAAATGTCACTTCCGGAAAGGTGTGGCTTATTATTCTAAATGCTTCGATTGAAGCTTCATATTTGGGAACTAGCCAATACAATAATGTGAAATATTGTTTTATTTAAGTTAAAAATTTACTCATAAATATCCATCAGCGCAAAAATATCCAAACACTTTCCCTTTTTCCTTTTCTTTTTGTCTTTCAGAATGTAATGTTTTTTTAAAAGAAAGAGTGGTCAAAATTTGTTTATTTTTTATTTAAAAAAAAACTGAGCAAGTGAAAAGCTAATTGTATTTTCAGATGTTATCAAGCATTATACAAACCAAAAAATAAATAAATAAATAAAAAACTTGCTACACTTTTTATTCTGCTTACGACTGATTTATAACCTTCCTTATTTTCACTTAAAGACATTATATAAAACAATTCTATAAAACAATTATAAATATTATATAAAACAATTATAAATATTATATAAAACAATTATAAAACATTATATAAAAAAACAAAATATTCTTAGTCATTGTATACCGCAAAATAATACAAAAGAAAGATTGTTTCGTAATTAATTTTATATTTTAATTAAAAGTGCATTTTAAACGCAAATGAAATAAATGTTTTTTTTTATATAAAGAGTAGTCAAAAATGTTTTATAGTATAAACTAAACTAGTAAAAAGCTAATTAGAATTTCAGATGTTATCAAGCATTAAACTAAAAAAAAGATTACGAAAGCAGACTATACTTTTTGTTTTCATATTTACTATTTATTTATAACTTTTTTCTTTGAATTTTAAATAAAAGTATGCCTTAAAAAATTATATAAAACATTATTAAAACAATATCTTTATTCGTAATGTGAAACGTAATATATGTTTTAATAAGTTTTGTTTTTGAGTAAAAAGTGCATTTTAAACAACAATGAAATAAATGGCATGGAATTCCATTTCTTTAATTTTTAATTTTTGATATTTTTAATTCTTGTAGAACAAGCTAATATTAAATGCTTTGTGCGTCACAATCAATTATGCTTATTGGCAACATGTTTAGAAAAGTTTTTATATAAATATGTAGTTTGGCACATTATAAATGATGTAAAATACTATTTCTTTCGTATCTGTTAAGTACACGCGTGTGTAAATCCGATTATGTTCTTTGGGTTCCGTTAATCGGCTTATTTTTTCCAAAATGGGCTTTTTACAGTATGAATCGAATTTTGAATATTTAAATTTCATATCTTCTGAAATATTTTGAAACTAGCTCACTAATGACACCCCTTCTCTTAGTTTTTTCTCAAAGCTTTTAAATAATTTATCAACAAAAAATTAAAAAAAAAGCAAAAAAAAAAAAAAAAAAAACATTAGTTTAGCATTGCAAAGAAGAAAAATATTCTTTCATGATAAAAAACTTATTTAATTTTATATTTCATTCCAATGGTTTTTGGAAAAGAAATTATAGTCTGTATTTTAAGAATAATTAATACAAGACTTAAGAATTCTTTGAAAGAAAGAAATAGGTTGTTTAGAGATTATTTTATTATTATACTTTAAATAAAAAATACAAATACAAATAAAAATTAAAAACTATAATCAAAAGAAAGGCGTGTATTAATTTTTTTGTAATTTCTCGTTTTCTTTCTGCATTAAAAAAGAGCTGCTACCTCCACCGTTTTGGGTATTCAGCTTAACCTTATAATTTGTTTAAAAACATTATTTGATTTAGAAATTACAAAATTACAAAGGCGTTTTGTTGCAAAAACGTACCGGGAATACGATGAAATAAAGAAATATATTATTCGAAATTTAATTCCATAATTTTTTAACTTTAAAACATATAATAAAAATTAATATGCGGGCTGCTCTAAAAACGTCAAACTGCAGCAACGGTTGAAATTGGACATGCTTTAAGAGTCGCATTTTTTTATGAGCTACACATGAGTTTTTTAAATCAAATTCTGATTTGTACGAAAGTTTCTACAGTTTTAAGTGCTTACTCACTTTTTTGCATTATGTTACACTTTATTTTTCCACGAAAGAGTTCGATGAAATAAAATATTTTGAATTTGAAAATCAGTTCTAGAATTATTAAGGGGACACTGGACGTTCAGAATGAGAAACACTCTTCAAAAATCCATTATTTTGTTTTTGAAATATTAAAATGATTTAAACTTCACTAAGTAACAGGCAACAATCCGTGTATAAATCAGAGCTTTTCTTACCGAGTTATAAGATAACGAATTCGTAAAGGTCCATACATCAATATGTAGTTCTTGTTGAAAAGTTTCTCTTCTGTTAATGGAATTCAATGCTCATTTTTCAATGTTCAAACAGTTCGATGCACACCAGTTTTTGTTTTATTGTTATTAAAAAAAAATCAGATACTCTTCAAAAAATCTTGTTTAATGTTAAATGCATTTTATTAAATCAATATCTTAATTTATTTTTTTAATAATTGAGCAAACATAATTAATACGTGAGAAGAAATATTTGGTGAAAAAATGAAAATTTAATACCCAGTTACGTTATATGTTTATACAGTTACCAAAACCACTTAAATTCATTTAAATGCCTATAAACGTATTTGGGTAAAAATTTAGTTAAAATGATTGAAATTCAATCACAAGAAACTTTTAAATTAAAACGCGACTTTCAGCTCTAACTTTAAAACTAATTATTATTTCTTTCTACAACTTTATACATAGATTATTCCGTAATTATTTGAAAAAGATCAAATAAAAATTGCACTTTTTTGTTTTTAACGTACTGTGACCCCTTCAGTTTTTATAAATAAATTTTTTATAACTACTTTATTTAGTTTTCATAACTTTTTACTTTCAATATTTTTTATTTATAAATTGCATTTAAAAATTTATTTTTCTTCCTCGCAATTTTTTTTATTTTTATAAAGTTGATGCCAAAGTTGATATCAAAAACAACAAAAGAAAGAATACGAGAGAGTGCGAGAAAGAATGCTGCCATATCTGAATCGTAACTTTCATATCAAACTTTTTTTTGTAAAAAAAACTTAATATGGGAAAAATAAAGACCGTTAACTTTAACATTAACATTTTTCTTAGAAAAATGAAAACCTTTAATAAAAACAATTAAACTGTTACAAGTTTTGTTAATGAGTAAAATTACTTAAAAATCATTTAAAGAAAAATAATATATTGTATATTGAATAAAATATACTAAATAGTTATAAATCTTAGATCTAAAATATAGAAACATAAAACTAATGTCTCAGCTGGGATTTGCACACTTAATAATCTATCAGTTAGAAAACGGATGACTTAACCGTTGAGCCATGTGTTTGTGAAGTTAAGTAAATAAAGTTTTATTACTTTATAATTAAATCAACGAAGACTTTAAGGGGCCATAAAGTCGGCCAGGAGTAAAAGTAGTGGCAATTTTTTCTCCTTTCAACCATGTTGTTTAATTTATGCTTTTGTTTCAATACAGATTTTACCGATGCAAACTTCCCTTGTGAGTTGTAAACAGTATTTTGTTTTGCATTTTCCCGGTAATACGTATCTCCAAAATAATAATAATAATAATAATAACGTGGGTCAAAAACTTCCTACTCTAAATACTTATTGCTCCTCCCCCCCCCCCCAAAAAAAAAATTAACATAAAAATCTATGTATATATTTCTCTTACACGGCGACAAAAAAAAAAAAGCCTCATTACAACTCCCCGAATGGCAACGCTAGAAAATCGACCAATGATTGCCGCTAAAAATGTCACATGCCAAATCTAGCTGAGATGGCTCAACATATAGCGCTTTTAAAAAAGGAAACTGAAATAACCAGAGAGAGCATTCTCACCAAATGTGATCTCTTCCGAAATTCACCCTATCAGGTTGTTGAATTCAGCAGCGGCAATCTCATACTATTAAGCTAGGCAGGAGTGAGTAGTCTTTGTCGATAGATCTCTATTTTAGTATTTTGTCGAAAGCGCTTTTTTTTCACGAATTTATATATTACGAATTTATTTGACGATTTTTGATTTATATCACGAATTTATTTGTTTTATTATTGTTATTAGTTGTTCGTAAAAAGTTGTTTTATAGATTTGAATAATTGTTTTGAATTCTTAGAATTTTGTGTATTTGCAAAGTACCTAAGTTAGTAGCGAGCGAAGCAAACCATATAAGATTGCGTAGCAATTTTCGGGGGTTGGCGAGCGTTAGCGAGCAGGGGGCGCAGCCCACTAGTACTTATTAATTAATTAACTATTTATCCATATATTTTTAACTAAGACATGAAATTTTTTCGTATCAAGTCAATTTTTATTGTTCTCTTAGGCTAGAATCGACAATTTTGACGAAATAGACTGTGAAGGATTACTATTTATCATTTAAAACACGTACATTAATATTAGATTTACAATTCTTGCTGATTCCTAAGAGGAAGTGCCTGAAAATTCTAATCCCCAAGAGATGTACGAAGAATTTTAAATTGTGTTACAACATTCTAGACTAGGCTGTAATCTGTGGTTTTGAATTATCTCCCGTTACATTTAAACATTCTATTTCACACCCTGTCTGCGAATGTATGCTATCTAATTTATCTCTCCTAATCACTAAACGACATTCGAAAGCTCTTTGAAGATGGATTTCTGGAATCTCAAAATTAATCAATATGAGAAATGAGTTTGCTTTTCAACGAATTTGATCATTTATTTTCAACATACTTCGATTCGTAATTTTTTTGAATTTTATACCATGAATACAAAGAGCACGAACGTGAGTTTTTGTATTGCTTTTAAGGTTGTAGTTTAAAAATAACGTAACACAAATATTGAAATTACAGCAAGACTAGTGGCTTACGAGGGTGGATCAAATACAAACGAGACTTTTTAATAGCTAAATATTAAAATGTTACTTAGAAAAAAAAATTATTTTTCTATATACTTTCTGCAAACTTCTTTACTTTTTCCCCAACTTTTTGGAAGTTTTTGGTGGCATAGAAAGAAGTAGGCCATGTAGCGAATGGAACATGAACAAAATCTTCTTCCTCTTCATTGGATGAAAATATCCTCTTTCCCTAAGATTTCTATAAGGGGTCCAAACAAATGATAGTCAAAAGAAGCCCAGTCCGGGCTTTATTAACCATATCGCATATATAATATGTTCGACTTTTGCCTGTAACTTTTGCTACACTGCGGCTTCATGAGGCATGACGCCTCATGAAGCCTCATGAAGCAGCTTTTGCAACAGAGCAAAGTGCTCAGTTGCAAGAGCACTTTGCGGATCGGCATGCCTAAAAGATCACAATAATAATTTGGATAATCAGAAATGTTCACTATAATAATTTGTCGTTCATGAAGGAAATCCATGCCACAACAATTCGTGAGTCACAGAAAACACTTGTGAGTACCTTACCAGCATATAACCGAGATTTTGATTTGAATGAAGCAAATTTATTTTTCCTACGCTATTTCATAATGGAACATTTTGTTTCAGGGGTGTAGTGAGGCACCCAACATTAGCATCACAAGTTATTGAGTCAAAAATTAATCTTCCTCTGCCAAATAGCGACATAATAATCTTTGATAAATGTCTTTTTTTGCATCATTTTGATTCGTGTTCAAAATTCTAGGCACCATCCTAGCTGAGATATTTTTATAATTCAACTCGTCAAGAAATTTACTTTGCACACTTATAACTCACCTCTGTTGTAGTATTAATTTCTCGAACTTTATTTAGACGCTCATTATGAATAAGGTCACGCAATCAAATTTCTCTATCGTAAGATTCTTTCTTAGTCGATGAATATATGGAAAGACTTCTTCACGACTTTGTTTAAATAAATTGTGCCATCTCGACAGGATATCACCGACGAACTGTAATTCGTGCAAAATTTCAATAGGTGTTTGAGGCTAGTTAAATATTCAACTATTATGCAACTGCATTAGTAACGTTATTCTCCCTCATAATTAAAGCAACCAAAAAAATAACTAAACACCGTTAAACAATAATTTATACTGTAGAAAAAAGTCTATTGTGACAACCAGAATAAAAATCTTGTGCCGCTATTAAAAAAGTCTTATTTGCATTTGATACAAATTAAAAGAATTAAAAAAGCTTTTATTTACCACAAAGTTACCTCGATCATATATAAGTTCTTATAAGAGGATAATTTAGCATTTAGTTAGATAATTTCTATTTGATAGTAAGAGATAATTTCGATTTAAAAACTGTTTTTACATTAAAAATTAAAACTTTCAAAGAAAATTTGTTTGGATACAATAGTTTGCAGTGATAGGTTACTTTGATTGTCTGGCTTAACAATTATTTTTTTAAATTCGCTAACTATGCAAATAAGAATGTGTGGTATTTTAAAACTGCTTCCATCCTATTTTTTAAAAGTTGAATTTGTGCCAAAATGCATTTGCTTTTGAGAATTTATCTAATTAGTGAAACCATTAATTTAGAGGATGAGTAAGAGAGAAAAAATAAGCTTTTCCTTAGAAAAAGAATCTCTGTAATATTATCAAAAATGAAATAAATGTTATTTCTTGTTTACCTTGAACTAAAACTTCTCAGAGTTCCAAATTATAGTTTTGAGAATTTGAGACATAAATATTGAATTAATTTTAATATTGAATATTAATTTTCTCTTTTTTTGTATTATTGAGACACATAATTTTGTCAGATTTCCAAATGTGTTTTGTGAGCTTGTTTGTTTTTTCAATAATCTTAAAAATGGTATGCATATTAATTTGAATTTATTGTCTTGTTTTAAGATCTATTTTTAATTTAACTGTCGTTTTCTATTCTTTAGATACAATTTAATTTATTTCAGGTCAAAAATCTCTGCATCATGTCTAGTATTTTTTTTTTGAAGGAAAAGTAATATTGCAGTTAGGTTTTAAAAAGTTGAAAATTTATCATAGTTATTGTACTCACTCAAAATTTTCCATTTAGATGGTTTGTTTATATTTTAGTTAATTTTTCTTTTGTAGAAGAATAAAACAAAATATATATTTCTCTAAAGTACGCAATATATTGGAGAGATAATATTTATTTTACTGTTTTGCAAAAAGTTTATCTTCAGAAAATATGTTTCCTGTGTAGTGAGGATAGTGTGGATAAAAACAACCTTTTAAAAAAAATTTAGGAAATAACTGAACAACTCTTGCAATTCCAGATATAAAATAGTATGCAGGCAATTGTTCAAATAATTATTAAAAACATGCTTTAGGAGTTAAAATATGATCTTTTTAGAAATTTGTAAACGCTTCCCTCTACCCTATAATCAATTTTATGACTTGGTCCCACACTATTTCTATGCCATGTAATTATTGTTAGTTTCTCACATCGCAACATAAGTACTTATGACCTGGGTCCTGGGCACACAATTCAAGGAATAAATAAGTATTACTGGTTTTGCACTCTATCAACTTTTTTATTTTTTATCATTTTAATATAAGAAGACCTTTTCTCCTGTTACCTTATCAGGACAAATATTTAGAAACACTTAACTTTCATCGATGTTGCTGTGACGGTAAGATATGTTTATCAAATGTTCGTTTTTTAAGTTATGTTCCAAGAAGTAAAAGTACGTATACACCAATAACCCATCCTTGTTAAGGCTTGTAGCTCCTTGCAACTATGTCTTCTTTTCTTAAAAAAATTTATGATGGTGAAAAAAAGTTGCAATAAGCCAATTCTATAGTCAATAGTTAATTTTCTTTTTCTTTTCTTTTATGCGATTAATACGCTATTGAAACTTCCTTCTTAAACACTTTAGAAATTTCGTCTCCCTTGGAACTTCTTTGGGTGTGACTGACACTCCCCTCCCCCGGAAAGAGGTAGTTTTGAATGGCTAAAAATTGCAACATACAAATACTTGATTATCGATAAGCTATTTAAATTATAATGTTTGCAATGTATTCAATGAACTTAACTGAAATGTTAAACAATTTAAGAAGTAAATGAGAGATAGTGTTTTGAAATATATTATTTTGCAAAACAGGAATGCTTAATGTTTTGGATGATTTGCACCAGCATTCAACGTGTTAATTTCAAATTTATCACTGGTATTAAAAGAAAATTTAGTTGTTTATTCATTGTTTTCCAAAAATGACTTATATTTTTAATGCTTGTTTTTCTGTAAGTAGTGTTTTTTTTTTCTTTCTTCATGTATATTTATTTATTCCATTTTACAAATACTTATATACTTTTTTCCTTTCTCAGGAAGAACAACTATTCTTTTTATTAATTACTTATCACAACAAAAACTTATACATTATGTTGTTTTTTTACAAAAAAGAAAAAAAAAACTATACATTTAACCTTGTAGAAACTATGTTTTTAATGTTACAGTAAGTATTTCAAGCTTAAAAACATGCACTTTCATTTGTTATCTTTGAAAAATAGCATTTCTGTGTTTTACAAGTAAACAAAAATACATATATTAATATTATTTTTTTTTAAAAACCTGTTTTTTTAGTTTAAAAACAATTTAAACTACCAGTATTAAATAAAATTTTAAAAATGAGTACAAAATTAGAAATATTAGCTGCAGTAAGATCAATTCAAAAACCTGCAAATGTTTATCAGACATCCTAATTACCTGCGCTAGACATTAAAAGTTGTAAAAATTAAGTCTTTATAAAAACCTTAAAAACCGAATTTAAATAACAACTTTCTACAGTTTTTATCCACACAACTTTTAATTTCCACTGTTCTTTTTCTTTAAATCCTTTCTTTTTAGTCTCGAAACTTAATGAAATTATAAATTTGTTTTTTATTCCTTTATTTTCCTGAGGTAATATTTTTTCCCCTAGAAGTACAAAACAAACAATTTCATTCCTCAAATAAAATTTTTAAAAACAACTAAAAGCTTTATTGAGTTTTTGTTAATGTTTTGATTATTATTAATAATATTATTTCGTATTTAAATTTGTCTTGTGAAAAGTATTATTCGAAAATGAATGATTTTTCAATTAGAAAGCATTTAAAATTTACAAAAAATAAATTTTGATGCAAATAACTCTCATTATTGAATTATAAACATGTTAAATAATTTATAAAAATATTCAAATAAAACTCAGTACTCTTCCTTAAAATACTTCAGACGTAAAGTTGGTATTTCCCTATTCAGTTAGTTGGGAGCAAATATATTTAATATTGCAAATATATAATCTGCGAGTGCATCATTATGTTATATTACATTAAGCATTGTATCAGTTTTATAAAAAAACTTCACAAAATTATGTTGTCTTAATTAATAAAATTTGTTTAGAAAAAATTATAGGAATGAAGTTTTTATTTTACTATGTTTTCATCAGGTACGCTGGGATTACACTTTAATTTTTTTATTCAAAAATTCACCTTGATTTGGCGTAGTTTTTAATCATAAATTAAAATAGTTTAAAAGACATTTATAAATAATATAATTTCAAAACTATGTAGAATTTACTAAAGCTCAAAGTGTTTTGTGCACAAGAGTGCAAAATAAATAAATAAACAAATAAAAACGGAACATTTGGAATTACTGTTGATTTAATAATTGGATCTTTACGTACTAGAGCTCAATATCTTTGTTTAAAAGTGTGACTTCAAATATGCTAACTAATTTGTGCAGACGATACTTTAAGCTATGAAATCAAACGCAAAAACTTACTTTCACTGTATTAACGCACCTTTTTTTGACGGATTTAAATTTCTGATTTTCAAAATATGGGGAGGGAGAACTAGGCGATCCGAAAAATATGGCCTCAATAGTTTCGTTAAAATAAATTTCATGTTTATTTCACTTTTTGGGTATTTTTTACATCTCGAGAATTCTTCAAGTGAATTGAAAAAAAAATTTGCTCACAATTATAAAATTAATTTGTTCACAGATTATTCCATGCAAAAAATGTTTCTTCATATTTATTTATCGTTTTCTTATTATTTGTTTTAATAAGAGTGGAGAAATTTTGAATTGTAAGGTACGCAAATTTTTACGTCATTTCAAAGAAAGTAATTTCATATGGCACAATACGAAATTTAAACAAAATCGGTTGAACAGTTCTTGAGAAATCTGAATTTAAATATTCGACTCCTTTGAAGTTCGGATTAAAACTCGGAATGGAAAAATTCTCGAAGAGTTCATCACATGAGACAATTTCCAGGAGAGTTATTCTTGAAAATTATTAAAATTCTAGACGAAGAAAATAAAACACTTTGAATCTGTATAATAATAAAAATATTTGTGACTAAGTTAGTCAATAAATGCTAAAGTCAAGTTTAAAAGACTTTTCGTAGAATAAGTTGGTTAATTTATTGTTGTTAATTTATTGCTCTTGTTTAAGTTGGTTAATTTGTTGGTTAATTATTGCTCTTGGTTTAGTTGGTTAAATTATTGAGATTGAAGCGAGCACTTAATGTTAAATATTGTTGTAAGGTAAATTAGTTATCTATAATGGTTGAATGGTCTACTGTAAAAAATAATGTAATGGTCTTCTGTGAAAAATAATATGAGTTCTATTTGTTTGTTATTAAAAAAATTGCATTTAAAAAATTTTACTTTTTATATACTATTTACTGCGTATGCAATCTAAGGTTTTTTAAATTTTTTTAAAATTTTTTTTTCTTTAAAGGTGTACATAGTACTCGAAATCTTTTTAAAAATGTTTAGTGTCTTTCAACAATTTTCCCATTTGTATACAAATTTCGATTTAAATGCATACACAAATCATTCCAGTTTCCTTGCTCTCGAAATAGAGGTATGATAAAATATTTTCTTACGAACAAAAATTCTATACAGCGAAATGGCACTTTTAATGATGTTTCTGAAAGCGCTGGTATAAACCATTGTAAAATAAATATTCTGTCTGATCTTGATGACCCGTATATTTTCTTTGAGTTTGCACGCAGTAAGTAGATATATTTTCCTTCCATTTTTTTTTCAATTTTCTTACAAGAATTATACTTGATTTTATTTTAAAAATAATTTATGATTGATGTATTTAATGCACATAAATCCACAATATCAAGTTTTTTTGATTGAAAAAAGTTTTATTTAAGGCAGACCAGAAGCAGAGTAACGGTATGAATAATTTCGGTTATAAAATATAAAAAAGATTTTAAGTTTTAAAAAAATATTTATTTATTTATTTTTTTCTGTTAGTAAAAATAAAGAAAAATATACGTATACATCTTTTATTTTTGCATTTGACAAGAATAAAGTTTAATAATGTTTATTTCCGGACTATCTCGTCCAATGTCATTTTCTATCTTTTTTCATTTTTTTTATTTACTTAAAAACATTATACAATTATAGTATCAGATGAAATAGTAAAACAGTGATTGATTTCGCAAAATTTTATAAAATAACAGTTTTTTAGAATATGAAATATTTACATGACAATAGTTTTTAAAGTTAGGTTAGGACGCTTGGTTTTAAACTTAGTAAAAATATGCGTATGGATATAATCGATATAAATTGTTTCGTGAGAGAGCAGAGCCGTCTGATTTGTTGAAAATAAAAAATAAATACATGATATAAAAATTGAAAACTATTACGAAAACATCAAATGTGTGAAGAAAATTTATAAAATGAAGGTTATTTGAATAAAATACTCCCTTGAAAGTTTAAAAGAGGCTCAGAAAAGAAAACTATTGATTTTTTGCTGTTGAACAAAAATATCTGAATAACTTGATAATGAAAAAAAAAATATATTGCTTTTCTTTTAATATTTTTTTTTCTTCTCTGAAAATTTGAAAAAAAAAAGAGTAAGTAAGATAAGTTTAAAGAATAAGAATGAAGTATACAAAGGTTGAATTCATTTATTAGAAATATCACGGAATAGTTAATTTTATAAAATAAAATTTAGAAAGTGAATATAGAAAAAAAATATTCATTGTTCATTACTCATTTGCTAAATTATTTGATTAATTTTGTAAAACTAAGTTAAAATATCGCTTCTCGTATAATATCTTTTTCTTTCTTTAAATTCGTATCAATCTACATATGTTATGCTCATATCCTACAAAAGTTCTTATTTTTTTTTTTTAATAAAAGTATTACAACGCTGGGAAATCTACAAGAGAAATAAGGACAGATACTTTTATTTGAAACACCAACTGCCTCTAAAGTTCTATTTTTAAGTTCCACACAAAATAGTAATAGGTTCACAAGCAAATCTAAAACAAGCCATGTTCATTTCTTTTTACTACTTCAAGTGATTTTCTTATAGTATTTATTTAAGGTGAAACACGAAGCGTTGTAACATTCTTGCATTCCAATTCTTTGCCTTTACGATTGTACAATAAAGTTGCAAAGTGAAATGAAACTACATGAATAAACAGTTTTTAAGTTTTTTGAATTCACTTTGAGTAAAATAAGATGATCAAATAAAAACTTGTGTATTTATTATAATAGTACGTACTTGTTATTTTTATCCAGTTTTGGTTTTAAAGTCATTTTCATGCCTATTAGAAAATTCAACTTAAGTCTCTTAAACATGCTATCACTTGAGTTTTCTTGAGAAAATCTGAGTCCCGGACAAATTGCTAAATAGGAAACCCCAAGATTTTCATTGACTCTAAAATTTGTTTGCTTGCATTTTAATAAAAACTCATACAGCTACACTAGCATGCTCAGTACGCTTTGTACTGCAAGCATCATGCGTCCCGATGCTTTCATCCATAAAATTCTAAATTTCTCTGATAAGACCCCAATGATTGACTGATAATCTGATTTGGGCATTGTCTCTATACTCAAGATGTTGATAATACAAATCCATCCTTTGCGCACCGTTGTGAATAATGCTTTAGATTTTTTACTGAATAAAAAAAAAGTAGTAGATGCTTTTTCAAATAATAAAAATAGACTGTGGCACTTTCGCGTCTTTAATTTGATAGGTCTTTCTGCATAAAAATTCAACTATTGCAAAAGCTAAATGAATCAGCAAGGTACAACCAAAGTGTAAAATTCAAATTTCCAACTAGCTCAGTTTAAAACTTTTCAACACTAATATTTTGAGGGGCACTGAGCAAATATCCCGTCTGCCCATGTGATAATCAGGTCCAGCCTATCTGTATCAAAAAACACTAGGCCAGTTACCATATATCTTATACAAATTACCAATCCTGCACCAATTACGGATACTAACCAATACTGATTTTCTAATTAAGGACATAAGTTCCTCACCGCACCTCCATTGCTTTTGGAAGTGATGCCTTATTTGATTTGTCTCTCTTAGCTACTGCAATTTTTCTACTTTTGTTTTTTACCTTTAATTTATTTTCCATATCCTCGTTAACAGATTAGCTTCTTTTTAAATTTTTTTTTCTTATTTATATCTGGTGAAAGTTGAGAATGGGATCTACTTTTGAATGCTCTAAACCTGACGACTTTTTTCTTCTTTTTTTGAGCTTTCTATTAATTCTTCACTTTTTATCTTGTACGAAGAAGTAGTTTTCAGTGAATGAACGGCACTTTTAATTTAAAGCATTTTTTGTTTTGAATAATGATCAAAAGTGAAAACGAAATACCATTAAGGGATAATTAAATATTTTTCGGCCAAATAACATTACAACTGTTTTTTTGTTTTATGCTGAGGACAGACAAAATTTTCTGGATCTTCTTCGCAAAATGAAGGATATTTCATGTTTTTGTTTAAATATTAATCTTATGTCATAAGGTTTCAGAGACTTTTACTGGTTGCTGTTATAAATCAAGACTTTTAACGAAATGAGTATTTTAGATATAGAGAGTAACTAAAATACAAAAACAAACAATCCAGTGGGAGTCATGCTATTTACTTAAGTCTAATAGAACTCAAACACAAATAGTTCTTTCATATTCAGTTGTTTACTTATATTATTTGCAATGAGATACAACTTCTAGGTAAACATAGTTCAACTTTTAAAATGACATCTTCAGCTGCACAGCCATTGCAACACACAATGTTTATAGAAAAACAATAATCCATCAATGTTGGTGCTGTTGCCAACATCACAGCGACTTATAATGTATACGATTACAATACAAATATAATCGATTATGATGACACAGAATTATTATGACAGTGGGCACAGTTGAAGAACATGCGCGTCATATGTGTGCGAAAGAATCACACTTAATCTATTGACGAAACATGATTCTCGCTTGTTTTTTATTTATTACGTGACGAAGTTGGTCACTAAAGCTGGCTAATAATTTATTAATAATTAAATAGTATTCTTCAGCGAAATTAAATGTCACAACTGTTTTTTTCGTCTTCCTATAACTTAAGTAATAATAATTTTCCATTACTTTTTAAATCCAAAATCGATAATTTAGAACCAAATCATAAAATCTAGGAATAGAAAAAATGCTAAGAATTCATAATGACTGCGAAACAGTTATTGTATTAGTAATTATATTACATATTAATTATCAATTTATTAGAACAATTTTAACAATCAAAAATGATGAATCAGTGCTAAAGGTTGTAAATTTGTCAATCAAAGAAATGAACGAAAACGCGATAACAATTTTAACTTAAGTTTTTAAGTTTTCTCCTTAACAGGGATGTTTAATAAATTGTGTAATAAAATTAAAATAATGTAGATCAGTCATAATAAGAATTATCACAAAATGTATTTATATCAATTTTTAATATACATGCTTTAACATTGACAATTCTGAATGGAAAAGTTAATGAATAATTAAAATTAAAAATTCAATTAACTTCCTCGTACTTTGTCACAAATGTAAAACCTTTAATATATTTTATTAACATATTTTCTTCCATTTAATGCTCTTTTGATTTCATATCAATATCTTTCACAACATTTATCATACAAAATAGTGTTTAGATACATCAAACACATAAGTAAACCAAGTGTTACGAATTCTCTGAGGGTATTATTACAAATTGAATGAAAAGGAAAGGAATTTTAATATACATAAAAGCAGAAACTCTCTGAAAATGCTTTAGGCAACAAAACTGGAGAAGATTTCACAAAGAAGAACTCTCGTGTTTGGTACTTGAAATTTATTTTATACTATAGATTTATCTCCAAACATATTTTTAGTAGCTTAGTTTGCATACTTTTTAATTTTTGTACTTGTATTATTATATAATTTTACTAATAGAATTTTAAAAAGAAATAAAAATTTTATCTTAAATAAAAGAAAAGTATATATAGATTTCCTAATAGACTTGTTGTATGAAAAATTATGCCGTTTTAGTTACATTTTAGGAACATAAAAATCTTTAACAAATCATTTTATGTTAATCCTTTATCTAAATTATCCTTCTTAATTTTTTATTCAAAAGGAAACACGTTCTCACATTTATGAATCACATTCAGAAGTTTTGCTCTCAGTTTAGATTAAATAATGCCAGAATTAACATTTTAAGTTTTTCCTTTAACCAATCGCGAGAGTCGGACATATCCCTTGATCTATTTTTTGAACGAGTTATAATAAATAATAATTCCCTTTTTGCAAGATTTTATAGTGAAGTACTTCGATTTTGTGTGAGTTTGCTCTCCGTACAATGAATGCAAAATATAAACTGATACGTTTGTACACCCGCATGTCAGTCTTATTTTCCTGCTCAGCCACACTGCCACTCATTATTCCCATTATATATATATATAATATATATATATATATATATATATATATATATATATATATATATATATATAATATATATATATATATATATATATATATATATATATATATATATGTATGTATGTATAAGGAAAATTACAGACTGATGAAGAAAAAAGGATAGAATTCTTTTTAAAATAATCCGGAAAAAAGATATAATCTTTTCATCAGCCCACACGATTATATCTGCAAAAAAGAGTGCTTTCTAATATTGTATTAATATAGCCAAAGCAAAATATATCAATACAATAGTGTGAGGAGCACTAAAAAAATCGTATTTAATTTATTTATAATGCTATATTTATATATATATATATATATATATATATATATATATATATATATATATATATATATATATATATATATATATATATATATATATATATATATATCCTGTATCTTTCACACGATATTTTTTTTTCTCTAACACCTTGCTTTTTCACCCATTCCGAGGTGCTTACAACTGCCTTATGCGCTGAAAAAGAATTACTTCTTCAAGAAAATTTTACTAATATTAACTTAATGCAAAATTTTTTCATTGAATTTAAATGACAGATATATTTAACTAATGTTTTCCACTAATGTAATGTAATTAAATGTAATGTTTTCCACTAAAAAGTAAAAAAGAAATGAATTCCATATACTGAGAAAAAGATTCTGGGTTTATGTATGCGTTCACATGCGCATATACGTGTATTGTTTTATGTTTGTATTATCAAATGAAAGGGAGCTTTTTTATGTGGTGGTTTGTGTATGCATTCACACGAACAAGTTTTTTGTTCAATATGTTGAACGTTTTTAACAAAAAAACTGCAATTGCTTATTTTTATTGTTTTATCAATAATATATTCACACGTGCTAATTTTAAATATATATTTATGTGTGTGTTTACATAAGATAAGTTATAACATTGCTTTATGGGATCAGATGTGCTTCTAATAAGTTTCGTAAAGGCTTTATTACTGAATATACATCAAAAAATTTACTAAACTTTTAAAATAATAATGTTATTTAGATGCTTTTTATTAATATAAGGACTCTCCTATTGAAAAGAGAGCTAGTATTATAGCTTCATATGTTTAATAACAATAGCAGAGTCAAAACTATTGAAGATTATAAAGGATAGTAAAGGGAGAACATCTCAAAAGTACAAATGAGACAATTATTATAAATATAAAGGCTTGTCAAGACAGATTCATCTAAACAGAGAAACGTGTAATAGTTAGATCTTTATTGGTATTAGGACTCGAAAGGCTCTTCTACTCGGGCAAGCGGTGCAGACATGTCAGGAGTCGTATTTTTTTAAAATTAACATTAGTCATTACAACAATAACAGCAATTTCCTGTTGATTATGGCGTAGACTTGTCAAAGGTATTGGTAAATTGCTAATGAATATTATAAACGCCATTAACGTAATGTTTATGCTATAAACGTTTGTTCTTCATCATGTACTATAAATAACAAACATTTTATGATAAATGTCTGCATTGCGTTTGTCGCTAAATGTCTGCATTGCGTTTGTCGCTAAATGTCTGCATTGCGTTTGTCGCTAAATGTCTTATTTTCGCTTTGCAGAACTTGAGCATCTTATAACAACTCTACATTCATTTTGAATGTTTTCATGCTATCATGCGGTTAATTTATCACTTGCAAATAATCTGTTGTAATTTTCTCTTACCTACTTTAAACTCCCGGGCGTTAAATAATGTTAGAAAAGTGATTTTTACATACAAGAGAAGTAGGTATCTCGAAAATTCCTATTAAAACAAAGTTAAGCTTAAATTTCAGAGCATTTTTGAAAACGTTGGATAGGGTACATAGAAGCCGCTACTTTGCCCATAGGGAAAAGTATGCTCCATTAAAGATTCAGTTCATTTACTTTTAAGCAAACAAAAATTTATATGTATAGAACAATCCGTTCTATACGTATAAATTTTTGTTGGCTGTCCGTCGTTTACAAAAGAGGTGACGAGATGAAATCCCAGATGGGTCGGTCGAATTTCATCTCAAATTTTCTTTTCTAAAACGTTTGATAACTATTTAATATGTTTTATTCGTTTTATGTGTAGTTAATTTGTGTATGTAATTTAAATTTATATTTTTTTAATTTAAATTTTTAAAACACTATTTATTAATAGATATGAATTTTTTTTTATAATAATAAATGGATAACTAAAAAAAGAAAAATTAAAAAAAAATTAAAGTAAAATTTCGCAACTTTCTTAAAATTGAAAACTAATGAAAACTGTATTATTTAATCAAAATGCATGGAATTATTTAAGAAAATGTAATTTAAAATTAAAATTAAAATTTTTAAATATTTTTAAAAGTAATCCATGCATAAATTCATATATAAAATATAGTAAATAACTTTTAATTTCCTTTTTTTTTTTAAATTTATTTTTCTTAAAAATTAACCTAAATTAAAATAATAATTTGTAAATTGAATAAAACATTTTAGATAGTTATCAATCTTTTTAAGAAAAAACAATTAAAGATAAGACACAGACGTCTCAGCATGAGTTTGAACTCGGGATCTCTCTGGTAGAAGGCGGAGAGCATAACCGTTTCAACACGATTATACTCAATCTCGAACGTTTTTATTTGTTTAAAAATAGATCAGCTGGATATTCAATGGGATATATTTTATTCTAAGTTATCTAGGCAGATTTAGCGGCTAATAAGTACTGTATTCAAAGTTTTTAGACATTCTCTTCATATGAAACTTAAATTTTTTTAATAGGAATTGAGATGCGTACTTCTCTTGTTAAATGACATTGTGTTAAATACTCTTCAGATTGGAGTAAGAAGAACGTAAACTAATAAATGCAATGAAATTTGTTTTAAAAACAATCAATTAATTAAACTTAATTAACTTTCGGTTACTTTTAATTGTTACATAAAAATGGTAAAGTTTAATTTTTAGCATTTTTTTCATATAAGTGAACAAAAACATGAAACATAACATGACTCAAATAATGAGATAATTATATATATCATAAGACTTTCAAAAAGTTTACTTGAATAGAATTTTTTATCTATCATAAGATTTTTCATTACTATTAAAAACTCCGAGTTAAATCGACAATCACTTTGTAAAGGCATACTGACGGGAAAATACCAAAACGCGAAACATATGTCCGTTATCAAGAATTCAAAGAATCATCAATTACTGCACATTGTTGGAATCTTGGGCATAAATTCAATTTGAATAATGCCAAAATTATTTTTACCTCAGCCGCATCAGCTCATCTTGATATTCTGGTACAGTAAAACATTTTTTTGTGCGGTGGATAGGGACCGCATAAAAGAAATCGCACAAAAAAAAAAGAAATTCGAAAATTTTATAAATTCTTACATGTAATAAACAAGTTTGTACGATATACTACCTAAAACTTTTTTTATGCAGTTGATAGGGACCGCATAAAAAAAGTCGGACTTAGAAAACACATCAATGATTTATGAAATAGATGAGAGAATGCTTTCAATTGAATAAAATAATTAAATTAGACCTAAAGAAATTGTAAAAATATTTAATTCTTCATTGTACACATACCTGGAGAAGTTTTCAAATTATACATTAAATAGTGGAATTGTCTGCCTTTTTACTTTCTTTTGGCTATAATTATTTATTTTAAGGGAGTACGTATGTCTAAAAATAAAATAAAAATCATTAAAACTACATATAAATAGAAACAAAAGTAACTAATTTATTTATCTTTAATCTCACTATAAAATGAATCCTTAATCTCGTGAATCGTGTATAAAACTCTGAATACAAAGCGCATACTGTTTTCGCGTCGAGCGACAATATGTACGTAACTGACTCTGCCTTGTCAGGAGATAGTTTAAAATAAATGAACAGAGCATCGCGAAGTCGACACATCGTTGTCAAGGAGGCCACGTAATCAGAGTTCGTCCACAACATGTATATGTTAATTGATAGTAAACATAAACTGGTGCTAACGCCGCTAAGATTCATATACCGCATAAAAAAATCGCACAAAAACAAATCGCACAAAAATAAAATCGCATAAAAGAGGACCGCACAAAAAGAGGTTTTACTGTATCTTATTTTGTTCATATACATATTCATGTTCTCATTCCCTTGTTAACGACTTTAGTTTCTCACTGTCACTCTATAGCACATGGAAATGCATTTTACCCTGATTTGCTCACTTCGGTCACTAAAGTTTAAATTGTTCTGTTTTTTTTATATTTTTTCTCTCTCGGCTAAAATGGTTCTTCTAATTTTGTTTCTTGCCATTATTTTTCAATTTTTCTTTGGCAACTTTACGTTTCATATTTCAAATCACTTTTGTTTCTTCGTATTCCCGTCTGCTAAGTCTTGAAATTGAACGTCTGTTTATGAACGCACAAAACATGTTGACGGTTATTTACAATTTGCTTATTTTTTAAGCCAATGATGTTTTTAAAAAAATAATTATAAAATATGATTTTTTTAAAGTCATAAATGTGGTGCAGTTTTTTTTCTCCCTTTTTTTGACGCTGGATTAAGATGCTATAACACTGAAGGGTGTCGCTGCTATAGCTGCTATACTTCTGACGCCGTTTGAACGTCCATTTTGCGTCTATGTAACTATGTAAACTTTATATTTCGTGCATTTTAACATAATGACCATGAAAATGTTACAAAACTTTTAAACGCTATCAAAACAAATTTTATAAAAAACATCTATGATGATATGTTATTTTCGCAAGGATTATAATCAAATTAAATAACTTTTATTTATTTAAAAATAAATTATCTGACATTTATATTAATTGCTTTAAATCTGATCACTTAAATTTTAATATTTAAGTATTGCTAAATTTACCTTTTTTAAAAACGCCTCAAATATTTGTAAATAAGAAATAACAGTCGACATGTTTCAAATGCTTAAAAACGGGAGCATTATCTCATAGGCAACTTTTCTTTTCTTATTTAAAATCACTTTTGTTTCTTCTCAATCACGCCTTACGAGTCTTGAAAATGGGCACCAGTTTTTTTTTTTTGTTTTTTTTTTTTGTTTTTTTTTTGAGCGCTTGAAACATATTTGATGGCTGTATTATATTTTTATATATTTTGATTTTATTTACTATTTATATATTTTTGAAGCGAATAAATGTTTTAATAAGATAACATCTTGTCGCTTAAGTTTCTTAAGATTATTTTTTTAATATTGCTACCTTTATTTATTATAATATATTTAAATAAAATAAATCATTAATTTTAATTAGTTTCTGGTCGATAAAAACAATTTAACAGTAATTCAATTTTAAATATATAAGTTTGAAAGGAAGATATTAGAAAAAAGAAGCCAATTTTATTCTCATTTCATGCATGCTTTCACAGATATTATCTTGTTACACCGCCATTCATTGAGAAATGATTGAACATCCGTGGTACCAAATAAGTTCCTAAAATAGCAACAGTACCTTGATCCTTTTGATGTTCCAAAACGAATGTGTTTTCTGACAACGAAAACATGTTTTGTCATCATAAAAGTATTAATAATTCCTGCTGCCATGAAATACAACTCTTTGTGTTTGGTTATTATTGGCATTAAATGTCGCAAATGAAAGTTGGCAACTAAAAGTAATTTACTTCAAACCAAAAAAGAATAAATATTGGTTGTGTGTTAAAGATATAATAGTTATTGGTGAAAAAAATCCTACTGCTTGTACTTTTTTTCTATTTCCCTACATCAAACAGATAACAGTCGCCTTATCATTTTACATTGGACAGAAAAATCCCATGATATCTTTGTTAATAAACGAGGATCTAGTAACCTTTGGTTGTCATAAGAACAGAATTAATAAAATTTGTATTGGAATTTGTCTGCAGATTATCTGTTTGCCTCTTTTCTAAGTACATTTAATTGTAATATTTACTTATTATTTCTTTCTAATGGTTCTTTCTTATTATTTCTTTACATCTAAACATTGTTTTTATACCGAAAAAAAAATAAATAAATAAACAGACTGCTTAAAATAACTTTCAACCTATTGATCGGATCTTCAAATTCTGAAACTTAATTTTAATGGTTCATAACGGTAAACTCAAATATACTAATTAATCAGCGTCACGAAACCGGACACAAAAACAAACTTTTTCCGAATAAACATGCCTCTTTTTCGACGAATTCGGATTTCTGACATGCCAGGTTGCCTCATTTTTCATTTTGTGCAATGCACCTTTGTCTAATTGTGTGATAGAACTCTATCATGCTATATTTTACGATAAAGTGTTTTAGTAATAGTTTTACTTCGATTAGATGAAAAATAAGTTGTATTCAAATTTAAATAAGCTTCATTTACATTTTGCACTAAGTTTAATGTAAGAGTGTGCTCAGTCAATATAGGTGATTAAATTATAAGAATATGAAATAGTTATTTAAAATTTTAAGCAATATTAAGAAATAACTTCTCCTATTGTTGTTAATTCATCCATTTGGAGAAAAATATAAGGGTTATAGAAATATGCACAAATAATTTATAACATAAGTGAGGGGATGAGGTTACAATGGTAACTGAAAAAAATAAATCGATTTTAATTATATCTCGTCAGAAGCGGAAGCTAAATCTATGAAACCAAATTTGTGTCAACATTTCGAAATTTTTTGGGATCTTCTGATTGAATACCTGCTAGTGACGTCACGTTTAGGTGAGCTAATTAGGTTTGACACACATGCGTGACGTCACTTGCAGGTATCCAATTAAATATGATTTAGTATATTAATTAGTACGAATATTGATATAGTACGTTAACGGGCTATGAACAGCCACGTGATTACACACAACCATGTGATCACTTTTAATTTTTGTGTTAAAATATGGTTATCTTTAAGAAACTGAAAATGTTTCAAAATATCATGGGGATAGTTGAGCAAAAGAGAAAGAGAGATAGAGCTATATAGTAATGCAAAAAACAGCATTTTCAAACTAATTTTTCTGTTTATATTGTTTAATTTACTGATATCACAGGTATTTTTATAATATGTATCAGGGTTGATACGAATTTGAATTGTTAGACAGAGTTATACTTGCAGCTAAATGATAATAAATTAAGCACTAACATTTAGAATAAAAAAGATCCTGCTGCAAATATTTAAAAGGAGTTTTAAAGATTTGTCTCGAAAATAATGATTAACTATAACCTAGTATGTTTGAGTACAATTTGTTTTGAGGGCGACTGAATTTTGAATAAATAATTTCAGGAGAGTTTTTCTGAATGCAAGATTTATTTTATCGATAATTGCAAGAACTTTTCTAATGATTATTTGTATTGACTTGAATATTTTTAACATTATTTCGTTTCTTAACAGCAATAAGAATATTTATTTGCTCGTACTCTTGTATTTTGCTCCATTCTTCACAGTGATCTTCTTATTTTTAACTAAACAGATATTAGCAACAGGGTTTAATTAGGGTTAATTTTATCAATTTATATGAGAAATGTATTAGTTTCTGTGCTTTAAATTTGGATATTAATTACATATAAGTATCCAAAATGTACTAAAACGAAAACAAATATTTAAAATAAAAAAGTTTCTGATTTTTTAAAGAAGAAAGAAATTCAAGTTTTCAATATTATATTTTGGATCAATAACGTAGCAAAAAGAACTAGATCTTTCAATATTTAAAAAAGATGAAGGTTTAGAAAAATAAGAAGAGTAATTGCATTTTAAAAGATAAAGAATAAAAATTGCATTTACTTGTTTTTAAAACATCGTATTATTTAATGTATATATTATAAATTTAAATTATAAATCTAAATCTATAATAATGGTATCAGTTTAATTACGTTATAATTATAGTACGTTTCTTCTTATTATCAGATCATGATTCAATCTAAAGCATTATTAAGGATGCTGAAAACTTGAACCATATTATGGGTCAACTTTGAACCGTTTTTCCGTTGAGTGAACAGGAAAATATTTAGAATAAGTTAAACTAAATTTAAATAAGAAATATTGTTGAACATTAATTCAAAAATAAAATCAGCTTTCTGTCATTTTATCATATATTCAGTATCATTAAATGTAGTGAATACGTTTAAAATTAATCTAGCAATATTGCTAAATTTTCTTTTATCTTTACATTGAGCTGTTGTGGCTCAGGGGATGAGAGTGCGCCTCCCATTAAGTTGACTCAGGTCCGAAGCAGAACGGGGGCAGGTTAATACGAATTATGTTACCGGCTCGCTCGCATAGACCATAATGCTGACGTAAATATCCTCAGTAGTAAGCTGATTATGTGTTAGAATCTTTTTGCCGTCGGCATAAACGTAAGAGGTTCTCCACTCCACGTCAGACAAATGCTGATTAGTTCCATCAAAAAGTCCTCCATGAAGACTAGTTCTCCCAATGCGAGATCCAGGTTTTCCCTTGTCTCCTAGGTTTGGTTCAAAATCACAAGGCTACGGATTTAAACAAAGGGAGTCGTAAGATCTGATTCGGGTCTACTGTTCAACGCTGGTTATAAAATAATTATAACATACCTTTATATTAAAAGATAAAAACACTGTTCTATAACTTTTTTCATTTTTTGGAAAAAAAACATTGAATGCAGTTATTATATTTAAAATTTCCTGAGGAATATTATTAATGGTAATTTAGAATCTGGAGAGGAATAACAGTTCCATTCATAAACACATAGTTCGAAAAATATATGTTTATATATAGCTTAACATTTACTTCCATAGTTTAACATTTCGCAGAAACATGTATATACGGTTTTTCTCATTATCTGATAAATTCAGTTCGATATCTAGAAAAAATGCTTGCGCAGTTTAACGAGAAGGAAACTCTGCTGGAATCACTGAATTTTGATATGAAATCGATGGCATAGTTTTTGAGCGAAACTAAATGAAGCTATGCATACATAATCCACTTAGAATTTTTCTCTTTTAAAAAAGGAAGGCTTGTAGTAAAAATTATTCACAGAAAACGCTAGAGGGCAAGTTTAGTGTAGAAAATTATAAATAATTCCCCATCCGTTTTTCTTTTATTTTTATCTGATGTGCAAATCTAAAAGTATTAAAATTTTTTTGATGAAAAATCGTTATTTGCAATTGAAAGTTTTTGGGAAATCAACAGCGTATGTTGCTACATATCATAAAAACAATTGTCGTCCTATTCTTTCGTGCATTCTCATTGTTCAGAAAAAATACATGCTATCATCATGAATAAGCAAAGATGATCCACGTGTATTTGGCTATCACCAACATAAAAATATAAGAAAGTAGAAATAATTTATTTATTTATGCCTAATTTAACGATATTGGTAAGTAATATTTTTACTTTCATTTCTTAATACTATTCTGTATATTATATACGCTCTGTATACCGTACGCTTTTGAATATTATTATCATTCAAGATTGAATGCTTAAAACTGAAAGTTTTACATTCTAAATTAATCGCATTATATTACGTTAGAATGCAACATTTTATAATGTGCACTAAAGAGCGGTTTACTGGAAATTATAGATTTCAAAATAGTTCTTAGCATCCAAAATTTAGTAAGAAAATACAAAACTGATAATTAAATTTAACCGAATAAATAGATTTTGTGTTATCCTGTAAGGTATCATGATAAAGCTACCAAAGTCTACCACTAGAACCTAATTTTATCACATATTATAAAACCACATTTTATTATTAATTTGACTAAAATCATTGTCAAAGCGCATCGGTGAAAATTATCATGCTTTTTGGCGTTTTCATAGAGCCAGAAGCACGGTAATTTTAAATATATACTGATAATTTTGACCATATCTATTTTTTCAGTGTAGCATCTAAAAATTGAGGAACAAACACATTTTAGCAAACAACTTAGAAATAATGCAACAAATTTAATAAAATTTAATATTAGCATATCTGGAATGCCCTTAGAATAGCAGAAGATCACCATCTTCTTCCAGAGACCTTCCCAAGACTGAGAATCGCTTTAGTTCAGTGTAATTTATTGTCCTAAAGTTTTTTAAGGAACCTCGTTAACAGCGTAAAAGTTCGTTAGGTGACTTGAATTGTCACCAAACGAGATCATACTTCATATTAAAGCCCCATTTGGTAAATCAAACATCAGGTTTACTCTGTAAAAAAAAACTCGGTAAATCTTTAACCAGTATTTGGTGCAAAGTTTCTCATTATCCCAAAGTTTAGTTAAATGTAAGATCATTTTACTTTAATTACACCATAAATTGGGAAGTGTGATCGAGCAATACTTCCATGGTGCAACTAACTGCACCAAAATTTGGTAAAAGGCACAAAACTTCGACGGTGATTGTAAACTGAACGATATTTGTTTACGACGCCATGTTTTTTTTACAACTCGGTCTCGGTGTATCGAGACGACTAATTACATGCTGTTTCAAGTATCAGCTTATTTAGGTTGGTGAATATTTATTTGCATAAATTAAAGTTCATTTCTTTTATGTTGCCTTTTTAAATTTGGTTTTCGGGATATAAAATGGTTTGAGTTATGTCATAAAACAACACGCTTACGGTAAATAGTTTTGTTACTGTAAATAGCAACCTTGACCTGTATTTGAGAGCTCAAAAAATACCTAATGAAGGTGCCAACCTTCCTCTGCTTTTATAAAAGAAAAAAAAATTAAAAAGGTGTTTTGTTTTTTCAAAATACCTGCTTTTGGTGCAACCTTTTACTCATATTTAGAGCTAGTGAAATACCAAAATATGGTACAATAGAACTCCAATTTATGTAGTCGGCAAATGAATACCAATGTTTGGTGCAACGTGGCTCGGAATTTGTAACAGTGTAGCATGTGTCATACTATGATGTATTTTTATCTAACATATCATTTGATTGGGTTCTATATTTCTTGAGTTATCCTCGAAAAAATATTTTTCCTATCATTTTAAAAAAAAGTGCATTTAGTTCATTGCTCTTCAATTATTGAACGACAAAAAAGCTGTATTTATCTTTTAATTAGTCTTACGCAATTTTATAATAAGTTTAAAGTTTTACTTTAACGTTGCTTAATTGACGCATAAAACTAAAATAATGAATACATATTTATAATTTCAAATTTTAAAGCTATACAATCTTATAAATCTTCGATATATTGCTAAATGATCTCTATGTGGAAAAAATTAACGAGTTTTTAAGAAAAAGAAATTGGTGAATGAAACTGTAATTGCCAGATGCATCATAAAACTCTTACTAATTTTCTATAAACCTTTATTACAATATTTACAAGTTATAAAGTGATCCACTCCTATTCTTAACATTCTCCATCAAAACATTAACTGATAAACTGTTGCCATTCGAATTCATATAAGTTTTAAACTAATGAATAAAATATTACAGATTATGAACGATGACGTCATTACAAACGTTATTACGCGTCAGTAATGTTAACCCAGCAAAATAATAAGTTTTAAATTTTATCCCAGAGAATTCGACAAAATAATCTGTCAGACCAAATCTATTTTAATGCATAATTTAGAACCTTTAAATTGAATAGTTTTTAATTTTAATGTAACATTCTATATATCGAAATGAGATAAACATGCCACTACGATTATGAACAATCGTAGGGGTCTGTGAGAAGAAGAGAAAAAGAAGGGAGGGAGAATGAACAATAAGTTGGTGACCTCAACCCTCAGAAGTTCTAGGAAAAGTGGTATCCAGGACATGTATAAAATAAAATCTTTTATAAATAGTTAATTTTTTTTAACTATTTATAAAAGATTTTATTTAACTAAGATTTAAGATTTTATTAAACTATACTTTTTTCTTTAGCTTATTTATTGGAACTTCAATATTTTTAAGTAGTGATTTTGCATTCTTTAAGTAATAGTTTTAATAATAGTTTATACTAATATAACAAAAAATATTCATTAGGCAGAGAAATGTATTCTTTTAAATGTGAAATCAAAAACTTTCCTCTAACATTTCGAAATAAGTCGAATGTGAGTGATTCGAATTAAGATTTAAATTAAATTCTTAAAAACCTAAACTTCTTACGAAAATTTAATTTTACTCGTTTTAACAGCATAAAGCCCAAAATAGAATATTTTATTAAAGAGTCGTCAGTTTCCATTTATTGTTTTGCCAAAAGTACGCCAATATAGGAGCAAAACTACTAAATTGTTGGAATGACTCATTTTACTCCAATTTCAACGATAAATCTTGTTTTTTTCTTATATTTGGTGACAATGTTTAAAATCGAAACACAGTGATGGAATTTACCAGCAATAAAAAATAATATAAAAGAATTCTTTTTTGCTCGGACTGTTAGCTTAAATTAAATATAAAGGGTAAACATGTAATACATGCCTAGTCCAAATAAAAATCCACAGAGATGATTATACACATGTGATGATTATTATGCACTGCCTAGGCCAAATGAAAATCAGGAAAATTATGAAATGCATTAGCTATTATGACATCATAAATTTATTTTTTTTAAATCATTCTTAATCCTATTCACGATCGCAACGCTCGAGTTCGCCCACTAGCATATATGTTATTTCAAGCTTTTATTTATAAAGTTTTCATTTAGTTCTATCAGAATCATTGGCAGAGTCGGACGCCATTTTCTCAGCAGGAAATAAGAAGCAAAAATTCCCTAAGGAAAAAGCAGAAGAACTTGAAAAAACTTCCCAGAACATTGATAAATCTTTCTGAAACAGAACACGCCATACATTCGAAGAAAAATTTCCCTCAATTTTTAACTTCTATTATCAACAAACTTACAACTGATAACTTCCGATATCGGTATCTGGTATCGCATATTGTTACAGATGAGTGTATTACGGTAAAAGACTTCTATTCTTTTTTTTTTCCGATATCGGTATCTGGTATCGCATATTGTTACAGATGAGTGTATTACGGTAAAAGACTTTTATTCTTTTTTTTTCCGATATCGGTATCTGGTATCGCATATTGTTACAGATGAGTGTATTACGGTAAAAGACTTTTATTCTTTTTTTTTCCGATATCGGTATCTGGTATCGCATATTGTTACAGATGAGTGTATTACGGTAAAAGACTTTTATTCTTTTTTTTTCCGATATCGGTATCTGGTATCGCATATTGTTACAGATGAGTGTATTACGGTAAAAGACTTTTATTCTTTTTTTTTCCGATATCGGTATCTGGTATCGCATATTGTTACAGATGAGTGTATTACGGTAAAAGACTTTTATTCTTTTTTTTTCCGATATCGGTATCTGGTATCGCATATTGTTACAGATGAGTGTATTACGGTAAAAGACTTTTATTCTTTTTTTTTCCGATATCGGTATCTGGTATCGCATATTGTTACAGATGAGTGTATTACGGTAAAAGACTTCTATTCTTTTTTTTTTCCGATATCGGTATCTGGTATCGCATATTGTTACAGATGAGTGTATTACGGTAAAAGACTTTTATTCTTTTTTTTTCCGATATCGGTATCTGGTATCGCATATTGTTACAGATGAGTGTATTACGGTAAAAGACTTTTATTCTTTTTTTTTCCGATATCGGTATCTGGTATCGCATATTGTTACAGATGAGTGTATTACGGTAAAAGACTTTTATTCTTTTTTTTTCCGATATCGGTATCTGGTATCGCATATTGTTACAGATGAGTGTATTACGGTAAAAGACTTTTATTCTTTTTTTTCCGATATCGGTATCTGGTATCGCATATTGTTACAGATGAGTGTATTACGGTAAAAGACTTTTATTCTTTTTTTTTCCGATATCGGTATCTGGTATCGCATATTGTTACAGATGAGTGTATTACGGTAAAAGACTTTTTTTCTGTCTTCAATTCATTACAAATTAAAGTGAATTAAACATTTCTTACTTTATTCCATTGAATAAATATGGTCTCATAACGAGCAGGACTGCAATAATTATAGAATATTCTTCTTCTTCATAGTAGTATTCTTCTTCTTCATAGTATATATTTTTGTATCTATATTGTTCGGAAAACAACAATAAAGAATCATCCGAATTACTTGAAATAGTATCATTTGTGTTGATTATTCATGAATTTCGATCGTTTTCTTGGTAAGTATTTTTTAGTTTTGAAGAAATAATTTCAAGTGGAATTCAGCTATTCTGTTTTTAAGCTACATATTGAAATTCATATCGAGATCTTACAATTATAAAATTTTGTTGTGAGATATGTTATCTAAAAGTAATGAAGGGATAATCTATGTATATATTATTTGAAAATAAAATTTTCAAACGAAGAGCATTTCATTTGGAATTCTCCGTATTTATAAAGCAAGTAAGTGTTATGATTTAAAAAAAAAAAAATTGCTTGTAAATAAATTTTTTTCTATTTTATGATAGTTCTCTACAGAATGGTTTTTTTCCGTCTTATTAAGAACTATAAGAATAAAAAGAAAAATCAATATGAAAGTTTTTTTATTTCAATATGATAAATTTTTAGAATAGTTTTTTTATCCTAAAAATTCTCTACTTTACGTTTTTTAGTTTATAATTTTTTGATAAAAACTGTTGTAAAAAATTTTTTTTTTGAAAAATTAAATGGTATAACATTATGTGTTTATGTATACTTCTCACTTATTCTAATGTTTGAGGTAATATGATTCAGAAAAGTAAGCAATAAAAATTTAACTAGAATACAGCTATTCTGTTTTTAAGTTACATATTGAAATTCATATCGAGATCTTGCAATTATAAAATTTTATTGTGCAATATGTCATCTTAAAGTTATGAAGGGATAATCTATGTGTATATTATTTGGGAATAAAGTTTTCAAACCTAGAACATATCTTTTTAGAATTCTCTGGATTTATAAATCTGGTAAGCATACGATTTTTAAAATAAAAAATTTAATTGCGAAAATTTTTTTTCTAATTTGATAATAATTCTCTATAGAATGGTTTTCTGCGTCGGATTAAGAATAATAAAAAAACATGAACATTTTCAATTTTAATTTGAGGAATTTTTAGAATCTGTTTGTTTTCGTAAGCATTCTTTATTTTTCGTTTTTTTTCGTTTATAAATAATGATTCTTATTGAAACTTAAAATTGTTTGATAATAATTGTTGTCAAAAAACTTTTTTTGCAAATTTAAATTATATAAAATTATGGTCTTATGTATACTTTTTGCATATTTTAATGTTTGAAGTAATATGACACATAAAACTATGGAATGTAAAGTTTAAATAGGACTTTCATGTTATATCAATAAATTTAGCAGAACGATTTCGCAGGCATTAGGTTTTAACTCTAATAAGAAGATAAATATTTTGTTTCTGTTTATGTACAAATATTTTTCCGATGTGTATTGGATGTTCCTTCTCTACAAAAAAAAAGAGATACCATTTTGTTTTCGCTTGCATCAGAAAGAATATAAAACATTTTTTCTTTGAAATTTAATAAGCCACAATAAAGAAGGAATGTTACAATGTAGCATTAAAGACGTCTCCAGAGCAACTGAATGACTGTTCATATAGAAATCACAGGTATTCGTCTCATACAATAACGCCCTCTATAGTTCGTTGCGATCGCGAATTATAATTAAATTATATCAACTATTACCTATTGGCAAAATGGGTCTTTGGTTGAATTTCGTGGCGTCCTCACTTTTCTACAACAATAATCAATAGTAAACAGTGCGCATGCGTCGACCACTGATGTTTGATAATTTTTTCAGAATACATTTTCTACCTTTCATGCATTAAGTTGGTGAGTATATTTTTGAGATATGGGACCAGAGAGATCCCATAAATATTTCTTGAGTTGTGAATAAATGAGAATTTCATCATTTGAACGATAGTTTTGTTTTTATTGTTTTAATTAAGAATCAGAAATTCTTTAACCTACAGTTCAAACTGGATCATTTTCAATACTAATTCAGGTGAATATCACAAATAAAGAGGATCCAAACTGGTTGACACGGTCCCAAAAGTTAGAGTTGAAGCAAGAAAAAACGATGCCAAGGCCTAAACTTACCGAGGCTGAAAAAGCCAAAGTCAAAGAGCGTAAGAAGGGAATACCTTAAGCGATACACACAAATAGAAAGAACGAAAGGATTCCGTTCGCAAACGCAAGCATGAAACCCGTCTCTCACAAAAGTACCAAAGTGGTTGAGAGAATTGAACCCTACCGAAGAGCGAATGGTGACTCTCTGAACCCTTTTCTTGCAAATACGAGAACTGGATGTTGATCACCAATTAGGGATAAAAGGATCCATTGTCAACGTACCCAATAACTTGCACAAGACCGTAGACTGTCATCAATGCAATGTAAAAGATTTATTCACTATTCATGTAAAATTGAAAAAAAGCGTAGCTTTCAAATCATATTTCATGTGTGAACTTGTGAATCCGAAACGGTTATGATGCAGCTTACCATCCCCATCAAACACCATTGTACCAATTCGAAAATGTTATTATTGATCTCGATTGGCTGTTTAATGTCTATTCAGTCATCAAAAAAATTTGCACAGAAGGTTTCTGTACTACATTTAAATATGTCTGCAAAATTTTGTACCCGACAGTTCAGGATTAACAGTTAAAATGTCCAAGATGAAAACACAATGAAGTTTCTTTTCCAAAAAAAAAAAAAAAAAAAAAAAAATTAGACAACAACCATTTTTCCAATGGGTAACCTGCGATCGCCCAGCGGCAATCACAATTTTCTTCATTTTGTAGTGAATCGCATTTTATTTAAATTTTGTCACATTTTATAAAAAAGTGAATATAAATACATTTATTCTTCTCTTAACAATCCGTGTAATGGCTTACCTTTTTATTCAATACACATGTATATGTATATAACTCATTAATTCAGTGTCGTAACAAATCGAATACCAAAATCACAATAATGCTTCGGTTGCAGGGTTATATACAATTCTAACGGTATTTTTTGAGATTCAGCAGTATTCAGATTATTTAAAATTTAATAGTAATAGGATGGGGTTGGCTTGATTTTTGGTCATGTTATCTCTCCATAAATCGCCGAATTTTGGATCTCTCGCTATGTCTCACTATATCACACCAAATATGTCTATGTCTGATAATTTTTTAAAATGCTGCCTAATAAAGAAGGATTATTTTCTTTAGTGGATCATATCTCAGCAGTTTCACTATTTTGTTACAAAAACAATGCATGAAATTTTTACCATTACCACCCTGCATGATACTTATAATGTTCAAGTTTGCTGCAACTTTAATGTGTGTTAAGCTATATCAAAATATCAAATCAAATTTAGAGAAATATAATAACATGATTTTAGCTTGAACGTAAACATGTGTCAATTTATTAACTTAGGTTGCATCAAGTTTGCACTGTAATATAGTTCAAGATACATTATTATGGCTTATTGTTAAACCATTTTATCTGGGAGTTTCGCATATTGACAATAGCATAGGGCTTTCCATAACAGACTCTTGTTATTTTTTTCAAAATAGTGTTTGCCTGTTTGAGGATTGAACATCCTTTTATTAATAATCTTATAATGAACCTTTTTTATTCTTTGCGGAAAGATTTGTCTATTTATAAATGGTCTAGGTATTATTTATAGGTAAAGTATAGAATAATTCTAACATTTGATGCTTTGCCTAAAAAGTTTTTTCTAATATGCATGGGTATTTTATAGAATTCTGGAGTTGCATCCACTGCCACTAACATAAAAAATAAAAGCTTTTGACGATAAATATTTCTTCTGCTCAATTTGTAGATGCTTCATATAATGTAAAAGCACTTTAAATCTTTGCTCAAAAAATCTCTTCAATGTAAATGCATGGCGTTCGTATTTTTCATCGAAAACTGAATACATGCTCACTTCATTTTTCGCGTTGTTTTGTTTTCACAAAAAATAATGCGTCTTTTTGTATTCTTTGTTATATTCTAAAAATATTTTTTAAAACTTAAGAATTACCGTGGTTCAAAAAATAATGGGTATTGTCCCACTAAATGATCTATATGTTTAATAGATGTTAATTTTTTAATAGTTAATTTTTTCAGTTTTGGTCATTATTTTTCACAAAAGGTAAAGGAAAATATTAGTGTATGGAATACGGCTATTTTTAATAATCGTTTTTATTATTTTTAGTCATCGGAGTAATTAAGGTATGGGAGTGGCATTGTTGGTTTACCCTATATATATATATATATATATATATATATATATATATATATACACACTTGTGTAACTTTAATTCTTAAGGTTTACTTTTAAAAATCGATTTGGATACACGCAGGAAAACATTAGTATAAGGAATACAGGAGATTTTACGTCAGGAAATCATCAGTGTATGGTATACCCGTATACCCGGCAGTGACACTTAACCTTAAAAAGATTCAGTGTATGGTAAACCAGCAATGTCACTCCCATACCTTGATTAATCCGATAAATAAAAATAATAAAAAGCGACTATTAAAAATAGCGCTTTTCCATACATTAATATTTTCATATACCTTTTGTAAAAAATAGTGGGCAAAACGGAAAAGAATTATTATTAAGAAATAAACGTTATTTTAATCCAAGAAATTATTGAAGTTATACTTCTTATGCGACTTCCAACAAGGAAGCGTTAAACGTTTAACGCTACATTTTTATTGGCCGGGAAATCACGTGGTAGGATCCAGTTTTCCCTCATTCATTTCCATATTGTTTTGGTTCTCACTAGCATAAAAATAATAAAAGTCATAAAACTTTTGTTTTTCTATAAATATTTTTTTAGTTTGTTTTGATACACATATAATTCAATAGGGAGCAGGAAAAAGAGTCGTTGAATAGAACTAGTGATCCTTCTACGACTGCTGATTCTTCTACAATTAACGTCGCAGGTTACGAAGTTTAATTTTTTTCGCGCGGAGGGACTCCACGCACTTTTTTTTTTTTAAGTTTGTTAATCAACAATTGCAACAATGGAAAAATGGAAAATATTTTTCATTAAAAATAAAAAAATTACGTTTTCTAATTCCCATGTTAAGATCCTTCTCTTTTTATGAAGAAAAAAAATATTTCTTTCCAATATTAATTTATACCATACTGTAACTTTGTTTTTTGAAAAAATGCTATTTATGAATAATATATTTACGTTCTTGAAATATTTAAGAGCTTTCACAATTTTTATTTGGAATTGTAAATTTTCTTATTTAATTTCTTATATTTCAAATTTCTTATTTAATTTATAATATTCTTATTTCTTATTAACAGCATTGCTTTATTAAAAAATAAATATTATTTTAATTCATTTGAAAATAGATCTAAATATTTTCTTACTCTATTTTGTACTCAAGAAATAATACTTGAATGCGTGTTTGATACTGTGTAATGTTCTTTAAGTTAAATTAATATGCGCAAAATTGTTTTGAACCGCAAATTTGCTATGATTTTATGAGCACGCTGTGATAAATTTCTGATCAAATTACGGTGCAAAGTATCGGCACTTTTTACCGTTCTTGGGGCCCAGTACTTTTTACTGCAAAATCCATTTTTACCGGAATGTGCAAGGGAACCAAAGAATTTGATATCTAAGAATGATTTTATTGTAATATTTATTATAAAATCACTAAATTCCTTTAATTAAATAAATAAATATTACAGTAAAAATTATGGTCTAATGTTTTACTGTAAGAATGGATATTGCGGTAAAATGGATTTTTTCGGATGATACTTTATATCGTAATTTGATTCGGAATTATTTGTCGTGTAATAAGATTTCTTTCTTAATTTCTACTTAAATATTCGTGTTCTAAAAACTATTAACTTAAATATGCAATTATAATTTAAATAAAAATATTAAATTCAATTTATACTTAATATTCCTATGAAAGTTTCAGTATTTTGTAGAAAAAAACTGACTTAAGTAGTTATTATTTTTTTTTTAAGAAGCTAGATATATTTCGGGAAAACTATTTTAGGAACAAAAAAGCAAGACTTTTTAAAGTTATTTCCCATTCTTAAGAAGCAATGTCAGTATAAGAGTAGATTTTTCTTCCTTCCTTTTCGGCAAATTATTTGTATTTTCTCTATCCCACTGTAATAGGTAATTTAAAACTTGGTAAAGAAAATTGGAGATATCTTTCCTGCTATTATCCCTCTCTCCAGAAAAATCTATTCTATTCAGAAAAAGTTATTTTATTCGTTTTTTGATACTTGTTGCTTTTTCCTGTTTTATTTTAATATTGTATGTACTTATAATTATAACTGTTCTGTAGTTATTCAAATACAATACAATGATACAATACAAACAATACATACATACAATGGTACATGCAATTCTGCAATACAAAACAACTAACCATTCAACCATTGTAATTCACACGCATGATCATGTGTAACACTAGTTGTAGTAGGAATTTCCTACACCAGTGTACTTTTACCTACATGTAATTTAAGAATGAATAAGGAATGAATAAAATTTTAGATCGATCACAATTTTATTCCTAGTTCAAATGAAAATTCAAACATTTGTGAAAAGGGGCAATAATAATTATTTTTCTACTTAAAATTTAAATAAATTGAAAGTTATTTATGTTATAAATTTTATTATTTTGATTAGGACCAGGTTGGCTCAGTGGATAGAGCTTTCACCCTCCAATGAGTTGACCAGGTTCGAATCCCAGCGGTGACTGGTTAATGCGAATTCTGCTCCTGACTCGCACCGCCAATAGTGATGACTTAAAATATCTTCAGTGGTAGACGGATCATGGATTAGAATCCCCTTGCCGTCGTGCTAACTGTGGGAGATTTTAGAGGTTTTCCCCTCTAAGTATCGCAAATACGTGTTAGTCACATCCAATAAAGAATTATTTGATTATCAAAAGTCCTTTAAGAAAGCCAGTTCGTCCCAATGCTTGATCCAGGATTTCTCTTGTCTTCTGGGTTGAATTCAAAGTTACAAAGCCATGGAGTTGAACATTAATAGTCTTAAATCTCAGATTTAGATCGGATTCTCATTCCCGGTTATAAAAATAAAAAAAAAACGCAAATCCTCTTTCCATCGGGCTAATCGTGGGAGGTTTTTGTGGTTTTTCTCCTCATGTAACACAAATGCGTGTTAGTTCCATCAAAAAGACCTCCACGAAATCTAGTTTTTCCTAAAGCATGCTCCTTAATTTAAAAAATATGATAGATTAAAAAATATATTATGTTTATATATTCTTCGTGTCCATCTTTTTCGTTTTATAGTTATCAATTCACCTATTTGTATTTTATGTTCAACTGGACAAAATATTACTACAGTTTTCTGAAATTTCGTTTATTTTGGCAGTGTAAATTTAAGAAAGCAAAAAATATTTTTGTCACAAATGCAGTAATTAAATTTTTTTTGCTGCCCACGTATTTTAACTTGATACATTATCTTTTTTATCTGTTCACTGTTCAGCCTTTGTGTTGCTTTTTTTTTTAAATTTCTGCATGATGATATATCACATCACATAAAATGTTTAAATTAATATAAAATAGAATATGCGAAAGAAAAAAATAATAAAGGAAGTGACTCAAATGATGACGCCGCATCTGACATGAGCAATGCTTAAAAGAAAATTAATTTTAAGCCTTGATTGTGAATATAAGGGTCACTATATATTTCTAAAGTAATATAAATGAAGTGTGAATTAGTGATAGTGAATACTGCGTAGCCACGCAATAAAGACTATGCGTAGTAAAAGCGTGTCAATAAGCTTAAGCGTGTCTGTTTTAAAGATATGTTGCTTTGATTATTAATTTCTTTTGAGAAAATATAAGTGAGTTATTTATCTTTCCAGTAGTCTTGTTACAAATTTTGTATTTCTGCAACTGACATTTTGCAACTGACTGACTTACTGTAAAAAAATAGCAGCTGAATTAAAACCTTCATTCAAACCTAAGTCAATGACATAATTAATAAAAACTGTTGCAAATCAATCGTCTACCTTCGACAGTTCAAAACTGCTCTGGTGTACTATGACGTTAAAGAGAATAATTAACCGTTTGCTTACGGTGTTCCATGCTGTAACCTCTCACATGCGGTCCACATGCTGTACTAGTCGTAAGCAGAAGGTTAAAGCACGATGCATTGTAATGCGTGCTGTGTGTGGGTGGCTATAGAAAAAATTTTGTGGCTGGTTGTGACCTTAGAAAATTTTAAAAAACTATACTTTGTATGTCCATATTTTGATGACTCTGAGTAATGTCTTACGTTGATTTAAATTTCCAAATATTTGCATATGTTTACAACATGGGCTCTGTCCATAATTGCAACTAACTGATTTTTTAAACTCTATTTTTATCTTTTGATCGTTGCAAAAAGAATTTATCGACCAATATCAGGATAAAAAATAAAAACTTAAAATGGATTTCTAAAATTTCCATTTTTTAAAAACATTTTATTCATAAAGCAATGTGAAGAAAAAATCTAAAAATTCTTTCTTCTCAAAACTAAAAGTGTCATAACTAATAAAGAATTTTATTGCAAAGGTTTATATTGTCTATACTACAGTGAAAGTGAAAACAAAAACATGAAACGATTTTTATGATTATAATAGATTTTAGTTGCTATAAAGTCTGTTAAATTTATAATTTTATTAAGTGTAATAGCACATTATTGATGCCTGTGTTTACTTTTATAATTGTTATCCGTGAATGTCAAAAATAATTCTATCATGAACAAGAAAGTTGCAGTTAAATACAAATAGTAATTAGATCAACGTAATTAGATTTTTGAAATATAAATAGTAATTAGATTAAGTAATACTAAACAACTGCATTTTTTCTAAAAGAAAAGTGATTGATTTGCATTTTAGATACTTTATTGGCATTGTAATTAGATTAAGCAATACTAAACAGCTGCATTTTTTTTCTATAAGAAAAGTGATTGATTTGTATTTTAGATACTTTATTGGCATTGTCTCACATGAATTAAATAATGCTAAAATATTTCAAAAACGTATTCTTAAAAAATATTATTTCGACTTGTTCCCAGTGAAATATTTACAATGTTTCATGGGATGCAATTTTAGGAAATTACATCCATGTGAAATAAATAAGTTCAGCTAGAGTATGCATAAAAATTTTATTTTGTTTTATTCTCTCTGATTAATCAATGAAGCGAATATGATGATTCTCAAATGGGCATAAAAAATATGAAAGACAAAATTCTTAACAGTTGCCGTATACAAACTCATTTATCACCTACGAAAAATTTGTAACAATTTTTAAATAACTGAGATTTTGAAAACAAGCAAGAAAAAATATCAAAAATATTTAGCATTTTTTTCAATTACTTTTACCTTTAAAAATTCAGTATTTCCATTTATAATATACTCTAAAAATTTTCACCACTCGATAACGGTCAGTGATCGGTTAAAATGTTTTCAGTGACTGACGGTAAAAATAAATTTATCCCCGTAAAGGTAAATGCAGGTCTAATTGTATAATAAGAATCCAGGTCCTCCCTTAAATTTTTTCTTGCAAAATATATGAACACTAAGCGTAAACTAATGTTATTTTTGCAAAACCACCATGAAAATGAGTGTACACTCTTGATTTGAATTAGGAAGCTTCAAATAACTGTATCAATTAGTCATCAACTCTGCAATTTTACTGAATTTCGATACAATTACGAGCACTAGCCTTTTTTTTCTCAAAGAAAGAAGCTGGATGTATAAACAACGGCAATCTTTTCGAATTTTAAGAAAACTTCCTAAACTGTACGAGTGCTACTTTTTATTATATTTTTTTTTTACAGTTAGATAAATTCATAAACAATATCTTTACTATTGTTTTGAGAAGTGCATTCATAATTTTTTTAGTGATGCTCTCCATCAATAAATAACTTCTTGAAATATCATTAAATAATTATTCAAAATTGAACTAAACTTTTGCATTTCTCACTTGTTTCGGTTTTCTTATTTCAGAATAATATATCTTTTAAAAATTATAATGTTTCGGTTTTTTTAATTGAATTTTACTTTCAATTTCGCTAAAATTGAAGTATTGTTTCAAAAACTATTACACTATGAAAAATAAATAGATGATTTCAGAAACATTATTATCTTAGTGTGATCCCCTAATACGCGTTATAAAATATTAAATAGATAAATTAATTTTTAATGAGAGAAATGGAGATTTCAGAATGTTTATAACAAATTATATAGATGACAGAAATAATGGCTTAATTTCAATATTTTATTCTAAAAAAGCAAAGATTAAAAAACATATATACATATCATTTTTCAAAACAGTATCACTCTATGAATGTGTAAATAAACATTAAAAAAATACTCTATTTTTAGCAAATACAACTTTAATATTTTTTTATCTACAATGCGCAAAGAAAAACAGAACCCCTTTGAATAACATTTAATCGAATGATCAGAGCTTCACGTTCTAGGACTCAATCGTAAAAGATCAAATATGCTAATTAATTAGCGTAGACGATATTTTAAATCACGAAATCAGGCACAAAAATATATTTTCTCTGAATAGAAATACCTTCTTTTTCGACGAATTCGGATTTCTGACTCCAAAATATAGGGGTTAGCCACAATCAGGGAAATAGGGTTACCAAAGTTTGGTCAGAGCGATCTAAAGTCATAATTCATAACATCAGTTCATACGATAATTGTGTGTAAAACTTTTTCAATCTGCTTATAAAGTTCTTGAGATATGGTGAATAATGTAAAAATAAAACTAACATTTCGGTGTCCAAATGTTGGATCGCTCTTCTGACCAAACTATTTCCCAGATCACGGCTACCCTCTAAATTTTTTGGATCAGAAATCCAAATCTGTTAAGAAAAAGGTATGTTTATTCAGAGAAAGTGCGTTTTTGTGCCTGATTTTATAACTTAAAATGTCATCTGGACTAATGAAATAGCATACTTGAGATCATCTCCTTTAAGATTGAGTCTTAGAATGTGAAGATCCGATCATTAGATCAAAAGTTATTTATGGTAATCAGTTTTTTTTTTCATTTTGCGCACTGTACAACTCATCGAGCTTTGAGATTTTAACCAAAGAATAGAGGATAATAAATAAGTTAGGGAAAATGTTTCTATCTTAGATAAATATGAAGTATTAAATAAACAAATTTGAAGACAAAAAATTAGAAGACATTTTCTGTGTGACTAGATTTAGTATTTCTGTTTTATTAAATAGGAATTTAATAGGTAACCAGGAATCAATTATTTTTTTTGCGAAATTATTGAAATTACTGAAACTTCAAATGCTATATTTAAACAAAAAATGCATCTTCAAATATAGTGTTAAAATCAATAAAAAAATTTAATTATAAATCATCGAACAGTAATGGAAAATTTAATTAATATGCCATTCTTATAAAAACGTAAAAACAGTTGAGTTAAAATTTTTCAATACCTTAATCCTATCTGTTTGCTTGATCAATTACGAACCACACTAGACAAAATTTTTATCGCTTCATTCTGAATAATGATTGAGAAAACAAAATAAATTATAAAGATTAATATTGAGATTTCTGTCAACCTCCAAACCATGGCAACAAGTGCATTTTTTGTCAAGAAATGTATTTCATTTTTGAAACGAAATAATCCCGTCCAGCAAACAATTTAAAAAATGCTACCAAAGTAGCAGTTTTCATTATCAAAGTGTTAGAAATCTCATATTTTTATAAAAGAAATGTTAAATGGAATTTTAAAACTCTGCAGCACTATTAATTGTAATAGAATTGTTTGTTACCGATAAAGCATTATAATCTACTTTTTTTATCAACAACAAAATTTTAAAACTAAAAGTCAGAAAACGGTTCTAAAATCCTTCTAAAAATAATTTTTTTTCCTTAAAAAATGTTGTTATTTTCCCCAAAGTATTATTTTAAATGCAAAATGGCATTTAAGACTAATTTTAGTTTCTAATTACTTTATTGACATAGACTGAAGGTAATTAACAATTTAAAGACTTATTTTAATTACTTTATTATAGAAAATACCCGGCTTCTCAAAATGACTGGTGTGGTTTAGAAAATCAATTAAAGAAACTTAAAAAGAAAGAAATGCAGTTTGTTGTTATTAAATTAGAAATCTAAAACATTTATTTTGATAAAGTTCAAAAGTTTTTGAAACTAGTTCAAAAGTTTCACTGAAAAATACTGCTGCCTGAATAAGCTTTAAACAATGTCTTCTCCAGCATGTCAGACCATTCTATTGTTCGGAAAGTAATTTCGTTTTTTTGATAGAAAATGAAAGACAATTTTCGTATAATGAATAAATATTTTATTAAATTTTATATTGGCCATTATGGTCCAACACCTTTTGCCATCTTTCAGGTAATAGCATGAATCCACGCTCATGAAATTTTTGGTCTTGGCTGGCGAAAAACTGATCCTGGTGATTTTTGACCTCTTCATTTGAAGTAAATGTTTTACAGTCCAAAAAATTTTGCAGTGAAAGAATAATCCGAGGGCGTCAGATCTGGAGAATATGGTGGTTGTGGCAGTGTATCCCATTCAAGCTGTAAAAGCTTTTGGCGAGGGACCAAAGTTTTATGAGGTTTCGCATTTTTTTTGTTGGAACACTATACTTTTTCTGTTGATTAATTCTGGCCTTTTCTGTTGAAGTGCATCATTTAGTTTGCCCAGCTGACGACAGTAGACTTCGGAGATAATTGTTGTGTTATCCGGTAAAAGCTGCAAAAAAAATATTCCTTTAAAATCCCACCAAACAGACAGAATCACCTTTTTTTATGGATCTTGGCTTTCGAAATGCTTTGGGCCGGTTCATCTCTTTTGCTCCATTATCTCTTGCGTTTGACATTGCTATAGACAACCCATTTTTCGTCCCCAGTAATGATGAGCTTCAAAAAGGATAATTTTCGTGACGTTTGAGAAGCGAATCACAGACGTCAACGCGACGACACAAATTTCTCTCCGTGAGAACATGGGGAACCCACATATCGAGCTTTGTGGTTAAATCCAGACCTTTCAAGTGGTCATAAACAGTTGACTTCGATGAATTTAACCTCTCACAGATCTCACGTGTTGTCATTCACCGATTTGCATCAACTAATGCCTTTATCGTGTCTTTATCAGCTTCAACCGCCCTTCCAGAACGTAGGGCATCTTCGACACCAAAATTGCCAGATCGAAATTTTGCAAACCAATTTTGGCACTGGCGTACTGTCAACACATCTCCTCCATACACACCGGTTAATTTCTTTCTGACATGAACAGCATTTTTACCTTTTCTATAGTAAAGAAGTAAAATATGACGAAAATGCTGCTTATTGCTCTCCATATTTAAAAGGGCACCAACCAAAAACTACTGCGTAGAATTAATTGAACTTTTTCACACACAAGCGTTACTATATCAGCTCCCAAAACATATAATGATAATGCGGCTAAAAGTGTGAAGTTGGGTTCGAAAAAAAATACAATTTAATCCTCCGTCAGAAAAACGAAATCACTTTCCGAACAACCCTATAATAAAAATATTTGCAACGGACATCAGTTACTTTTGTTCTCACACTGACAGAAGTTGTTATAAATAGTGGATTATAGTTTTCCTCATAAAACAGCACTGTCTATAGATGAACTTTTTAACTAATTTCAAAAGTTAGTGAAAGTATATATGTATACAGTTTTCAAAAAAAAAAAAAAAAAAAAATCCAATATTTTTTTTTTCAAATCAGTACAATTATTTTTGATACACTCGGTAGGAAAATAGTTTTTTCCCTTCTTTTAGACATAGGAGACAAAATAGCTAAGCTCTGTGACATAGAGCTAGAGAACGGAACTTCACATCATTAAATTGGTAACAACAATTGCCGTACGTCAGGGCGTGAAAAAACTTTAATCTTAATATAAGTGGAAATATTCAGTTATATGAGTAAATAAACAATTTTGTGTAAAAAATGTTTTACTAACAAACTTTTATTTGTATCCAAAAGCATTTTTAAGAAATTTGCCGACTTTTTTTTATTGGCAATTTCTTATTCAAATGAATATTTAAAAAAAATATGTATCAAGAAATTGAGAATCTGAGTTGTGCAATTTAAACAAAATGATCGAAACATTTCAAAACAATTCTAAATTCAATAAAAAGATTCTAAAAATTCTAAATTCAATAATAATTCAATAAATAAAATTCAATAAATAAAATTCAATAATAATTCAATAAATAAAATTCAATAATAATTCAATAAATAAAATTCAATAATAATTCAATAAATAAAATTCAATAATAATTCAATTAATAATTTTCATTAAAATTTTTTTCTAAGTCAAATAGAATTCAATAAAAAAAATGTAAAGTTTTTAAAAATAATAAATTGCATGCTTCTTAAGAAGAAATATTTTTTGCTTATAGATATGAAAATAGATATTTCTTGTTATAGTTTGTCCTTATAGAATTCCCTGCAATATTGATAAATGAATTATAAATAAATAAAAAATTGTGATGTTACACAGAAACTATGAATCGTTTTGTTTTTGATTTCGCCAGTTGAAAGATAGTTTACGTTTTAAAAAATTTATACAATTACAAACAACATTATATTTTACAAGGATTAATGCTTGATTTTAAAGGCATGGATAAGATTTTGATCTTACGCCGATTGGAAAAAAAAATTTATTTGTAACCTTTAAAGAAACAATATGCAAAGCTGGCAAAATATTTTTATGTGCTGCTCATATTACCATGAAAGCTATGTAACATCAATAGCCTTCATATAATTTCCATTTTCTTTCAGATTTTTAAAAATATGACTAATAGAATCTAAGCAGCTGCCAATCAGAATAAAATTAAGAAATTAAGACACTCCTTATATGATTAGCAAAAATGTTTGAGTTTTTCATAAAAATATATCAGTATATCGGTAAATCAATATAATGTAATTTCTATAACTTAAATGTTTGTGTTGATCAATTTTACTTAGTTTTTTTAAAGTTAATTAAGTTTTTAAGTAATTGTTTGCTTAGTTATTTAATGTAATTAAGCTTGCTTAGTTTTTGTACGTTAAGTAAGTTTGATATCTATTATAATAATTAAACTAATAAAATAATAAACTAATCAATGTAATTAACTAATTATTTCTACAATTCATTAATAATTTTAATAATCTTTCAGGTAGTTTTTTCAGTATAAAAATAATCTAAAAATATATAAAATAAATTGTATCTAAAAATATTTTTCAGATCAATATCGGGCTTCGAATCCAAATTTTAAAATGCTTAGACACATTTTAAATTTAAAAGTTGGAAGAATGCATAAAAAACGCAAAGCCAGAAATTGAAATCACATTCAATCCAGTTCGTTCGCTTAAATATTTTTAAAATATAATTTCGGAAATTAATGCATACCAGTTAAAAATTGAAATTTTAAATTATTACATTATAACATAACATGAACTTTTTCATTTTTTCTAAACAAAATAACGGTTCTAAGTTTTTAAAAGCGTCATAATTTTTACAACAAAAATGATATTATGGTTGACCATCATCATGCTAGCATTTCTTAAATATTTTTACTGTCATATTGTATGCTTGAGAAATGTATCAAATGAAGATTGCAAGTATGTAAATGAATTAGCAGTCCAAACAGATACTAATTAGCACATCATGAATAGATTTATCCATTCAATGAAATTGTGACTTTTTGTGTGAAGTTTCTCTAATTGTGCAATCGTTAGATCAAAAGATCTCATTTTTTTCGTTCTGCAGACAGAAATGTTAATGAAATTCAATTCCTTACAAAGACGATATTAATCATGTTCTTTTAATTAAATCAATTTATTGAAAAAAGGATGTTTTATCAACGCTTCATTTATTATTTTATAGTATTGTTGTGGTTACTTATTTCTTGCCTGGTTCTTACATTAAGGAAATTGAATTCTTGTGTAATCAGAGATTTTTTTTAAAATTTACTTCGTTAAAATATATTGCTTGAAATTGAAATTAAATATACATTATTATAGCTAATGATAAAGTTTTTTCGAAACATTGTTTATTCTTTTGTCTCTTAATTATGTTTCATAATAAAAATATTAAAATCTTAGTTTACTTCGAATTAAAGAAATATTACCGTCAAAATTGCAAATGTTATAGCGAAAATAAATTATTTGTTATATTATTAGCTATCAACTTAAATTAAGAATTTAATATTGTTTTTTCTTCTTACCAAATAATGTTTTTTTTAAATTTTTATTTAAAGATTATTACAACCTGAATATTTGAAAAATTATAAACACCTTGGGATTCATTAGTTTTGTGTTTAAAAAAAAATAAGTGCGATATTTTCTCGTAAATTTTTCTTGAGAAGTGTAGAATATCAACTATCTAGTGCTGTATTTATATTTTTATTTAAAGAAATCTCTTAAAACAAAAAGAAAATCCAATCAAAAATCAAAACCATTCGTCTAAGTTTTAGAAACCTTCAAACAGTATGATGGGAATACTAAAAATTTCAAAATTGTTCTTTTATGGCAACAAAAAAGAAAAATATTAACTAAATCATAGGCAGAAATATTTCTAAAAAGGGTAAAAAAATTTATTCGAATGGAGTATTTAGAAAAATCAAACGAAATTTCAATAAAATTTAGAATATAAATATTTACCATTTTCTTCTACAGGACTTAATAGAAAAACTTAGATGTTAATGAAATAATATAATTTAAGAAAACAAAAATAAAGGTAAAATTAAATTAAAACTAAGGTATAAGGAGTATTTTACTGTGCTCAAAGTTTCAAAATTTAGTTATTTAATATTAAAGTAATAATTTTTTTATTACTTTTTACACCATGTCTTAACTTGTTAAATATAAACTCTACAAACACTGCTTCTAAATTGCTATGTAAGAGATAAAAGACAGCATGCAATTTTTTGTTTCATACTAGCATATTTGTGCGTAGATAGTGTGTATATATAGTGTGTATATATAGTGTGTATATATAGTATGTATAATACTAGTTCATTAGCAAAACTAGTGTAATGCGAGTGTTTGCTACTAGTGATAGCACATTAAAGAAAAACTGTGGTATAAAAATGGAACCAGTACAAAAATAAGCATGTACGAGATATAATTAAAATTATCGATTAAGGCTTTAAGGCGATATCATTAAGGCTTTTGGTTTAGCTTTGTTTAAATAATTAATTAAACACACTTAAGAAAGAAATTTAAAAAAAAAAAAAATTGAAACACTTTTAAATATCACGCATTTCTACATTCATATTTAAAACTGTTATAATAAGAAAAAAATTATGTCGGAATTACCAGAGTGTGGTAAACTTTACCGTGTTTCTGTATCCATGAGAATACCAAAAAACTCGGTAATTTTTACCAAAACGCATTGGAAGATATTTTTGTGTAATTAGCCATAAATAAAGTGCTATAATATGAAATAAAGTTTGGTAAATGTGGCAAAATTCGCTAATTTTATCATGATATCTTGGACCATGACATAAACAAAATTTATTGTTATAAATTTGCCTTCAAGCTTTATATTTCTTACTGAATTTTTGGTAATAAGAACTATAATTTTGAAAATCAGAAATTCTAGTTAATCGTGGTCATATAAAAGGAAAAATAACAAAATGATGGTTTAAATAACGTATGTTTTAGTTTTTTTAATCATAATTACGATTTTAAAAAAAACAGAATGTTATTACTATACAATACGATAATTTCACCAGACTTTTTTTCTCCATCTAGAATTCAATTTATAAATAATTTATCTCCCTTAGTGCAATTATAAAATATAAAATTGTAAGTAGAAATTTTATTTAAAAATTTAATTCACGCTGTAATAGTCAAAAATAACAAAAGTAATTTGGAAATAATAAAGGCTAGTATATAATGAATCAGAAAAACAATTAATTATTTAAAAAAAAGTTTTTTTTTTAAATAATATTTGTTTGTGGAGATTGATAATACTTGTAATGAAATAAAAAAATTTCTAATTGCTTAAAAAGTTAACCTACAGTTTGTTAACCTACGCTACCTTTCATCCGTAAAATCTATTTTAACAGTAAAATATTATACCGTAATTGTTACAGCAATATTTATTTAATTATAATGATTCAATGATTTCACGGTAATTGTAACTGTAATAATTACGGTGCATCAGATATTTTGTTCCGTTACATGTTCTGGTAAAAATGTAATCTACGATAAATAGTACCAGCACCCAGAGTGCGGTACTTTTTACCCTAATTTGTTTTGGAGTTTTGTAGAGCGTAGGACAGCAAATTAAAATACAATTTAACGTTGGTTGAAGAAGAATTGTGTCCAAATTAGGTACATAAATACTCTAATCCGACTTACTTATATCCTTATCCGCCATGTGGTAACTTAAAAAAAAAGCATCCAATAATTTAATTATTCTTAGGAAAACTAAAGTAATTTTTTTCAAGATAATTTAAAAGTAATTTAATGGTATTGTCTTTCAGGTAAATTTAAAAATATCTTCACAAATTCTGAATTTTCTTCTAGATAAAATAAAATCTAGAAAGTCTTTCCAGATACTGTTTCTAATAAAATCAGGTTTCTTTTACTTCCAGATAGTTTGAAATTTAGTTTCAGAAGATTTCTTATCTAGAATTCATCCGGCATTCTATAACTTGCCCAAACAGATTTAAAATCTGCTACACAAAGGAAAAGTTTACTTTGTTTAATATGTTGACCTTGAAAAAGTTAACCTCTAATTATGTGGCATTCCAGCCTTATGCAGTTTCTAATAATACAGAAATAACTATAAAAGTTTTTGGGTTATAAAAGGAATTCTTATAAATTATGATTACTACCCGTCGTTTAAGTCCTTTTGAAGTTTCTTATTCTTGATCAAAGTTTTGAGTAACAAAGGGTTGTGTGGTAATAAAGGGCAAAATCTCTCGATAAAATTTTTTTATGTTTTTCGAAATAATAAGCACTTAATTGTAGAAAATAAAATTTTTAACGTTTCGTAATTTCTGTCTTTTCAATTTTCAGACTATTGGAAAAAGTTTGGATAAAATAAGTTTCATATACATATATATTAATATCGGACATTTATTTCTCTTCTTCTGTATTATTACGACAGTTATTTTTATCATAATATGATATATTGTATAACTAATAGCTTTTTAAAATTTTCGCGTCGATTTCTTTTTAATATATATCTGGTATTAGATATTTCGTTAAAACCATATATAGATTAAAGAAGCAAAAATGAAAGTCCATAATTTTTTCTCTTTTTTTTTTGGTGAACTAAACTTAAAAGAAATTAATTGGAAAATTGGGTTTAGTTGAAAAATAAAATACATCTCTGAAGATTAAATATTTTTGCAAAAATAAATTATGATTATTTTTGATTATTTGATTTAAAAATAAATTTCAGTTGCGTATTTTAGACATTTAAAGGAGAGGGAAGTATATTAACGGTTTCTTATAATCGTTATCATGTTCAAATGATGATTTTGGTGGTTTTGAGTAAGCAACTTAAACTTAAACATAAAATCCACAGTATACAATTATCCAATTATGATCAATTATAATCACAATTATACAATTATGATAAATGATTTAACTAGCACCTCATCTTTAATCACAATCTCAAAATCGGCAATGACCTACTTTAAATGCAGTACAATACGCCATTGGCGTACCGGAGACAGATAATAACCGCAGAAGGAAGACTGACATAAATAGTGAAGAATACATAATAGAAGGAGTAGTTACTATTACGGAAATAGTAAATATTGCTTTATTTTCTAGAAAGCATTGAATACTTAGCCTTTTGTACTCAGTAGCAGTTGAATTTTTTTTTTAAGTTCGTCTTCGAATTTCTCATCAACGCAAGTGGTTAAAAAATTTTGAGTTTTTTAAGTTCGAAAATTTGTCAATAATCAAGGATATTTCATATCCACTGAGCCGCGGAGGCTCAGGGGTGGACCCACCACAGTACTCAGCGACCACATTGCTGACCTAAAATATCCTCTGTGGTAGAAGGATCTCGAGACCACTTCGAGACCCTTTCCTTCGGACTAATCGTCGGACGTTTTCGAGGTTTTCCTCTCCATATAAGGCAAGTACAGATTAGTTCCGTCAGAAAGTCAATCACGAAGTCTAGTTTGTACCAATAATTCACCCAGGAGTTCCCTTGTCTTATGGATTGGATTCAAAATTACAAGGTTACGGAATTAAACATTGCTAGTTGTGAACTCAGAATCAGGTCAGTTGTGTAACGCAGGTTATAAAATTCAAAATAAAATAAAATCAATAACCACTAAATTCATTGTTTATATAGAAATCGATCTCTATAACTTCATGTACGTGATTGTTTAATGTTTTCTAAGAGCAAGTTTTAGTTTATAATTTTATCATTTAATGTTCAATTTGACCACATTTTCTCAAGAAATTACTCTATAGATTTTATTTTTGCCATTGATACTTCAGTGAAATTTTAAAAATCTATGAAGGAAGTGACACTTTATGTTGTAAGCTTAACTTTCATTGTAAATTGAAATAATTAAAGTCCCACACAAGATAACTTTGCTGAATATATCATAACTATTATTATTGAATTAGAATTACACTTTTGTAAGCAATAGTACAATAGCTAGCATTTAATTTGACCAGTAATTTCCAACGAAGGGATACTTTTTGTCTATATTATTCTTTTATACTTTGTCTTTATTTTGATGTCTTGGTTGAAATACTAGCTCTTTGGAGTCACAAGCTTGTTTAACTTTTAAATGAACTTTTTAGTAAAGTTTAGTTCGTTATTTAAAACTTAAGTTTTATAATGATTCTAAAAAGAAATGTAATTGCAGCTGAAACGCCATCTACATAAATAAGTATTTGATTAAATTCAATTTCTTTGCATCCAATTTAACCAATAACATTTGTAATTGACACGTAAAATGGTTATAAGAAATAAAAGCTTTCATTAAATAGTTAAAAGAGAGCTTCTAAATTTTTTTTACGTTCAGAAATGTAAAAACAAAACATGAAGGCTTTTTGTATTCTTTCTTGCTTTAAAAATAAAATTACAACAAGCTATTCTTACTACTAACTAATCTATTTTTTAAAAAAAAAGTAACTTTGATCTCATGTACGGTCAAAAGCTTTATGTTCAGATTAGAAAAATGTTCATTTTGTTAATTAGTAAAACCACTATAAGAAATAAATCCTATAAAAAAAACTATAAAAAAAAACATGAAATAATACACAATTAAGAAAATTGAACGGCTAGGAGATAGTGCTTTCCATTTGAATTGGAATTTATATTGAATGGTTTAATTGTAAGCAAAATTCGCTTCTTATTTAATAAAGAGTCGAGACAGACCTTAAGCGGTATGCACTTTTAGAATTTTCTTTCTGAAATTAAAGTGAAATAACCGACAGTTGTCAGTCCATCCGATTAACCATTAAGTTTATGGCTAGGAACATTTATTTTTCTTTATGGTTCTGAAACCATTCCCAACTGGTACAGTTAAAAATCCGTGAGAGTACAAAATGAAACAGTTTTGTAATCATTTGCAATTAGCATAATTTCTAAACCAAAAAAATAATAAAAGTTTAATGGTCAATGGAGCTCTGTGGGTGTAGTGGCATGGTAGAACGATAGATTCGTATTCTAGTAGTTAAGGGTCACCGATCAAAGAGTGCATTACACTAGAAAGTTTTCATATATCGAAGGAATGGAAGAAATACTGTGGTATCAACACTGGGATTCAAACCCTTGTTCAGCTGGTCAGGACATTGACCGATTATATATATATATATATATAGTAAAATGCTTGGTAATTTTTGGGTATATTTTTTATACAAAAAATTTGTAAAGATATTTGAAAAAATTTTTTAAATAAAATCCTGTAGTTAGAATTTAAAATTAATTATCGAAAAAAAAGTAATTAGAAAAAAAAAAAAACTTTAATTATTAAAAGCAGCTGAAAAAAGTAAGGTAAAAAAATCTTTTTTATCTGTTTTTTGATAATTGTTTTATTTCTTTTCGTTACAAAAATGCCAATGTTGCAAACTGCAGTAGTTTAGTTTTCATAATGTTTAATAAGCTTAAGAAAACTCAACTCAATTAATCATTTTAATTTACCATTTAGTAATTAAATTTAGTAGTAAGTAAATTAAAGGACTTATTAAAGTATAAAATATCAAGAATATAATAAAACTGAGATTCATTAGTTTGAATTAACTATCTTAAAGATTATATTAAATGTTCTTCTGAATAAAAAAACTACTATTATTTTTCGTGTAAAAATAAAATTTTTTTTCAGTATATTTTTAGAGGAAATATGAACTTATTTCTTTAAAATGTTTTAGAATCAGTTTTAAATTACTTGTTGTCACCGTATTTAATTGCACGGCTGTGAATAGGGAAAACTGTTTTCCCAATTTTTTTTTTAATCTCTGAAACCTTAAAGTTGATTGTTTAATTTTTGAAAAACAAACATGCAAAATATCGTATAATAAATAATTTGTCTGGAATTAATTAAAACACAATCTGATAGGTCTTTAAAAAAAAAATTAAAGCTTTTTACTTGTCAAATAATACATTAAAGTCAGAATATTAAGATTTCACTTGTTTTTAATTACTTCCAAAATTATTCATAATTACTCCCAATTACTTCCAAATTTATTCAAAAAAACTTACTTTTTGAAACTCCAGTTTTAGACATTGACATTGATTTTAACTTAGAAAATAAAGTCCATGCTCTAGAAATTCGATGGCTCTTGAAAAAAAGAGAATTAACGTCAAAAATCTTATATAGCATCTAAGGAACAATCAACCCAGAGAAAATTTTCTAGTAACATCAATATCACAAGAAATGGTTTTTTCACGATAAAATCACCCAGTGAAAAAAATTTTAGGATTATTATAACTCCTAAAAATTCTGTAAACAATAAATTATAAGCAACTGAGGCCATAACTCTTCTCTGATCATCTGGACTCATTTTTTCGTTACCCATGCACTGTAAAAAATCTGGGTAAATGTTTAACCAATACCTGGTGCAAAGTTTCTAATTGCAACATAAATTGGTTAAAAGAAAAATCGTTTTACTTAGATTGCACCATAAATTGGTAAATATGATCGAGAAATACATTCATGGCACAATCGATTGCACCAAACTTTAGAACTATAAGAGGCACAAGCTTTAACTGTGACCGATAACTTATTTTGCAACTGTTGACTAATTAACGATTTTGTTGTCGAAGCTTGCTATCATCTCATGCAAGTTGTCTTTGAAATTGTGTATTTCTTGTGCAAGTAAGTAAACTTTTCTTGTTTATTTGCACTAATTACAGTTCATTTCTTTCATGCTATCTTTAAAAATTCTGTTGTGTGTTCTGAAAGAGTCGGTTTCAAATTTCTTCTGGGAAACTATATTCGCTGTATATTTTAAAATTAGATATTTTAAAATCTACATTATCTCTTTTTCAGTAAATAAGGAGATACATCCATTTTATGAGCACAGAAATTGCAATACTAGTGACAAATAAACGGTAAATACGACCATCTTAAGCAGCATAGCTTTCCGCCAAATTTACTACTGGTGAAAATGTTCTATTTCCGTGTTTTAATTACATTCTGCCGAACAAAAAAAAATCGTATGTACTTTCTGTTGGGATAAAACCTTCTTATCAATATCTATGCTTCTGTTTTGATTTTCGTGTTCTATATTGATCATTTTCGCTTATAATATCACATAATCACACGAATTTTTGTCTATACATTCTTAAATGCCTCTGATGAAAAATTTTCAAAGCGAATTATACTCAAATTAGCACTAGGGAGAAAAGCAGTCGTTGTCATGGAAACTGGGCTTCTCTTTGGCACACGAGGTAGGAAAAAAAAAAACATATTGGCGTTGAAGAAAACAAAGCGCTAATTTTTGTTTTATTCACCAAGAATCTTACTGCAAATTGAACAAAATACCAACCAGAACAAGATTTGCTTTAGAGCATTTAGAAATAAGCTGATTTCTTATTATAATTTTTAAAAAAAATAGATTTTCTTATTAATATATTTTTACTAAGCGAAACAAATTTTAAATTGAACAAAATATCGTATCTAAAAAGTTAATAAATATATTTTTTCATCAAATCTAAATAAAAAAAAATACTTACATGCTCATAAATACTTTCCTTTAGATACATATTTTCCCATGAATATTACTATTATTATTATTGTAATTTACCCTCATTTGCGGTTTGCGAGGGAGGGAAAAGACAACATAAGCATATAATCGAACGTAATAATTGATCATAAAAAAGGTCTTATGTATTCTTTATAATATTTACAGTTGTTTTTTTTAAATAATTTTCTTAAAAAAGTTTTATTTTAATTATAAAAGTAATTTTTTTATTCTGAAATATTTTATTCTACTTCTATGAAACAAAAGAGCTTTATAGTTAAAAAGACAATTCTCATAAACAGTATACATGTGGAGTTTTAATACCATCCACATAAATACGGCTTGTGTGTGTTTATCAGCAGCCATATCTCGCCCTCTTAGGCTCAACACGAACTCTTTGATCCATCCAAGTAAATGATCATATTGTTCATTTAATATTTTAACACTTGACAGTTCCTTCTGAAACTTTTTTGTTGGATCACCCTGCATGAAATTCAATTTAAAATTTATCATGAGGAGAAATTCTACTTGGGTGCTTTGGCACATTTTAACAACAACAAAAAAATAATAATATTTTAAAACATCAAAACTTTCCTTTTCTGGATCTTTATGGGTGAAAGGAGTCTTAAGATAAAAATATCCCCCTATAAATAGTTGGCCTCGAAAAAATTTTTCAAATGGTGAAATGTTAAAACTTTTTTCAACATAAGAAAGACAATTTCTCAATTTTTTTAATATTGAATTTTAAAAATAGTAATTAAAATATGACTTGCGTTGATGGAATTTTCTATGTTTCAAAAATGTAAGGGCTCAAATTTTGTTTTTTCTGTAAAATCATTTCAATTCCTATACATTTTATTATCATAATTACATTATTTTTAATCTTCTTTCATTAGCACAAAGGCACCAACAACTTCAATGCTTTTAATCAAAAAATAAGCTTAGGAAAGAATATTGTTATAACCAGTGCAAAGCCTATTAATAAAGATATTTATTCTGCCGAAATAACCAGAATTCTAGAAGGTTATAAACAGTTTTTTCAAACTTCAAAAGTACTAGTTTCAAGAACAGCCTACAAACAAGGAGTGTGTATAGTTTCAAGTTTTGGGAATGAAGAACCTGTGTTTAGAAAAACAATTATTATCATATGAAAAGCCTACAAAGTTTTATTTGTGTGTAATATTTTTAAATATTGTTATGTTTTTTACAATCAACTGAAAAATGTGATGTATTTAAAGTAATAGCACCAGAAAAATCTATACCAAGGAATATATGATAAGGAATATAATAAGGAATATGTAATAAAAATATTGCTTTTTCTCAAATACTCACCACCATTTACTAATTTGTAAAAAAATGACAGTAATTTTTTCCAAACTGAGTTAAATTTCAATCTTTTTATCAAGTAGTAAATTATGTTTGTAAAAATGTGATTTAGTTATATTGTAAATTTAAATTCAGATGAGGCAGAGAATATCAAGAAATTTAGTAAATTATTAAAATATTGAAAATTATTTTTAGATGATCCCAAATTACAAATCTGTTAACATTGAGGCATATGCTAATATAATTTTCATTTTAAAGTACTGTAAATTAAAAATAAGTTTGAATTGAATAGTAATAAAACTTAGTAACAACTCTTAGTAACAAAATCATACTATCTATCATATTTTTGAGTGAATATTTTGTATTTTTTTAATGAATGCTATGATATGTATGAAAAGTAATATAATTATATTTAAATTTATTATATTTAATAATAAATTATAATATAATAATAATAATTTTATTATATTTATTATATTAATTATATTTAAATTTTAAGATTTTGCATAAAAATTATGATATTCTGTCTACTTAAACAAACATTAAAGTGATGTGATTGTAAATGAATAAATTATGCTTGAAAATCAATCTGCATCTGTATATTTTTTGTTCATATTTCCAAGTTATGTCATTATTTTCACATTTCTTAGTTTACTTCAAATTTAATATTTCCATACGCCAATATAATTAATGTTGGAATGTTTCCTTAATTTGAGATTTGGGGTTGCCCAATCCAATATTTGCCTATTTTTTTTATATAAATTTTCCTTTGGGAAAGTAATATGTTCATTTTTAAATAATAAAGTAATTTCAAAATGCATAGTAACAAGAATTTGCTTCAGCCTAAATTTAAAATTCTCTTTGAAATATTAGTGGTCCCTAACTCTATAGCAGCTGTTGGTTCTTTAACGAATGAAATGTAAAAAAGAATTTAAATTTTACATGTATGAACTTGAAGAAAGAAAAGAATTTTATATGAAAGAAAACATTTTTAAAGCGCCAAAAAGCAGAAAAAGTTAGCATTATTATTAAATATTTAGTTAAAAAAAGAGAAGATAATTTAACCGAAATTCGTACAAATCAAATTATAACTTAGTTATTTAAATCTATAAAAATTAAACTATTTTTATTTTAGATGTGTTATGTTACATAAATATATATATTACATAACACTTCAAAATAAAAATAGTTTTTTTTATATCTTTTATTGATTTAAATATTTAAATTATAATTTGATTTATAAAAATTTGATTTAAATTATCTTTTCTTTTGTTTCTTAAAAAACGGATAGAATTTAAATTTCTGCATGAAAAAGCCACTCCACTGTATTTTCAGATTTTTACGGAAAATAACCCCATGAATAGAAATATGTCCCCTGTTTCCAGTACCAACCATATTCTTGAAGCACTCATCTTATGTGAGTTTTACGGCCAAGCATTTGTTTTAAAAGTTAAAAAAAAATGACTACTTTTCAAGCGTGAGAAATTTCTAAAAAAAAAAAAAAAAAAAACAATTGTAGCGAAGACGTGAACAGCCCTACACAATTTTCCTTCTGACAACTGTTCTTGATTTAAAACATTCTGCCTATCCGGCCCTTCAAGATTTTTTACGGGAAATTTCCTTCCTGTAAATCAGTTTCTTTAATTGCAGTACCTGTAAAAATCACCAAAAATTTAAGAAATTTTGAAATTACTAAATTTTTACACAATACGTCTGAATTTTTCCAAGTAATTAAATTTACTGTAATAAGTTCAATTTTTTAAAATTTTCATTTTTGACATAAAACTGTAATAGTATATTAAAGTAGAAGTAAAGAAACTGACAATCCCACTCATGAGAGTGTCCAATTTGCTCAATATTTATGGGACCAAATAAAACTTTTGTAAGTATTACGGGGTCCCTACACCAAATCATACGCGTGGTGATATCAAAAATTGATAAACGTGACGGGGGATGATCTGAAAATGTGTGTTGGAGGGGTGGTAAGCTAATCTTTTCAATCAACTGAAAATAATCTCGCAACTAATAATCTGCTATTTGTTCTTAATCTATTTTTATTTCAGGTATTAGCTAGTGTCTCAGCTTTGTCCTCGTGGAAAAACAGAATCTCAAACTAATCCGCTATAGATGAACATAGTGACACCATCTTTTAATCCAGTAAAGGTTGTTCATCAGATTTTTATCTACTAGTAATTTGACTTTGCTCACACTTCCAATATTGAAAGATGTGGAACTCAAAATTTTGAACTGGCTCTCATGTTATCAGCATAAATTTGAAGCATGTATATACTGGTTACTCAAACTTATAATATTTTTAGTGTAACTACTTTAATGACTTTCCACTTAATTTAGCTGAGTGTAGTAACATTTTCCTAAAAACTAGTCCCTCTAGTGTTAACTCATTTAGTTGTGTAAAACCTAATGCTCCGCTATTTTAATAATCTCTATTTCTAATTTCTCCATTAAAATAGATTTTAAAAATTTTAATGTAACAACTTAAAGTAAATTTAAGGAGCTTGAGTAAATTTAAATTAATTTAAAGTTTAACTCTGAATGCCTGCTTTATATTCTTAAAGCTGTTTGCTTCAAAAATAATAAAAAATAAATAACTTAAAAATCAATATCTCGTTTTCAAATTGCTTACTCGGAAATTGTTTGAATGTTAATGCCTTTAATTTTTGTGAGTCAAAGAAATAGTCGTGTAACTTTAGAAGTTAGTCTCGTTCTAAATTTCTAAAGCATTCTTCCTCAATGTTTAACACTGAAACTACAAAATTAAACTAGGTTTATTGTATGGTTAACTTCTTAAATTTAAAATTAAAAAATTTTTATGCCAGATTTCATAGTTGGGAACAAATAACTTTCAACTGAAATTTATAAAATAAACGAAAGCGGAACTTTCGATACAACAAATTTTGTTTCATTAGCGTTATTTTTCCTACATTCCATGAAGCTATAGTTTGGTTCATTTAGGATAATATTAAAGAATATAAAAATGTACTAAATCTAGTTGACTTGTAACAGAAAATGCTTGAAGGAATTGAGCACTTTAGAATATCTAGAAGGAAGTAAATTTTCACTACCATTACTTTTTAAATATAGATGGGAAGATATTTTTTTTCATGATTTGTGCAATTATCAGTTGATCACTTTAAAAAAAAAAAATACAAATTTATGGATTATATATATTTAGGTTTGTACCATTAAAAATTTGAGTGGGGTCAAGAAAAGCACGCTAGTCAAGAGCTATTCTCTCTTGAATCAGATTAGTTCGTTCAATTTTAATTTATTTTATAACCATCAATGAACAGCAATCTCAATTTTTGGCTTTACGATTACCAATTTTCAACTGCGTAGCTTTGTAATTTTGAACCAAATCCAGAAGACAAGGGAGCTCCTGGATCAAGTATTGGGAGAAATTTTGCCTTCGTGGAGGAATAGTTTACCAGTAGTTGTAAGCATATAATTTATAAATTTGGTTATTTATAAGTATTGAAGTTCAAGTTCATTTCCTATACTTTACTGCAGGTAAAATTTTTAAGTTTTCTCAATCAAAGCAATAGCTTTAAAATAAATTTTTAGGTTTATAAACTAATTGATAGATACAAAATCCCCTAAAAATTAAATTTCTAACAAATATTCTATCAGGTGAATACTTAATTCGAATTTTAGTTTTAATAGTGTAGCAATAATGCTTTAGAAATTAAAGTATTGGCTCCTTTTCAACTTTTATAAAGTATTTCAGTCGAAACTTCACTTTTTGATCAATCACAAGAATTGCTTTACAGAGCATTTTAGTCTTAAAAATCATACCAATGAATCACTCTACTCTATTCCATATTTTTAAAACCGGAAGTCAATTTAATTTTAACAATTTATTCGAAAAATGAGCCCTATAAACACTTTAAACATGTTATAAGTAAGAATATAATAGCAAAATGTTTCGAAGTTAGACGTAACTCTTATAATTAAAAACAATAGTGTATCAGAAAGTATAACGTAATTTTTTTTTCTTTCAACTACATAACTTTTAAAGTAATTTGAATAATACAGTGAACTTGTTACAACTTGGTGAATTTTTAATTAATTTAAAGTGTTGTTAATTATTTTAGACTTCTGCTGAATTGAGATTTTTAAAAAATCCTCCTGATTCTTGAAATTTAGAGGAAAAGGAAATATTAACCATTAAATTAGTCTAGATTTAAAAATTAAATACACCTAATATAAAGTTACTGCCCAATAATTCTTTAATTTGATAGATAATAAAATTTTTATCAAGTTATCATGAATTTTTTTCAAATCAAGCAGTTTTTTTTCCCGACAGACTTTTTCCTAAGAAATACGCATTTAGGTTATACTGCGTGATCAATAGTTTCTTTTGTAGCGAAATTCCTGAGGACAAGAACCAGAAATGCCTACGCTGATTAAAGAAAAGCCATGGTTACCGAAAAGTAAAATCACTTAATTTGCGAGATAGGATTTAAGTTTTAGATTAAGTTAGATTTATGACATAAGATTATTAGATATAATATATTTGATTAGATTGTGTTAAAATTAGGTAGATTAGTTAAATTTATGAATATGTTAAAAATATGACTTGTCAGAATTAATAGTAAGATTTATCGCTTAATAATTAAAGATGTTGCTGTTTCATTCAGAAAATTCGCTGCTTTAACAATTTCTTACTAATTTCTAGTCTATAATAACACCTTAAAAAACTTAACATTTATTGGCTAAGGATTTATAAGATTTGAATTGCGTCATAAAGGATAAGCGTAAAAGGCTCAGAATAAAAAGTGCAATGTATAGGGATTATGAAACAGCATATTTTTTGCAGATGAGAATTAAAAAAATTGACATACTAAAACATAAAGACCGCTTAGAGGGTTAAGCAAAAGGTTAATTATCTCGACTATTTTAAAAAATATCTCGTGAAAAATTCAATAGACTTGGATTTTTAAAAATAAGAATATTGATTCATAGGTATAATTTTAAGAATAAAATGCTTTGTAAATCAAATCTTGTGACAGGTATCTAAATATAGAGCAAATTTATTCGTAAACATTTAAAAGGAGTTGATGCTTTGAATAATTTCCAAGGCACTTTTTATTAAAACTAAAATTCGAATTAACTATCGACCTGATTGAAAAAAAAAATCTAACAAATATTCTAAGATGTATCAAACTAACATTAAAGTGACTTCTTCGAATTTAATAATTTTACATTCCTTAGATTTGAGATTAAAATCACTAAAGATTAGGAATCTTAAAAGAAAATTTTAATTAGTTTTTGAGCAGGAAATTTTCATACAACCAAAAACCTTTTAAAATAGGTAAGTTTTTAAGATTTATAAATGAAAGGGAATTTTTATCTAAAGCAAATGCTAAATCACTGCAGTGATATTAATTTTTGATTAAAGTGATTAATCGGATGAGTGTCTATTTTATATTTGGCTCATGTTGCGTACATTTTATTGGATTCAATATATGATAGTCAACCAATCATTGCCCAATAATTTTATGGGCTTTATATATCGCCAAATTATTTTAAGCGATGCATTATATCAGAGCTTTTTCAATCTTGTTTTCTAAAATTTTTAATTGTATTTGATAGTTTCTTAATTATCTAAGGAATACTGACAGAAATTCATACAAGTTAAAAAAATCTGTTATCAGCACCAAATTGTAAGGATTTACAACACAATATTCAAGGAAAGTATCACTTAACTTATGTAACAAGTTTATGAACTTTATTATAGTAAAAAAGAACTTCGTATATCTAAAAGTGATTAAGTGTGCTTTAAGCTTTTTTTAATTTAACGGAACAGAAAACCAATTTGAACTTTGAGTTCTGCGATTATCTAAAATTGCACATCTACTGCAACTTGTCTCAATCCAGATTTCAATAAGATCAACCGACAGGTTTAAGAGTAATTTTTATCTTCATCAGTGATTTCCTTTGCTAAGTATGATTACTCTTAAATAATAAATTTCTTAGATTCGTTAGAAAAAAAAAAAAAAAAAAAGAAAAAAAAAAAAAATTAGATTTTATGGAATTGTTAAATAAAATCAATCTTAGATTTAAGAACAGAACCCATCTGGGTGAATATTAAGTTGATGATAATCTGTTTTAAATAAAAATATTCAGTTTTAAGTTTAACGTTTAAAAATTCCGATAATTTAGATGCCACGGCGACTGGGGTTTAACTATTCTTGGTAACCGAGATATTAAATTTATATTGAAATATTGGATTAATTTTTAGAATCTGAGTTAACCAGAATATGCGTTAATGGAAGAATGAAATCTAGGAAAACCTATGCCAGCAGTTTAATGGTGTTGAACGATTAGCCTCTTTGCCCTTGTATATTCAAACCATGTTGCGAGAAGAGATTCACTGGAAGCAGCTTATGAAGTATGGGAATCATTGCTCAAACAGCAGAAAAAAGCGTACACGTATGGGTCGGAAGTTTTGAAACTCCTGGGGAAAGGGAAGTAGTATACAACCGTTCTGCTTCCTCTATGTGTCCCATACTCTTTCAGCAGTTTCGGGACTCTTCAGTTCATTCATGCAGGTTTCTGTTGTGGAACAGTGTGTTCATGCTGTATAGTGCTTTCGGTAAGTCTCAGAACTTGCAATATCTTTCTATTAGAGCAGTTATAATTATTTGTTGATTGGTATTTGGCATTGTGTGCCTGTATAAAAGAACCGTGAAGTATAACTGTTAGCGTGAGGAAGTGAGCATGCATATCCGGTTCGAAATTACGATCAATGGCCAATTAGAGAATTTCACTCATTCCTTATAATGCAAATGCAACCCTTTCAAATTCTAGTTTCAATTGAAATAGAACAAAATGAAAATATTAAAAAATTGTACTTATTGTGAGTATATGACTAGGATAGATTAATTGTTGGTAAAGTTAAAGCTCGGTCGTGACCTACTGTCGATTTCATAACTTCTCAAAGTATTTAAATAAAAGTGCTAATAGTTTAGTTTCTGAAAAATTATAATTATACTTAAATATATTCACGTGGATTCAGGGAAAAGTTTGCTTATAAGAGTCCCTCCTGGCAAATCAACCCTACCATTACGATGACTGGGTTTTCGGGTAAAAGTTCCTCTAACTATAAGTGTAAAATAAGGGCAGTTTTCCTGTTCATTCAGAATTCAAAATTTCAATAAATGAGGAATCGTTGTTTTAAAATCAGATGTTAGTTTACTTTTATTAAAACTGTGTGGTAAACTGTGGTGTATATAGTATATTCCGATAAAAATACCCATCCCAGTGTGCTTTATAAGATTAAATAAAACAGGATCTAAAATTAATGGGGCCTAACCACCTCAAGTTGCCGGCATTTCTAAAAAGTATCATCTGAACCCTTCTAGCAACAAATTTTTGGTAATCATAGGACCAAAACTTATAAAAGAGCCGAAGTGGCAGTTACTAACTAGTATATTTATAATCCCTATAAAGAATTACCAAAATCGTCTTATACTTTCAGCCATAATTCAACCTAGATAAGGTTAAACTATTTCTTATCAAGGTCCCTTGGGTCAAAATCTTCATAACCTAATCTTGATCCTTCGAAAGCTAAATCTTTATCTGATCTAGATTTTAAACATAATGCAAATTAAATAAAAGATTAGTTTCACTAAGCCATTAAGATCTCTAAAATTGTATTTACTGTCAACTATAAGTACATAATAATTAGATACTGCTATATACATAGATTTTATTGATAAAAATTTAATTTACGATGGGAAATACGGGTGAGAACGTTTTAGATAATTACATTCTGTACAAAGTCTGTCTCGTAATTTTTAGAAACTTTATTAAAATTTTTATATTTTTTAAATAACCTGTTGTATATTTAAGTGTTTTTAGACAATTAAGCAGAAAGTTTTAAGCAATGGGAAGAAAAACCTGCTTATTAAATGATCGTTCCAGTAATAGGTAAATTTTACATTTACTCAATTACACTTCAATTGTACTTGATATTTAATGCATATTTAATATCATATACTTAAAATTAGTTTCTGTAAGAGTTATTTTAAGAATTCAAAATTTATACGTATCTTATTTCAGAAGAAAAAAAGCAAAACCTTCAACTTTCCTTAAACTCTGTTTTACGAAAATACGAAAATATTACAGATAAAATCGTAAATTTTAAATTAGGAAAAAGTACATTATTAGGACATTACGGACAACTGATTTTGTCTTTCTTAAATTAAACTTATATTTTATGTGTAACTTAAATTGTTTCTTAGCGCAGTTAATTTTGTATTAGGTAGGCGGAAAAATTAAATATGAAATATTATTTTAAGGATCAAATATTATCGGTCTTTACAAAATATTTAGCTATCTATTATACTCTATTAGTTTAGAATGTCCGAATTAATAAAAAATCAGCTTTAAAATAAACACCTTTAATTCAGAGTTAATGTGGATAGTTAAATTCAAAGTATTTTACCAGCCTTAAAAAAACGTAAAATTACATATACAATACTTGGATTTTTTTTATGTTATTGTATTTGCTAACATTTACTGGAGTCTACCCAATACGAGGACAACTATCTACTATAGGAGTTCGCAAGTGTGAATCGGATGTTTCGTCATTGCCGGGAGAATGTGGGGCGAGAATTCGAAGTGGTAGACGGCCGTTCTGCTTCCTTTTTCTGTTTTACACTCTTTCAGCCGTTTCGAAACTCTTCGATTCACTCATGCAAGCTTTTGTAATAAGTAGAGCAGTATATCCTCATACTGTGTAGAAAGCATCTGGTAACTTTTAATCACTATTAGTAACTGTAGCAAAAGGCGAATATTAGCAGCTCTCCATTAAAACTATTGCTTTCATATTAAACATTTTATATTAATTATTGCGACAGTTACAAATATTTTAAGTTATGTACTTATAAATATAATCAAATTTAGTGAAAAAAAAATTTAGCTTTTTAATATGAAAGTTTAATGAATAAAATATAGTTTATCAAAATACTTGAAAAATTTTGGCAAATATTTAGTGTTAGATGGTATAAAATGCTTTGAATTTAGCAATTTATGCTTACTTAGCTGTTTTAACTGAGTAGTATTTAATATAAAAAAGTTAAGCTTTACTTAATCTACGCCTGTATATCTACAATTGAAAATTTATTTTTAAATAAACTCTTATGAAATCTGGAACTTAAATTTAGTTTTTGTAACCTGTTAGATTGTTTAGAAGCTTTGTAGTTGCTTGATTCATTTACTGTGAAAATTCTATGTATTTAAAATATATTAAGTACTTACTCAAACTTTGTTTCCGTACTTCCATTAATTTTACGAAATTGTCAATTTTGAGAAACTATGTAAAGATTAAATCAGCTATTATAATGTAATTTATTAGCCCAGGTGCAAAATCTTTAAACTACTGCCTGAAAACTAGATTGAAAATTTTTACGCAGCATGTGAGTTAAGATTTTTAATTGATTAATTGAACTAATAAGAATTTAAACATGGCACATTTTTGACCATTGTGAATATTTAACTACTTTTCGAGAAGGCAGCTCTTAAGATTTGCAACTGGACAATTGCAAATAGAATAAACTTGTGTAAAAACACTGCTATAAAATGTTATTTGATCTATGTTGTAACCGTTTTATGAAATGCCAAACGTCTCTTGTAAATGTCTTAAATAAATTTGTAATTTTGGATAGTAAAATTCTTTTTAGTGTGTATAACTCATTTTTAAAATCTAAACAGCTTATTTAGATTCTTAAGAGTCATTAATAAATCGTAAGAGTCATTTGGAAAAACTTGAACTTATCCCTCTTGTCAGCGAAATAAGAATCGCAACCCAATCCTCATGATTTTCCAAGAAATAAAAAGACTAATGGAAAATTGAAGTAAGAAAAAAAACTAAAGTGTTCGAGTTTTAATATAATAAACGATGTATCTTCCCGTAAAAGAAAATTCATATTTCAGTTCATTTTACAAGATTTTTAGTGTAATATTCTTTAGGAATTCTGTATTTATTTTCAACTGTTCAAAATTCTGATCACTGAAAATCCTAGAAATATTGTTAAATCAATTATTTTTTCAAACTTTTATTTCAAATTAAGTTTTCCTGAAAGTAAATTTTTCAAATTTTAGTTTTAATGTTACGTTAGCGTTGTTCATAACCTTCTCTCTTGTCAGCAAAAATAATAAAATCCCAAAACCCTTCCGCAATTTGTTCTCGTAATGTTTAAACAACCCCTTATGCAATCGAATAGTACATAAAATCAAACTATACTTTTAAGCACAGCCTTCCGAAAAGTTTAATGAAGCTAAATTTGTATTTAATGTTAACATTTTACAACACATGCCATCTTCTGCCATCAAATTCTACATTCAATTTATAGCAGATACCTACCCAAATGCATTTGTGTATTGCACTCAATCTAATCAATGAAAATATTGACAATTGCAAACAATTTTGAAAACTTCTAATTTAAATTTATATTTTTGCAATACATTGTGATAGACATATGTAGGTGCATCAAATACAAGATTACCATCGATAATGGATATCTAATACAAAATTGTTGCGATAATTATATATAACTACAGTTATCGAAAACTCTGCATTTACATAATTTGTATTTAAATTCTATCAATTACATCTGCATAGCTTTTGAGATGGTACTTGTTTTAACACTTTTACAGAATCCATTTTTCCTTAAAATTATAGAAATGTTTTTGACATTATTTTCCATTATTGATAATTTATTTGGAATGGAATTTTATCTAGATTCCTGCTAAAGAATTTTCAATTTTTTCCAGATTTAAATCGTACTTTTATTCAATTTTCTGGTTTTTTCTTGCAGAAAACAAATCGGTAAAAAATTTGGCGATATTTCGAACAAAGTTTTCTTTGCATTTTCTGAAGGAAACCAGAAAGTACTTGAAACAAAATGTCTTCATGTTTACACAAGAAAAATATTTGTAGAAAATCTGAAGTTATTTGAAACAAGTTTTTCCTCATTTTCTGATATCCCTACTATGTATGCGTATATAGCAACATTGTACACTTAAGGATAAAAAAATTGTATTCTTTAAACCTACCTTTTGAACTATTAGTCTTATTAAATTTTTGTTTTATCATTCGATTTAGCGTTAATATATACTTAGAAAATATTATGTAGGTATTTCCTAAATAGTTGGACGCCAAATTGATAAAATCGAAAATTGTATATTTCATACTTATTAACCCCTTGACATACGAAGACGTCTGGGAGACGTCATTTGTTTCTTATGTCAAAACAATGATTGACGTGTCTCAGACGTCTTCAACACAAAGACGCCAATTTGCTCTGGACAGCAAATAAATATTTTAAAGTGCTAGTTTATCAATTGTTATTCTTTTTTTAAATAAATTAAAATTAGTAGATTTTTATCCACTCCTATTTCAAAATAAATCATAGGCTTATATAATTCACCACTTTATAGTAGGTATGTCATGCTATAGGGGAGAGTGGGGTCAATTGTAAAATTTTTTATTTAACTATTTTTAACTAACAAAAAATCCAAAATATTATTAGTATTAATTGACTGACGAGTAAAGTAGACTATCCTCTACTAGAAAAAAAAACCTTATTTTAAATGTTATTACATTAGTTATTAACAATTTTTGACAGTCGTGCACTTGTTACAATTGTCCCCACTTACGGGGGCCAATTGTAACAGTTCATAAATTCAACTAAAACATAGTTAATTATACATATTATCATAGTTGTGATATATTTTTTTATTGATCAAAATAGTAGTGATATTTTAGGAGTAAAAATAATAATGAGCAGAGACCTTAACTTAAACTTTTAACTTTAAGGGGTTAAAAATTTTAATTTACGCTGTGAAAGGTGACAAATAAAATAATGCACATGCAACATAATATAAATTATATAGGAAAATATTGGTGGTTCTTAAAGAGTTAAGTAATGGTTTGTAAACATAAGATTATTTATTTTCAGCTGTTACATTCGTCCCTTTACTTATTGTTTGTTAAAAACAATGCTAGTTAATTAACAAAACTAATATTTTTTTTTGAAATGTTAATTAATGTGTCCACTTACATATTCGGTTAATAATTTTTATTTGTTTAAACAAAATTACTTTGTTACAATATAATATTCTAATACCAAAAAAAGTACTTACGTAGCATGAAAATATCTTTTGTGATGTAACTCTTTCAAAAGTACATAAAAATGGTTGCCAGCAGGGGTGTACATGTAGATTTATTAAATACACCTTGTGCGCCCCCTAGGAACCAAATCTAGAACCCGACACTCGAAATTTTTGCTCTGTTACAATCGTACCCTGTTACAATTGACCCCACTCTCCCCTACCTTTTAAAAAGCAAGCAAAACTAATCAAATATTTGCACAATTTAGTTTGTAGTTATTTACCGTTTTTTTTTATTGTATTATTATTTTGGCAAGTCCGGAGCAGTTGGCATCTCTGTCAACATTCCGTTTCAAGTTGTTGTTTACAGTGCAATCAAAGATCATTTCTATATCAAGAAATTAATAGTTCCGCGCTGTTTAGAGTTTGCTTAATAATATGTCAAGAGGTTAAAACCCTAATCTGCTGAACTACAAGTTTCATCGATTTAATTTTAATGTCATTCGATTCAGCGTAAAAATACTTTTAAAACAGCGCATTATTTGACTAGATAATATTTTTCTCTTTTTTACACCCTTACCCTCTTTTTAACACCATACATATATGTATATATAAAATAGCAATTTTTTCATACATTATCATTAGGAAACAAAAACCTTAAAAGCTAATTCTTGAAAAATAGTCTTCTGGCATATAATAATGGAAATTTTACACTTGCTCATAAATGTTTAAAATTAAGGCGTTATGAAAAGACATGTTATGAAATTTGAAGAATTTGTAAGCATTAATAACTTTCGTTTTTAAAGTTTAGGATTTTCTTTTCTTTGACTTAGTACTTTTTTTTATTTATTGTTTAAAGTTACGAGACTGTATTTATTTCAATGACGAAAGTCTCGTAAAAGTTCTTAAACGTCCAAACGGGAAGCATAAGAACATAATGCTTCTTTATTCAAAGCAGGATAAATTCTTCTAGAATTCAGTTGATGTCATCTTTATATTTTCTGAAGTAAAACACGGAAAATTACATTTTCTCACTTTTGTGTTGTATAATAATTTTTGCCAGTCACTATCACGCAAGCTGATCTTTGACCACTACTGTTAATTTTTTGCTATCAGATGAAAAGAAAATTACCTCAGAAATATTGAAAGCAATGGATGAATGGAAATAAGATTAAAAAGGAATGCTAGTTACTTGCGAGACAATTTATTTTTAAAACGGTTAAGTTAATGCTGTGACGCCGTGACGTCACTGACTGAAACCAGAAGCTAGAAGTGGCACAAGTCTCTGCAAAGAAGTAAGTTAGCTCTTCTAATTCACTCTTTAGCTCTGAAAGCAATAACTTTTTCTTTTTTTTAAAAAAAAGAGGCTTAGCAGAAGTTAAAATACAAGAATATCAATACGACATCAAAGATATATCTAATTTGTATCTTAAACTATTTTTTAAAGGAAAAAATATCCCCCTCCCTACCAAAAGAAAAAAAGAATTGCTCTTACTAATAAAAGGTAATACCGCCGGTCCTAATTCATAAAATCAATACAGCCCTCTCCCCATAGCTTACCGGCTACTACTAAGGAATATTTTCAAAAAACACTAAAGTTTGGTTTGAAATATTTCGCAGTTTGTGAAAGCAAGTTATTGAATCTCACTCGGATAGATATTCTTTGCGAACAGGATGTCAAAATAGACAGTAATTCTACACCAGTGATCCTAAACTAAGGAAAAAATTACAAAAATAGTCATAACTCTCCCTAAAATACGCCAATTCCAATGAAATTTGAATATGTTGTCAAATAGGAATTGCTAAGTAAATCTGCAATATTTAAATTTGTGTACTTCAATGAGTATAAAATTATATGTTCGATCACAAGCCTATGAATTTCGCAGTGTTTCTGAAATAAATTTGAGATAGCCAATTTGTAAAAATGACATTCATTCATCATTTATCCGAAAAACTAAAATGGAGCTTTATTGGAAGACTAATCACAGGACAAAGTCAGAAGTTGCCATCAGATTGCTAAATTCGAGTCCTTTAGTCATTCACAGACTTACACAAATGGTGGGATATAACATATTTGAAACTTCTTTTTTTTAAAGTTCTTTTTTTCCGTTTGATAGTTATATTTGTATTACCACCATCAATAATGTGCCACAACAGCGCTACATAAATTGTGCCATAAGTTTGTGAAATAAATTTCATTAATTTCGGACAATTTTTTTATAGTATTACAACTTTCACGAGCATTAGAGTAGTAATTATACTTATGAGCTGTGGCAATGCAGTGGTCAAGGTGTTGAGCTGACATTTTGAAGGGCTGGTATTCATTTCTCTGTAAAAATAAAATAGAATGACAAATAACTAAATAAAAAAAAAGCATTTTTAGTTCATTATTTAGGCTTCCTTATAGACCCCACGTGAAAACAATACTCGAAAGTTTGAAACAGTTTTGTTCTGAAACTTTTTTCGTAAAGTGTTTTCTAACAAAAATAAGAGGGATCAATTGATTAAAAATCAATGCTACTATTTATATATCGACTACTAATATTAGTTATTTTGTTTTGTTACTGTCGTTGAACTGCCTACCAATATTTGAGTTTATGATTACCAATGTTCAACTCTGTAGCCTTGTAAATTTGAACCCAGCCCAGAAAGCAAGGGAACTACTAGATCAAGTATTGGAAGAAATTTGCCTTCACGGAGGACTTTTTGTTAGAACTAACCCTCATTTTCTTTACATGGAGAGGAAAAACACGAAAACCTTCCACTATTAGCCTGACTGCAAGGGGACTCTATCCCATGATCGATCTACTACTGAGGATATCATTTGTCAGCACTGCGGTCTGTGCGACCAGGGAGCGGAATTTGTATCGAACAGTTATCGCTATGATTCGAACTCTGTTCACCTCATTGGGATGCAAGCGTTCTATGAAAAAGCATCATTGAGCGAGGATTAAAACTTTGCACCCATTTATGAAACTCGTTTATTAGAAGATTATTTCCTTCCGAGAATAATACTGTATTGAAACTTTTTCAGAATAATACAGGGTGTTTATAAAGTCCCAGACCCATTTTGATGTTTAATAACTCATAAAATAATAAAGATAGATTAAAATTAATAACATACATGGTTAGATAGACTCAAAAAGTTTCATTACTCTTGTCAATAAACTTCCACGTGTGCCCCCTTCGTCGCACGGAGAATATCAAGTCGATAGTCAATTTCACGCCAGGTAACGGCAAGCATGTCGGCATCCGCAGAGGCTAGTGCGGTTGTAATTCTGGCTTTTAGGTCATCAATGTTCGACACGATCCTCCTGTAAACATTGTTCTTCATAAATCCCCAAAGAAAAAAGTCCAGAGACATTATATCAGGTGATCTGGGTGGCCGAGGAATTGGACCTTTTCGCCCAATCCATCTTCCTGGAAAATGGTCATTCAAAGAACTACGAACGATGATACCCCAATGAGGTGGTGCATCATCTTGTTGCAAAAAGACATGTGGCTGAAGCTCTTCTAGTTGTGGAAATACGAAGTTTTTCAACATGTCTACGTATACGGCTGATGAGACCGTCTTTTCTGTAAAAAAGAAAGGCCTAAATGACTCGGTCGTGCATTAGTCCACACCACACATTAACCTTTGGGGAATCCCTTTGTGCCTCACGGTATTCATGGCGTTTTTCAGATCCCCATATGCGCACATTATGATCCCCATGTACATAGTTGCCAAAAACAAAAGAAAGAAAAATGCAATTAATAAGCAGACGATATTTAGAAAAGTACAGATATTTAGACTGGAAAATGAAATTATCTGAAATAAACCACACGCGCAGGCCATATTTACAAAAGTAAAGATATTCAAACCTGAAAAGGAAAATATGAGTTATTCCATCAATAAATGCCATATGTTTGTTTATATCTTCATTATTTTATGAGTTATTAAACATCAAAATGGGTCCGGGACTTTATAAACACCCTGTACTTTAAGAGTTTTATTCAACTTGATACCAATTATAGAGATTATAAAAGTATTTTATAACATTAAGTCTTTACCTATGTGCCTTTAATTTTGTTATTTTTTTAAACTTCTTTAAGACTTCTCTTTCGCAAACAAAACAAAAACCATTTTGCATTATATTAGTGATTGTTCTTTTTTATATTTTCCTTTAATTTAAATATATAATTCAAATGAGAAGAAAAAAAAACATATACCAATTTCTTACAATAATATTAATTATATTTCTTTCACTAAATTTTAGCATTTTAATTTTTTTCTCTTATTCTTGAAATTCTGTTATGGAGTAAAGACATTATTCATCTTTTACTGAAAATTATTAGATTTTTTTTAAAAATTGTAAACTTAAATGCTTGAATCATCCTTTCCAAGTGATTTTATAAGCATTGAAATTACGAAAAGATTAAAATGAAACACCTGTAATGGGAAAAATATTCTAATACCGAAGTCAAAAATACACATTAATTGTTCCCAATGCGCTCATTAAATAATTAGATTTGTGGTACTACGATTCACTTGGGAGCAATAAGGGACACAATTTCATCGAATAAATTCACAGTTGAAATTTCTTTAATGAACCTGAACAAATTCACCACTTTTATAAACATAAGGAAAAAACTTAGGAGTTAAGTGACAAAAAAAGCAATATTTAATAACGTAGATAAATTTGTTCTTCCCAATTTTCTATGCATGCATATAGGAGAAAAGATCCTAATATGGGAATATGATTTTAAGACAAGGATTACAACATATACTGTAAAAACTATGTAGTATATCTCCGAATATGTAGAACAACCCAAATTTTTTTATGAAGGAACAGTATTATTAAAACCAAATCGAGCAAGCCAATTATTAAAACCAAATCGAGCGTTTAAATACACTTTAAAGGGTGTATTTTAATCTTAACACTAAATACTAGAATTAAATTACTCCAAACTCTCACTCATTCACTCAAAAAAAGAATTATTTTCCCTTAGAAAACATCAATTTGTTGGCACGCTTTCTTTCATCGCCAGAAGTTTAAATTTATAATCGAAAATTAGTCCGCGAGACTTAGTTGTTCAACCCCCTGAGGGTTTGATCAGGACGAGATTAATCAGAGTAATTTTCAGTGTAGAGAGCAACCCGACACGAGTGATAATAACCAGGACGGTCGGGTATCTACTTTAACAGAGGTACACTTTTTTGTTAGCGAACTTTCTTATGATCTTAACGTTATTCATTATGAATATTTGTTAATTCTTCCCATTTTTTTGTAAATATTTTACCTTCGTGTAATTTTCGTTTCCCTACTTGTAAATATGTCTTGAATTTTTTTATACATTCAATTATTTGTTACTTATTACCACGGCAAAGTGCCATTCTTTTTTCTCGACCTTAACAAGTGCCATTATTACTTGCATTTCATGTTATCTGTCTATTGTTTCTGCTTATGTTCTCATTACAGGAGGAATGAGAACATTAAGGGCCATTATTGGCCTCAGGAGCCCAGCTGGACCAAACAGACCAGATCAGAGGCTTAGTTGTTGTTGGTGATTTTATAGGATGATTTGTTGTTCGTCGTTGAAATAGGTATATATGCATTTAATTGTGTAATAAAGGTCATGTTTTGTTCATTGAATCGCTGCAAAGTGTACTAACTGATTTTAATACGTGTAATTTCTATCAACTTCTGTTCTGGTTAGCCTTATTCGAGCCGGTCTATTTGTTCTCTCTGTTATACTCGTTTGTTTGATTTGCTAACTAATTTTATTTTTAAAATTAAGGCATATATCATTCTAAATTAATGATTCTTACTTCAGATTGTATCGTAATAATACATTTACTGAATCTTTTGTATGTCTTAGTTTACTGTAAAAAAAGTACTACTGAAAGTTAAAAGTGCTACTGAAGAAGTGTTACTGAATGCAAAATATGATGGCAGCTATTTTACACAAAGTAAGGCAATAGAGCACATTTCGTGTTATACTATTCGTAGAACATTTCGGTGTAGTTTTCTTGGTATAGTTGAACTCCACTTTTGCCTAAAGTAGTTGCAACAATTTTAGTGTCTACTCATTTTGCAAAACTCAAAATTATTGCAGTATTTACGGAAAATATTTACAAATCTGCACAGCCTCGCAGTGGACTGATCGTTAAGGCACGGCTCCCAGTAAAACATCAAAGTCAATCATCACTGCCTGCGGTCAGTAAGCGAGTGAGTGACCACTTTGATCATCCTGCGTAGGGGCCGAGGGTTCGTGGTATCTGTCCTCGTTAAGCTGTTTTACCGTAAAGTGCTTGACTTCTCGAGCAGGTCGTTGGGCTACTAATAAAACGAGGACTTGATCCTATCCGCAGATGATCAAAGTTGTGATGGCATGTCTTCAGATCATCGTCAGGGATGTTTCCAAAACGGTCATAAATAGCTCATTTTGTAGCTCTAGTGTGACTTAAATAAACCACTACAACTACTACAACTGCAAATCTGCGTGATCTATAAAATGTGCCCTATCATAGGACAGCACCAAAGTAATAGCACAGCATATTGTGCTATTGGTATTTTAAGTTACGAAATCAGACACTAAAACGAGCTTTCTCTAAATAAACATACCTCTTTTTGGATGGATTTAGATTCCTGACTCTTAAAATACAGGAAGTAGCTACTATTTGGGAAATATAGTATCAATAGTTCGGTCAGTATAGCTGTCTATTCGGACAGATGCTAGTCGAAAATGTTTCAAATTGTAAGGCATACAAATATTCACATTATTTCAAAGAATTTAATTTTTATGTTTAAGTACGAAATTTGAATAAAATCGATCGAATAGTTCCCGAGAAATTAAAATTAAATGGACCACTTTTTTTAAAAATTTAATAATTCAGAAAATATTCAATTGTTCAAATTGAGCATTTAGCCGTATAAACTATTTTTAATGAGATAATAGTAATTCGTATACCTTACAATTCAAAATTGTTTAATTATTAAATAAAATAATAAACATTTATTAGAAATGAATTTCCTTACATCTTTGGATAAATGATTCTAGATTTGAATGCAAAACTTTTCTTGAATTCGCTTAAAAAATTCTCGCGAAATGTCGTAATTGTGACCCTATTTGTTAAAATACAGCGATATTTTCTTTAAACCATTAAGATTGAGTTTTAGTATCCGAAGACTAAATTCATATCGTATAAAAATTCCGTTTCTTTTGCGCTTTATTCTTGTACTTTCCTTTATAGTGAGTTTTATAGAAGAAAAGTTAATATTTTAACTTTATAAAGTGTCCTTAAAAATTATTTCTTTCAAGTTTTCTACTTGAATTCTAATTATTTTCGAATTTAAATATTTTCTAAGAGTATAAATATTTAAAATGGTACTATAGATTTTGTATTTGAGCAATATATTCTTCATAAATTGCATCATTATGTCCTTTGCATAAAGGGCGCGCACGTTAAGAAAACGCAATAATTGCATGAATTCAACTCTTTTTTTTTTCTGGTAGAGAGAAATGGTTGTATTTCGAATATATAGTAATCGGTATCTTGATCTCGTGGTCAGAGACTTAATTTGTGGAGCGTTTGCAGTTCAATATATTCACACATGGTTTTAAAACATGTTGAAGTGTTTTATTTTACTCGGTGTTCTCTTCTCATTGTAGAATTTTACCCGAAATATTCTGATGAAGAATAACCCAATAAATCATCGGCGATATGATTTTTCAACATTTCAAAAACCAGAGCAAATGCTGATAAAAAATAAAAAATCGGCATCCTGTTTCTTGACGACGGAAATCAGATAAAACCCTTTCTCTTAACATGGTTTTTCGAGGTACTTTTGCCATGGAAAATAAAAAAAGTCACAGTTGAAGAGCTTTACACTTGAAAGAAAGCTGAAATTTTAAACCATATATGTCATCTTACCATAAAGAATTATCTGGGCTTTAGAGCAAACAAATAGCAGAAATACTTTAAGTTATTAAATTTTTGTGACATTTTTCCTCCAAGGTGAAAGTTATAAAAATCAACGTCTTATTCCTATTTATTTGCAAATTTTTATGAGTCCAAATAATGCAGCATTGAAGTAAGTTTTTAGATGTTACAAAATTAGACCACAAAAATGCTATTAATTTTCTCATAACTTTTGTTACGAGACTCTATCAGAAAGTAAAATATTCTGTCGTTCTCTACTTCTACTCTAAATAATAAATCTGACTCCAACTTTTAGTAAAAAATAACAACGTTTTATTTATTTAATAATTTTAAGACGCTTATTTCTTGTTCACCAAAAAGAAGCCGTTGCCATAGCAACTCGGCAGTTTTAAAAGAAGTCAAAAGTTAACTTTTAGCTTACATAAAAAGTATTTAACAACTTTTGACATCTTTGGCTTTTCTTAATATTGATGTTTAACGCCATTTTCAGAACTAGGATAGCTAAAGATAGGTTAAACTTGACCTAACATCATGAGTAACTGTTACAAACTTACAACAGTTATGAAAACAGCTTATTTTTCTCAAAAAACATCATTTCATGCGACAACGAAACCTTCGAAAAACAACATTAATATCAAAATTATGTTGGTATAATAACTATAAATTTTGAGTTCGAATTTTTTTGTGTTTACAATATGCTAATTTCAAAGATCCTTGCAGTAAGGGTTTCTTCTAAAAAATTAAATCTGATTTCTACATGCCTACATTTTTAAAGCAGCATATTACATAAAAACCTAACACCCCCTTTATAATTCTCTAAAAAAGAAATAGTTTTAATCTTCATGTTCCTCATTAACTCACTCTCTAACTCTTATTAATAATATTATCGCAATATTTCCACTTACTATAGAACGCTTTTGCGTTCAAAGCTAACTTAACATTTACAACTGCACAAAAAATTTTAATTTACTTTTGTAATCAGATTTGAAAGAAGAAACTGCTGCTTTATTGCATTTACTATTATTTCGATACTATTTTGAGATAATTTTCAAAATTTTTTGACGACTAGTTTTCTCGAGAAAAAAAAAAAATTGGAATTATATTGATTTTATTCGTAGGTTTAGAGTGCATAACAACTGAAGTTACTGAAGTTGATTACAAAATGTAAACAGAATTGAGTGTTTTAAATAAGGAACTATTTTAAAAATGCTTTTAGTTGACAAATTGTTAATTTTTTGTTAGTTACTCTATGGTTAATACTCGTTATCTTGGATGTTACTTTGTGACGAAGAAATTCTAAAGAGAAAAGAGAAAACTATTGTTATTACACGACACCAAATAATTTTTAATATACAAAATGATACGAATTTCTAGAGAAGAAATTTTAGAAAGGAAACGGTTGTTGAAACAAAATATCATATTATTTTTTAACATACAAATGATACAAATTTGGGGCAAAGAAATTGTAGAATAAACTGTCGTTGCTACAAGAAACACCAAATAAATTTTAACATACAAATGATATCAATTTGTGATAAAGAAATTTTGGAAAAAAAAAACTGTCGTTGTAACTCTATACCAAATAATATTTTAACATACAAATGATACGAATACAAGTGGTATAAAATATTATACAATGATAAACGAATAATGTCATTTATTTGCTTAATTCATTATGAAGTAAATTTTTGCAACTGCAACATTCTTTATTGATTATGCAAAGACAACCTATAAATTCAACTACATATAAATTTTGACCTTACAGAATGCAACATTTTAAAGAGTTGCAATGAGTACGAGTTATTTACTTCAAGGTAAGTTAAGGAAGTTTTATTAATTTAATAGCTAATTATCTCAAATTTTGTATAAATTTCATTCTCTTTCATTCAATTATTAGGAAAAACTTCTAAAGTTTAAAGGTATAGTTGATATTTAAATTTAAAATGAATTATTTTGACTCTAATTCCAAAATATAACAACATATGATTTTTTTCTTAGTATTTAATAGCGTATATATAAGTCATGATAAACTAGCAAAATACAAATTTAGGGGCAAATTTTTCTCCGTTTAGGATTTGCTTCTATAACATGAAAATAAAATTTACTTCTTTTGCAAAGTTCTTTTATTTGTTGCGAATATACTTATTTGTGTATTGTTAGGCAGTGAATAATACACGAAGTCAAAATTTTGATTTGCTTTTCAAGACGTGTTTTATTTTTATGCATACAGAAGCTATCAGATTACAGCCAGAAAAAAATGCAAGAGAAGTGATATTGATTAGGATATCACAGTTGATGATACTTCTTTAAGTGCCGACACGTAAAAGAACGCTTTTTGTAGTTCCAATAGTGTTTGAATTATTACTATACTAAAATTGATTCACAAAGTCAAAATTTGTACCTTTATGTGCTCCCTACATTTATGCCTATAAAAGTTATCAGATTTTTCTATAAAAGCTTTCTCATGGCAAGCACGACTGCAAAGGACATTAATAATTGCATTATACCCTAAGCTTTTCAAAGAGCCAACATGCAAAAAGCTACTTTTGATGTACCACTTAAAAATTATTCTTAATTATATTAGTAAATTATATTAATTATATTAAATTATATTATTATTATTACTCTTAAGATAAGTAAGAATTTAAATTAGCTTCACTAACTGTATGTCCGATACAAATATACAATGCCAACATATAGATGACTGTTTTTGAAGTGCCAATTACTTACATAATTCGGCAGAAAGTAGTACACAGACTTAAGATTTCGATTTGCATCATTAATTACATATTTAAAAAATTTTATGCATACTAAAGTTATTCTAATTTTCTTTAAAACTTTTATCTAACATAGTGTTCAAAATTATAAATGATATTAATGAGGATATCAGAAATTTTGAAGCGTTTTGAAGCGTCAATTTAACAATTAATGGGTAAATCAAGATTTTTCAACTCACAGATATAAAACCCCATGATGGTTTGTCCAATTAAAATTTATGAGTAAATTTCACACTTATCTATTCACAGATAACAGTTTCCATATTATTATTGATAAAACATTCAGACTTTAGAAGTGAAGTGATGCTATTTTAAGTTTCAATGACGATGAAGTTCTGATAATTATATTATCTTCATTAATGTAACTTTAGTGAAGTTTAGTAAGTTTTAGCTGAAAAGACTCTAAGTAGCGGTTTTAACTATTGAGAATCAAATTATGCGCCAATAAATGCTGCTAAAATTTATTTTGGCCTTTGAATAAATACGAAAACGCTTGCATGCAAGTTTTAACAAGACTTACTTTACCAGAAATCAGTAAAGGTAACTTTAATTTATCATTAACAGAAACTTATTGCTTTGTTCCGAAAATTTTACCTATAATAACGAGAGCAAAATAATTTTTAAATCATGTGTCAATTTTTCATATTATTTACTCTACTTTGCTCTACTCAATTGATTCCAATTCATTAACAATTTCATTTCAAATTAGTGATTTTTCAATACATATGTATTAATTAAAATAAGTTCAATTTGTTAAAGTAAATAAATATACTAGAAGAAGTATGATTATTGTTTACTTTCTGTTGTAATGTGTACTTTAATATTTTTTTTACTACAAAATGGCTCTGAAGGCAGGTTTGACCAATCAAATAAAATCAAGGATTTGCCCGGTATACCCTACACTGATGTTTTTTTAAGGTCAAGTGCCATTGCCCGGTATACCCTACACTGATGTTTTTTTAAGGTTCCGTGCCACTGCCTGGTATACATTTGCCCGGTATACCCTACACTGATGTTTCTTCTAATCTATCGTCAGTAAGTATTAAAATATCGAATAAATGTAATTATATCCATGAGTAAATTAATATCAAATAAGATGTAATAAATATTTCGGACATTCACCAAAGCGACTATGTGACTGTCAACATTCACCGGTGAAAGTCAACAGCCACCGATTTCGGTCATTCACAGTAACATGCACATCATTTACATAATAACCTCATCAGGACGTTTATTTCTTACTTTGCCGGTAACATATATATATATATATATATATATATATAAATAAATAAATAAATATATATATATATATATATATATATATATATATATATATATATATATATATATATATATATATATATATATATATATATATATATATATATATATATATAAATAAATAAATAAATATATATATATATATATATATATATATATATATATATATATATATATATATATATATATATATATATATATATATATATATATATATATATAGAAAGAATTCACCTAGTAATCACACGCGTGTAAAATCTCTATATATATATAAATGAATGTCTGTGTTCTTTATAGACTCCTAAACCATCCAGCAGAAAGCCATGAAATTTGGCATACAGGTAGTTCAAAACACGAGACTGTCGACATTAGGACATTCTACGACGAACCGTTCCAGCGGGATGAGCGAGAAACGAAATGGAACTTTCTGATTGGTTAAGTGGTAACCATTGTTTTAAATTTAACGATTCAATTTTTCACTTATTTTAAAGATAACATTAGTGATCATTGCTAGCTCATAGGTCTATTTGATCAAAGAATGGTTTATTGCACATAATTAAATAGTTAAAGTATATTATATTCGCGATCGCATCGCTCAAATACGCCCTCTAGCGGGAGCCTGAAAATATCTATTAAATTATCTATTAAATTATTATTATATCGTTTAGTTCCACCAGAATGATTGGCAGAATCAGACGTCATTTTTTAGCAGCAAATAAGAAGCAAAATTTACCTAAGAAAAATGCCGAAGAACTTGAAAAAACACACCAGAATATTGGTAAATATTTCAGAAACAGAACACGCCAAACATTTGAAGAGAAATTCCTTAATAGTTTTTTAACTTCTATTATCAACAAACTTGCAACTGGTAACTTCCGATTTCGTATTCGCATACTGTTACAGATGTGTGTAATACTGTAAAATACGTTTCTTTCGTCTTCAATTCATTACAAATTAAAGTGAAGTCAGCATTGCTTTTTTCATTCCAATGAATAAATGTGTAATTAGAACATACAGAACTGTAATAGTTACAGAATATTCTTCTTCTTTATAGAATAGTATATATTTCTGTATCTATATAATTCGGAAAACAACAATAAAGAATAATCCGAATTACTTGAAAAAGTATCTTTTCTGCTGAATATAAATAAATTTTTATCGTTTTCTTGGTAAATGTTTTTTAGTTTTGAAAGAATTTCAACTAGAATTCAGCAATTCTGTTTTAAAGCTACATATTAAAATTCATATCGAGATCTTACAATTATAAAATTTTGCTGTGTGGTATGTTATCTAAAAGTAATGACGGGATAAACTCTGTATATATTATTTGAGAATAAAGTTTTTAAACAAAGAACATATCATTTTGGAATTCTCCGGATTTATAAATCAGGTAAGTGTTAAGATTTTTATAATAAAAAATTTGCTTGTAAATAATTTTTTTTTCGTATTTCATGATAGTTCTCTACAGAATGATTTTTTTATGTCTGATTAAGAACTATAAGAATAAAAAAAGAAACAAAATGGAAGTTTTTATTTCAATATGAGGAATCTTTAAAATCGTATTTTTTATTCTAAGAATTCTTCATTTTACGTTTTTTATAAATTTTTTGAAAAATTTTTTTTATGTGTTTGAAAAATTTTTTTTAAATTTTTTGAAAATTTTTTTTGTCAAAATATATTTTTTGAAAAATTAAATGGTGTAACATTATGTGTTTATGTCTACTTCTTGCATATTCTAATGTTTGAAGTAATATGATTCTGAAAAGTATGGAATAAAAATTCGGTACTTACGTATTAACTCCACCACAACTACAGATTTGGCGGTTTTTAAGTGCCGCCAATCTACACCTAAAATTTTTGTGACAAATCGTAAAATAAAACACTTTATTTAAAATCAAAACACTTTCAAAATTCAAAACACTTTATGTAAAATCAAAGTAGTTAATCGAAATTTCGGTGGTAAATGGGCCGATATAGAGTTTAACATTGATTCAAAACAATCTCAATTGATTCAAAACATTTTCTTTCGTCGCCATATAAACTCAAATAAGATTCCAAATGAAATTACATTTCCAAAACGTACGTTTACCATAATAAAGTTTCATGTCATGAGAATTGGTACATTTTCGTGTTTTTCGGTAAAATATTTCGTTCCGGAAAAAATAAAATTGCATCTTGTTTTGTTTTTGGCAAATCCCAAAGACGAATTTTCGTAGCACTAAAAATGGCGTCAAAAAAGAATTGTTTTTTTGTTTCGTAAACATTCTTTATTTTACGTTTTTTAGTTTCTAAATAAATATTTTTATTGAAACTTAAAATTTTTTAATAAATTTGTTGTTAATTTTTTTTTTTTTTGAAGTGAAACTTCTAATGCGACTTCCAACAAGGTTGCGTTAAACGTTACCATGGAGGGGGTATGAAAGCACTGCTGTGTTAAATTTTCAACGCTCCTAGGAAGGGGAAATAGAAAAAGACAGAGCGAGAGTGAATGCGTGGCACTCGAACGCATGCGGGTAGTATACCTGTTACAGGCCCGCGCGAGCGTTAGCAACGAGTAGCGTCCAATATTCCAACGCAAGAGGGAGAGAGAAAGAAAGATACACAAAGGTAGAAAGTAGGAGAGAGAAAGAGAGTGAGTCGGTAGCACATGCGCGTGGTATTCTTGCTATGCAGTGAAGTAAACAGTGTGAGCGTCGTGAAATTAGCTGAAATACGTACTTGTTGTTCTATTTTATTACTCTATTTTAATTTACAATATTCATTATTTCATTTACTTGTTTTTTTTAGTTTGATTTGATACACATATAATTTAATAGGGTAGTATTTTTTATTTTCAAATTTAGTGGATAACAATTGTAAAAAATGAGTGAAAACAATACCACGGACAATGCGACGGATTTGAGGTTATGACAAGGTACGTCTCTTGTGAATATCAATTGATTGTTAGGTTTTCTCTCTTGAAATGACATTATGACGCATTCACATACATTTTTAATACAAATACATTTTCCAGGGCGAGACGACGAGGCAACCACAAGCACTTCCACTGATTCAAGAGGCCCACGAGGGAAAAATGTTCAATATTACCGTGATTACAGAGCACGGAAGCGAGCGGAGCAGGAAAAAGAGTCGTTGAATAGAGCTAGTGGTCCTTCTACGACTGCTGATTCTTCTACAATTAACGTCGCAGGATCAGTAACATCGAAGAAAAGGAAATCAGCTGCGGAATACCAGAGAGAGTACCGAACACGTAAAAAAGCCAAACGTGGCAATATACTCATTGATTCGCTAGCTGTAATTCCATCAATTTCGACGGGGGAAGTTACTACCACTCATCAATCAACTATAGTAGACTAACTAACAACTGCTAGGCCTTCTATTAATCCACAAACGACTGCTGGGCCTTCGACGAGTAGTGATATTGGTTTTGCAAAGCCAATAAGGAGGAAAACACTCGCACAATATCAGCGAGAATATAGAGCAAGGAAAAAAGCTCAACGGGAATCTACGTGGGCTGCGAAAACCAACGACGGTTCAACGGAGATTGCTGATGAAAATACCAGCAATATTGGTGACGAAAATGCAAGAATAGTTCCACAACTCCCATATACTCAATTCCATCAGCATAAGAAAGCTCACAACTACATTAGAACAAAATTCACCAAGAACAATTTTGGTTTTGCATGCTCGATATGTAATCGATTATGGTTTAAAGAAGATTTGAGAGGGCTTTCTTCAGATATTGGTCATGAAGTTCTGGAGAGAATCTTACCAAATGTTCCGAGAGAAAGTATCGAATTGTGTGCAACGTGTTTTCAGACAGTGCAACATAACAAAATACCAACTTATGCAGTTTATAATGGTTTCAAATATCAACCAATGCCAAAAAATTTACCACCACAGGATATAATAACGGAACGATTGATCTCACCTCGAATCCCGTTTATGCAGATCAAACGCTTAAGACACGTTCATGGTCAATACGGGGTATAGGGACAGATTATAAATGTTGAGAAATATAACAGAGAAATTCTAGAAAATCAACCAAATCAGACAATATCCGAGGCTATAGATTTCATCTCAGGTTGTGACAACGAGGAACAACTTGAAAGTGCACGTAGAGCACTTGAAAAGAAAAAATTACCAGCAGCACCGGTGGATTACTGAAACGTTCGACATTCGTCCTTGGGCAGTATTACATCATAACGATCAACATTAAAGTTTCTGATGGATTGGCCAACGGCGCCATGGGAAAATTGGACCACATTGAAAGAAATGATAACGGGGAAGTTACTCGGGTATGGTTGATGTTTCTGAATTGTGAAAAAACTGGAGTAAAAGCTCGGGCCGTGGCACGTTCATTTATGATCGGTAATAATCTCAATCCGTTAGCTGTCCCGATAGGTCGACGAAATGCTACAATCTATCTTAATAGACAAAGAAATATCTTAGCTAAGAGAAATCATTTTCCACTCACACCAGCCTGTGGATTGACGATTCATAAGTCGCAAGGAGGAACTTTCAATGAGGTGGTTTATTATTATGAAAAAATTCAATCCCAACAGTTGTTTTACGTTGCCATGTCGAAAGCGGTTTCAATTGAAGGCTTGTATATTATCCCAGTCAACAGACATAAGAAATTTTACCATGGGAACGGGAGTAACGACCGCTCGTGTGTTGCTTTACGGAATGAGATGATGAAATTGCGTCAAAATCCACTTTCCACCTTGGATGAAGAACGATGTAAATTTATCAACTCGAAAAGAAACTTCAAGCATTCAATTGTCAAAGTGTTCGTGCACACACCAATGATTTGACGGATAGAGTTTTTGAAAAATCGAACATTTTAATGTTATCAGAAACGTTTATGAACGATAATGAACCTTCTGATCTCATACCAAATTTTGATTTCATTGTAAGATTTCAACGTAGCGAAATTCTGAATGCAGCGGTTGCTATCTATCACAATCAGAAAAATAGATGTCATATTGTGACTCCACATTTAGATATAAAAGCTCCTTACTCAGGTAACCCTGATGTGACAAATTCAACGTCAAAAAGAATTGGAGACACATGTGCTGTAGAGTGCATAGTCAACCATAGCGAAAATAATCCGAAGAAATTGATTCTAATTGCCATTTATATTTCACCAAATGCAGCCATGAGGGATATTAAAATATTTATTGCAAAATCTTCACAAGCCCTGGCAGACGTTACTGGTGAAGAAATTGATTATTGTGAGCGGCCTGTGATCTTTGCAGGAGATTTAATGTGAATTTCTCGTTACCTGAAGCTGAAACATTATTAACCTTCCTTAAAGACAAATTTGGATTGGAAATGATAAATGGTAGGAATGATCAAACAACCAAAGGGGGAACTACCATTGTCGCAGTTTTAGCAAGAAATATTGAAAAAATAGAACTCAAACATTTCGTATCTTACTTTAGTTATCATAATCCCATTGCAAATGTTATAAATTTGGATATTTCTCCACTCGAAAATGATAATTAAAATATGAGACCTATTGTGAATTGTAAGCAATGTTAATAAAGTTTGTCTTAAAGAAACAATATGATTTCACTAAAAATCAATTTCTACCCCTTCCTATTTTCATTTCCACATCACGAAGTTTCACTTCTTCCGCGCGGAGGGACTCCACGCACTATTTTTTTTACAAAATTGAATTTCATAAAATTATGAGGCTTATGTACACTTTTTTTTCCTTTCAATTTTTGAAGTAATATGATTCTTAAAACTATGGAAAGTTTAAATAGGCTTTTCATGCTATATCATTAAATTTAGTAAAACTATTTCTCGGGCAGTAGGTTTTAACTCTTATAAGAATATACATATTTTTTTTCTGTTTATGTATAAAAATATTTTTCCGGTGTGTTTTGGATGCTCCTTCTTTTAAAAAAAAATAGATACCATTTTGTTTTCACTTGCATAAGAAAGAATATCAAACATTTTTCTTTCTTAAATTTAATTTAGGAACGTTGCAATGCTACATTAAAGAGGTCTCTAGAGTAACTGAATGACTGTTCATATAGAAATCGCAGGTATTCGTCTCATACAACAACGCCCCCTATAGTTCGTTGCGATCGCGAATTCCTATGTCAGATAAATTAAATGATTATTACGTGGTAGCACGCGTGGTCTACGTTACCAAATTTATAATTTGTCTGATATCACGCGCTTTTATTTTAGTTATATTAATTCTTTAAAAAATGTTTCGTAAAAATTACTTATTTAAAGCCAACAGTAACGGAATAGAAAAAAATATTTATGTATTCAAAAGTAAAATTAATGGGAAAGTGGAACTAACTCGTTTAGAAGTATAAAAAATCGACGCCAATGGGGCTTAATTGTGCCAACGATGCCTAATTAAGACATTATATGCATATTGAAATAAAAGAAATGAGCTAGTACTAGAAAGCAAAAGTAATGGTATAAAGGTATTTATTTGAATAGAAGAACAGTTAGACATTGTCATACTATCATTGACGACAATGCTCCTTAAATAATGTTGGTAATATGTATTACGTGAAATAAAAAATGTAACTTCTTAACTAAAAAGCAAAAATAAAGAGAAAAGATACTTATTCGCATTTTGGGTAACCGTAAAAAATCTGCATATTATTATTGAAACTAATGCTCAATTAATATTGATAATGTTTATTAATTGAAATAAAGTAAAATAAGCTATGTACTAAAAACCAGAAGCTCATGGAGGAGAGATTAATGGAAAATTTGTTTAAAAAGTCCGTAAAAAGTCCCCATTCACAGATGTCGCTTAATTCATATGTATCACAGATGGTAATATGTACTACTAGTATTATGGTAATTGGCGAGTTGGTTTTGACAAGAATTCTACAACGGGTTTTCCGTAGTTTCAGAAAATATTTTTCCAGTTGTAGCTTAGATTGTATATTAATATTTTAAAGAATTTTAATTAAAATAAATATTTTCCACCACTTCTTATAAATATTTTAACATTAAATTAAAGGTCAGATAGAGAAATGGTCATGCTCTAAACTCCTTATGAAGTTCTAATGCATTTTTTTAAAAAAAAATTCAGCTTTAGTTGGCTGCCACTGACAAATATGTGTAAACTCAATTGTTGAAGGGTTATGCCATAAGTACCAAATATACTAATATAGGTATAAAATATTATATTGTTATATTTGGTGATTATTAAAACTGCACCAATACTAAGCAGTTTTAATACAGATACTTTGGAATTATGTGTTTTATGACCCCTCGAAAGGGATATGTTCCTGAAAAATCACTGAATAGTGGTAAATTTTAACTATAACGAATTGTCTGTGAGCAATATCATTATATCGAGTGATGCTAAATGAATTTTATCTTTATCCCAATGGTATGAATTACAAGCAACGAGCTTTGCTTATTTCAATAACGTTCAACCGTGGAAGATTACAAAATATTATATTAAATAAAAAAAATGAAATTATTTTAGCTATTAATTGAAAAACTTAGTGGAGGAACCAGGTAAGTAAAATTTTCAGAACGCAAAAAGAAGTTGTATCTGATTCATTTTATTTCAAATTTATTAGAAGGGGGACTAATAATTATTTGCTTTATTTGATTTGCCACTGCCTAATTCGAAATAAAAATCCTGCAAGCTAACTAAAAACTAATAAGGATTAGATAAAAGTGAAAGTTAAGATAAAAGTGAAAGCAAAAACAGTTTTGTTACATTAAACATAGCTATATTGACGCAACAATTTTTCGTTATTTTGTCTAATCCCCTAATTCCCCTAAAATATCATTCACCTAATTCATCTATCAAGCTCTATGATTGTGTCAGAATATGCCTTTCAGTTTTGAGCATGATTGATCAGTGCTGATATATTTATTAACTATATCAAACTTTTATGTTTGATGAGTATACTTCACACTGATAAAAAATTTGGTCTAAATTACCAGAATAGGGTTAATTTAACGTATTTCTTGAGCTATGAGGACACCAAAAAAAATCGGTGATTTTTTCCGAAGCATTTTGTTAATGATCTTGGTAAAAATAGCGTTAAAATATGGATACACAATATGTGATAAAATTTGGTAAATGTGGTGAAAATAAGTAATTTTATCATAATACCTTAGATCATAGCATACAAACTATTTATTTGAATAAACTAGCTTTACATTTTTGTATTTTTTTACTAAACTTTGTAGTAAGAGCTATAAATTTGAATACCAGATTTTCTGGTAAACCATTTCCATATAAACGGAAATATTACCAAACTAGTAGTTTAATTACAGTATATTATTGTTTTATTACCAAAATTATTCTTTTGTAACCAGAAATATCATTATCTTACAGTTTGGTAGTTTAACCAGAATTTTTTTATCCGTGCAGGAAAATTTGTAAAATATTATTTCACTTGTGTGAAAAAATTTTTTCTCCTGAAAATTTTCCGACTTTAAACTCTTCAGAGAAATCAGATCAAGAAATATTTATATGCGTATAATAATATTACATGATGTTCATGTGATAAAAATAAGCACAAAGTAAAACTACTGGCAATAAGTCAGTATACATATAATAAAATTACATGATTTACATTTTTTAAAATGACATTTAGGTTAAATCTTCCGTTATGACAGCATAATATATTTTTCATAAAATGAGAAATTATAAATATGAAGATAATAAATTAAGTGGATACAAATTAAAAAAAATTGTTCAGTTTTATCATTTCTAATTTTTTTTAATTAATAAATTAAAAATAAAAATTAAATAAATTAAATTTTCTTTAAATTTTCTACTTTAATCTCTTAACAAAAATCAGAACGAGAAAAAATATATTTTTCAAAGATCTTTTTCTCTCTATTGATTTCAAAATAAAAATCATCAACATATTGTTTTCTAAACAATTTGATCCAAACAACTTATTTCAAGTATTGATTTTCTTAAATTGTAATGTATATAGAGCAATTTTGCAATTTCACTAAGAATACTATTGTCTTAAAAGTTTTACTAATATATCAAAATATTAGTAAGACTTAAGTATTTTAATGTCTTTAATAATAAACGAATCAAAATCAATCTTTTTTTAAATTAAATTAATAATTAAGTTTCGAGTATTAATTTTAATAAACATATTTCAGTAATTTTGCCGACAGTTCACATAATCTTTCAAGTTTTACAAGGATATGAAACCGTTAGATACAGGATAATTAGCATTAATGGTAAAAGGGGAGAGTTAGTATGAACGGCTGAAATAATTCTGTTATTTAGTTAGAGTAAGAGGTCATGAGTTCGATCCCCACCGGCTGAAGACTCATCGTGTAGTAAATGGTCACTGGTGCACGATAAATCTGTCGGGTTACAAAGTCCTCACATGCTCATATAACAAATCATACCGCTATTGATACTGAATTGGAGATTGATCGTTCTCTGGTTCAGGTAAAAATTACGATCTGTGGATGTAAGTATGAGTCCACATGGGTTGTATCATATGTAAGTAGTAAAAGTTGAATTCTTGGCCATAGATGGCGCCACTGGAAAACAAGAAGATGCACACTATCTTTGCCTTAATGGCATACGACAACAACAACATTAGTTAAAGTTTCCCTCTCAATTTTAGAAACGATTGGCAAATCTGTTTTACACTTTCATGTGTAGTTTCATGACAATGCATGATTAAGTAGAAAACTACAAAATATTTTTAAGGTTGAAAAGTTTATCCTTAAATTGCTTTTCAGTTGCAACTTTATTCTATCTTAATACATTGTTTAAAATAATAACAACTATTAAAATAATGTTACAAAAGTATCACATTAATAAAAAAAGTCTTTTAATTTTAACAAAGATTTAAAAAAAAAGAGAAATTTAAAAAAAAAAATATGGTTTCTTATAATTTTTCCCTTAAAGTTGCTGTTCACTGAGAAAAAAAAGTGTGGTCAAATCTACGAGAATATGGTCAAATTAACCGTGTTTCTGGATCTATGGGTGCACCAAAAAAAAAAGGCAATTTTTGCCGAAACGCTTTGTTAATGATTTTGGTAAAATAAGCAATAAAATGTTATTTAATATGTGATAAAATTTGGTAAATATGATAAAATTTAGTAATTTTATCATGATATTTTAGCATTATATAAAAACCATTTATTTGGTAAAATTTACTTTACCATTTTGTATTTCTGACTAAATTTGTGGTAACAAGATCTTTAATTTTGAATATCAGAATTTCCCGTCTAAATTTAGTATATTTAGACTTTAGTAAAAGAATTCTGGTTATTTTTCACCAGAAATGTGTTTTCCGTACAAAGCGGTAGTTTTTCCGGAATTTTTATTTCCCTTTGTACTGTCGAATAAGAAATTTGGTTTATTTAAATCTTTTGTAGGAAACATTTTTTTTTAAAAAAATAAACCCACTTTTTTAGAATTAAAACGAAAGATAACATTGCAGAATTATTTTATCGCCAGAATCATAATTTTGTATAATTTGCAGAATCATAAAATCATAATTTAGGCGTAAAAAAATACTATTATTTTCTTTCTTATTAAATGTGTTCCGCATTTCAGTTATTCTACATATGGATCAAATAGTATTGATTTCCGATACTGGAGTTAGGAGTGCAATTTTTTTGATATTAGTTACAAAATACCTAAGTTTGTCTTACCTTTGGAGTTTTATTGATTTAATGCACAAATAAAAGTCATACTTATTTTTTGAAAACATGTATTGCAAATCAATTATTTAGGAAAGTAATTCCTTTTAATTAACTTACATGTACTCTTAACATGCTATTGAATTATATTTGGGATTCTGCTAGTTGCAAATCGGTAGAATAGAGTTCTTTGGACTGTTTATTTACTTACTTTTGACAATGGCGTTGTATTAAGAATAAGTTCTTTTAAACTTATTTATTGCAATTATTGGATTCAATAAAAATTTTATTGAAAATATTAATTGAGGGGTTATTGAGTTTTTAAGAAAAAGTTTTTAATCCTTTGATGAAAGTATCTTGTTGTGCAAAGAAATTTTTTACTATTTTTCAAACATTTTCGGAAAAAATGTCATTGAATTAAGAGAACTTAAAAACTTTTATTTTTTAAAAGAACTTTAAACTAAAGAAAAATGAACTCATTTTAATAAATTCCGAAAAACCTTATCCTGTTTTAGAGGTTAGGTGACAATTTATCATCAACCGTTATGAAAAATAACCTTTTGAAATTGCAGTTTATTATTTTTAACACAACCATTCTTACCATTAATAAAAACAATCATTTTTAAAATGAATAAATTAAACACATATAGTTAACCAGTTTTTACTTTAAGACTCTACGAGTGGTTGTTTTGAAAAGCTGAAAGCTATCATTATTTTTTACTGAATATGGTTTGTAAAATAGGATAGGAGCTGCGAATGGTAAAAAAAAAATTTTAAAAATAAAAATAAAATTAGTTTACAAATAAAAATAGAACTTTTACTATTTATTTAATTTGGGTACTTAATCTTTCACGCTTATAATAATTATTCTCAATAAATGCGTTTTAAAATATTCAAATGACAAGGTCAAAAGTTTAGTTATGCTTTCAATTAATACTTATTAATTGCTTCTAAATTATGCTTCCATGTCGAAAATAATCTAAGAAATTATAATGTTTCTCGAATTTGTTTTTATGAATATGGATTTTAGCAATTCACATTCGGTGCTAAGATATTTCAGACATAGATATGTATCTAAAACTATTTTTTGCCAAAAATATTAATTAATTTCATGCGTCCTGTGCAAATCAAAAGCATAAAGTTACCCTGAAATTTTTTTGAATTTTGCATTTTTAGAACCACCTATTTAAACGAATAGGATAAACTGTTTTAAAATCTATCTATATAAATAAAGCAGAATGTTTATATATATGTGTGTGTGTATACTTTATTCTGATCCGGAACTCTAAAACGATCCGCACCAGATTTGGTGTAAATACGTTAGAAAATATGACTTATCTAACTTTAAAGGTCTTTCCGATCACCTGCTTGCACGCTACCTGCCAAAGAAAGAGTTTTTCATAGGATTTAATAAATATTTTAAAATATGAATGATTTGCTAGCTTGCTGTTTTAATCAATAAAAATTAGTCTTACCGTGCGTAATTATGAATTATAAGGCAGATTTTGCACTTATATATTAGTTTCCGTAAGCTCTCGTTCTTAAGATTGAGGCAACTGCGCATGCTCTCGTTTATTTTAGATGCTGCGAATCTTTAACTTATGTTGGCGTGATTTACACAACACAGACAAAGCTATAAGCACGCTGTTCATAGCTGCTAATTGTTGTTTCTGTTTAAGCCTATTTCCGAACGAAAAACATAGACATGGAATGCGAATCAGAAGAAATGTATAGAGGAAATGTATAAATGAATCGTGTGATCTTACAACCCTTGGTTCATACAATAAAAAATAATTTTACTAGTTTTCATTTAACATTATGGTTTTCTAATTGCACTAGTTCTATAAGAAGCTAGATATATTTTCACTATTTCAGAAGTATAAATTATATTTATTTTAACTATACAATTTATTTAAAGGAAGTTAAACAATAAAAGTTCAATAATTTTTTTCAAATATTAGTAATAATATTAATAAGCTGCATTCTTTATCGCTGAATTCATCAAAATCTGTCATCTACCAAATTTTCTGCTCACAGATCAAAAATTTTTCCTAGAGCAAAGCATTTTTAATCGCATACCACAGCTTTAAGAAATAGTTTAAAACCATTGTAAACGTTTGTTTTAAATTTTGTGGTCAAAGTTAAAATGCTATTCCACTACGTTAGAGTTTAGCTTACGGATTTTTTTTTTCTTTTTTAAAAAATCTCCCTAGGTTTCCTATGTCAGGTTATCACAAATAAAATCATTATAAATAATTTCACCACATATGTTGATAACAACACCGAACTCTTATTTTAAAAGATATATAATAATATCTATCTTTTATAATATATAAATAATATATATCTGCATATCTATAGTATATCTATATAATACACCACGTGTTTCTATAATTAAAATTAATGGAAACTCAACAAGAACTAATAAAATATATTTGAAGGTATGTATTAAGCTCTTCACCACTGATGAATAAAGAAATATAGAAATTTTTTTTTTTACAGTTTTGAATTTATATTTTACTACCCTAAGTCATAATAAGATAAACAAAATATGAATACGTGGACCTCGGGGTTTTATTAAAAAGTAGGGACAAACCATGAAGATATTAGTATAAAAATCTCCTAACTATTATTGTCACCTGTGATGCCTAATTAAATTTACTATTAAATTCTACTCGTATTGCTGTGGTAGTAGTACTAACTACTATACTTATACTATAGTAATATGAAAGTGAAATTTACTAAATAATAATTAAAAAACTTAATAATAAATGATATTATAACAATAATGTTTTTAAAAACAGAATAGATAAACTTATGAATAGTTTGGAGATAATTTTTACGAAATAAATACTGATATTTTATTTTTAGCGTCGTTACTAATTGTTTCCGAGAATTGAAGTAAATATATTTCGGAAATAGATGTTAGTTGAAATAAAAAACTGTTTTGAGTTAAAAAGCTAAATTGATGTAGAAAAATTACTTATATTCACATATGAGAACTATAAAAACTTATGACATATGAGAAAGTAAAAACTGAAAAAATTATTTAAAGTACAAGTACCTTTAGCAAAAGTAACGAGTAAAAAGTAAAAAAAGTTTTGATTTTAAAAAGTAACGAGTAAATAGTGAAAGTAAAAGTACAAATACAAAAGGAAATAAGTAACGTAAATGGAACCTCAAATTTCAATAAATATGTAACAAAAATATCTTTTTAATTTAAAAGGAATAAAATTTTAATTTAAATGTAAAAAATTAAAAACACAGGCAAATGTTACGAAATGCATTGAAATATTGAACATTGGAAATATCCAGACACCAAAAATAAATCAAAATTCAAAATTTATAAAGGAGTCTTATGCTAATTTTAAAACTACCTAATATTTGAATTTTAGTTTTTTGCTTTCGGAATTTATAGAAAAAATATAATTTGTTGAATAAATTCGATAACATAAATAGTTTTGTTAAAAGAATTAAATAAAAAAGTTTATTCATGTATAGACAACCCCTTGAAATTCAATAAATTAAAAAATTACACAGGGTGTTCCAAAATTCTCTTTACAACTTCAAAAATTCATAACTTCGAAAATAAACAAGATATTTATATTCTGTCTTTTGCTTGTATTACTGCAACTAATAAAGTTTTGTTTAGTACACTTCAACATGCGCACCATTGGTGGCCCTAAGCACTTCCAGTCTGTAATCAATTTCAAGCCAAATTATTGTAAAGATAATTTTGGAACAACCTGTATTTAGTTTTTATAACATTAAGAAAGTATTTTTAAATTTTAAATTAAGACGACTTTTCAATTTGTTAGTGATTTTTTACTAAGCAAAGAATTAGTTCAAAAGTTTCATTTTTAAAAGTATTCATATGATGAAATAAATGTTTATACGATAAAATTCGAAAAAAGGTGAAAAAATGATTTTTATTTAAAATCAAAGAAGCAATAAAACTCTAGAATATTTTTAATGCTAAAAATATTTTAATTAAATGAAGCTTAATTTTTATAGTTTAAAACTTAAATACCTGAAAATAATTTCATAATTATGTGAAAAATCTTTAATTTATTAACCTTAAATAAATTATTAAAACTATTTAGAAATTCATACATATGGTTGGCAAAAAATAAAAAAAAAATGTCAAAATTAAATAAATTAAATAAATGGATTTCAAAAAAAATTTAAAAAAAATTTTCAATATAAATGTATTTATTTTCAGTACTGGATTCATTTTCATTTGCGAAAACGAGAATTTTTTCCAAAATGTAAATTATTAGTATTGCTGCATATTCCTAATGGACAAAATTTTATTTTTTATTTTCTAAATAATTGTATTAATTCACTTAATGAAAATATTTGCATTTTTTTTCCAAAAAATATACTAAAAATATATAAATTACTTTTTTTTTTAAGAAATGCACAGTCGGAATAACTCGTCGTATTTTTCAATAAGCACTGCATTGAGTAAACTATTAGAAAAAATAAACTTTTGTTGTCTAATTACATAGTTACCAATTTGTCAAAATTTTTATTCAATTCTATTGAATTTTATTAAAATTGGAAAACACTAGTCCATTTAACATGTTTTAAACTTTTGAGTACATATCAATCAACTTTTTTCATTAATTGAACATAAATAATTTTCACGCATTTGTACTTTATCTGTGACTCGTATAAAAATAATTTGAAAACGTTTGTGTTTTAACCCTGAACACACTGCGGTCTAATAGACGAGCGAATTTTAATGATTTCACATAATGCAGCAGAGAATTTATACAAAATAGTTAAGACGACGGTTAATTTGTGACTTGACATCTTTAATGACTATCATAAACGATTTATACATTAGACTAATATATATTAGTTCTTAAATATACTAGAATTTTTGAAGTGAATATTATTTTTTCCAGCATTAAGTTTAAAAGTAAATTATATTTAGATAATTTAAAGGATTAAAGTAATTTTAATTTCATTAGACAAATTAAAAATTAGGAAAAACAAAATATTTTAAATTTCTTCTTGATCAATAACTTTGACCTTCATCCATAAAAAAATTACATCCTTAAAATCTAAAAATTGAGTGATATTGTCTTAAGTAAGAGAGCCTATTTTTTAGTAAAAAACTCTTATATTTCAACTATTGAACTTTTATAGATAACACAATACTAATTTATTTATGAATGAATTATTGAATTTAGCGTTTAAAAATGAGTAAATAAATATTTTCTTAACTAACCACCAAAAAAGGGACTAGATAGCTTGAGGAAATATATTTTAAGTGATGAGAAAAGGTAAGACCTTTATTGGCAGAATGAAATAAAAAAGGGAACTTCTGAACTAAAAAGCAACAATAAGTAGATTCGCGTTTTGAGTGACCGAAAAAAGTATGCATATTATTATTGACACTAATGCTCAATTAATATTGATAATGTGAATTAATTGAAATAAAATAAGCCATGTGCTAAAATGCAAACCTCACGGATGAAAGATTGATGGGAAATTCGTTTAAGAAAACCGTAAAAAATCACGATTCACAGATGTCGCTTAATTCATATGTATGGTAATATGTACTACTGGAATTATGATAATTTTAAAATTGGTTTTGATAAGAATTCTACAACGAGTTTTCCGCAGTTTTAGAAAATATTTTTGTCAGTGGTAACGAAGATAGTGTATTAATATTTTAAAGAATTAGAATTAAAAGAATTTTTTTACACCACTACTTTTACATATTTTAACAGTTAATTAAAATTCAGATAGAGAAATAGTCATGCTCCAAAATCCTTATGATGTTCTAACATATTTTTTTTAAAATTTGTCTTTAGTTGGCTGCCGCTGACAAAAAATATAAACTCAAATGTTGAAGGGTTAAGTAATAATGGAACTTTCTGACTGGTTAAAAGCGTTATTCGTCTTAAATTTTACAATAAGCGATTAAATTTTTCATATATTTTGAAGAGATAATTTCTAGCTTATAGCTCAATTTGATAAAAAAAAGTTTATTAGGCGAATTTAAATATTTAATTATTTTATATTCACTATATCAGATAAGTTAAATAAACAACACGTGGCAGCAAGCTTGGTTAACGCCACCAAATTTATTACCAAGTTTATTAATCACAGTGTCATCAGACAACTTTTAAAGCTTTCTGATACCACGCACTTTTTTTATTTATATTAAAATTCTTTTAAAACATGCTTCCAAAATTAATTATTTAAAATCAATGGTAATTGAATAAAAAAAAATATTTATGCATTCTAAGGCAAAATAAATAGAAAACTGGTACTAATTCGCTTAGAAGAAACGTAAAAGAAATCGCCATATCATTGACGACAATTACACTTAATTTAGGAAATATATAATTAATGAAATAAAATAAATAAACTATGTATTACAACGCAAAAGTAATGGAGTAAAACTATTTATCTAGGAGAGCCATAAGAAATCATCATACTATCATCACGTCACATTGACAACAATGATGCTTAATTAATTAGTAATATGTTAATTGATATAAAAAAGCTTACGTACTTAAAAGCAAAAATAAAAAATATGCTTATTCATTGTGGGGAGCCGTAAAAAATCACGATATTATTATTGACTACTGTTTGAGTGGTAGCGAAGATAGAATATTAATATTTTAATGGATAAGAATATAAAGAACTTTGTTTCTCTTCTACTTATACATATTTTAATAATAAATTAATGGTGAGTTAGAGAAATGCCCACGCCCCAAAAATCTTATCAAGTTCTGATAACAATTTTTTTTATCGAATGAAAAATTTCGGTTTTAGTTGGTTGTCACGGAAAAATGCATTTTTCACAAAACTTAAATGTTGAAGGGTTATGCAATATATTCCAAATATATTAATATATGAGTAAAATATAATAGTTATATATTTGATGATTATTTAGATAGCAACGATACTTAGCAGTTTTCACACTGATACTTTGGAAATAAGCGTTTTACGGTCTTCGAATGGGATGTGTACCTTTTAAAATTACTTGACAGTGCAATAGCATCATGCGAAGTGATACTAAATACATTTTATCTTTGTTCTAATGGAATAAACTTCAAGAAACGCGTTTTGCTTACTTCAATAACGCAAAGCCACCGAAAAAGGCAACAAATAATATTTTAAAAAAAAATTATTTTAACTATATTAATTGAAAAACTTATTCGGAGAACCATGTAAGTGACATTTTCAGAACTAAAAAAAGTTGCATCCGAACTATTTTATTTCCAATTTCTTAGAAAGGAAAGCGGGACACATATTTTTTTGCTTTTATTTATTTTCAACTGCCCAATTTGAAATAAAAATCATACTAGCATACTGAAAACTGATGTAATTAGTTGTGTTAAGATTTAAGTGTAAGCAAAAACAGTTCTGTTACATTAAACATACCCATATTGATGCAACCACTTTTTTTTATTCTCTCTGATTCATTAATTCCCCGAAAAATTTCACTTACCTGGTTCTTGCACCGAGTTCTTTAATTGTGTCGGCTTATGATTTTCAGTTTTAAGCATGACTTCGTAGTGTTTCTCAATTCTGATTTATTTAATTATTTAATTATTTATTTTTAACTATCCTTGTGCAAAGAACGGGTATTCAGCTAGTGCTATATAAAACTGTATTCAGAGTAAAATCAATACTTACAGTAAAAGCTATCCAATATATGAGAACGGAATAGCAAATGGATTTTCCAAATGACTAGCAGACATATTTTTCATTTCAAGCTTTAGCGAATGTATATCTGTGGTTGGAGACGTTAAGAAACATTAATATTAAAATATATAGATATGAAAAATATATTTTTAGGAAAATTGTGCTAACAATCGAATTAAATTTTATTTCGAATTTCAATAAATGTTCAAAATCTTTGGAAGTATAAATTGTAACACAGTAAAAATTCTGGATCAAATTACGGTATTAGTACCCCGGCAATCCATTTTTTGTTAAAATCCATTTTTACAGTGAAATATTATACCGTGATTTTTACAGTTTTATTTATTTAATTTGAGTGATTTAGAGATTTTATGGTAACTGTTACTGTAAAAATTACGAAGCCTCAAATTTTTTGTTCCGTAACATGTTCGGATAAAACTGGATTTTACGTTGAAAAATACCGTAACCTTAAGTGCCAATGTCTTTTACCTTAATTTAATGAGTATTTTTTTCAGTAGTGAATCTTTTGAAGGCTTTTAAATCGTCAATATTTTTTATTACGGAATTTGAAGTATCTAAAGATTCTGACATCGCATGCAATTTGTTTAAATAGATTCAACTAGTTTAGTTAACATTTTTGTGTCATTTCAGCGTGAAAGAGGATTTAATATAGATCGATTGGGAGAAGGATTACCGATGATTTTTTTTTTTTTTTTCGTTTTAAAACTATAATTTTCAATAAATGCAGAACGGAAGGAAAAAAGAAAAGATGATCACATATATCGATTAATGGCTTCAAAACATTCGATACCTTTAAGAACTTCACCAACTTGAGAAGATATATCATAGTTGAAATAAACTATTTTCTGTCCCACTATAACTAAAAAAGAGTTTGTAGGTTCGGCAATCACCATAATCTTTTAGCCAGAGTCTCGGTGGCTCAGAGAGTAGAGCGTTTGCCTTCCAAGCAGATGCTCCGGGTTCGTATCGAAGTGATGGCTGATCGATACGAATTCCGCACCCAGCTCGCACCAACGGCAGTGCTCTATAAAAATATCCTTAGTAGTAGATAGTTCATGGTTAAGAGTCCTCTTGCCAAGAGGCTAACCTTGGGAGGTTTTCGTGGTATTCCTCTCCATGTAACGCAAATGCGGGTTAGTTTCATTAAAAAGTTCCCCCCGAAGGTAAATTTTCCCAGTACTTGATCCAGGAATCCCATTGTCTTCTGGACTGGGTTCAAAATTACAAGGCAACGGAGTTGAACATTAGTTGTCGTAAACCCGAAATAAGGTCGGCTGTTCAACGACGGTTATAAAATAAAATAAAATCTTTTAGTCACTCTGCATTAAAAAAATAAAACATTTTTTCCTGATTTATCTACCCGAGCTGCTGCTGTATTTGGTATTTAAATTTCTATAATTTGCTTAGTATTATTTGATTAAAAACCTCATTTACTCCAGAGATATATAAATAGGAAAAAACATTTTAAGCGATTAAAAAAAAAATGCTTATTTTCAGAATTTGCCAGACGTGAATGAAGAGATACAAAAGTGATTTGAAATATAAAACGTGAAGTTACCAACAAAACTGTAAAAATAAAAGTTGGAGACAAAAATAGAAAAACCACAGAAGCCACGAGAAAAAAAAAAGATGAACAGTGCAAGCAAAACCACACATTCTTGTTTCTTTTCATTCACGTTTGACAAATCTTGAAAATGGGTTCATGTGTACTGTGTTTTTCTATAATATATTTTTTGAAAAGAATGTATGAATATCTTACCGCTTCAGTTACTTAGTGAATTTTATAAGTTACTGTGATTACTGATTTATAGTACATAATATTTAATCTTACAGGAAAAAAGAGCAATGTTCGTGTTACAAATTATGTTTTTTATAAATGACCTTTATGATTGATATAACCGATAGATAATTCAAAGGATTTTGATGTTATTTGATATTTAGAAATCTGCGATCGTGGAGGCCAATGATGTTCAGTCAAGTGTTTTTGCAAGTAAAACAAAACAGAAAATTTAGCGTGTTGCTAAAACATTTTCATAAATCTACCTTTAAAACAATTATCTACAAAATATAAAACTAATCATTGCATTTCTATTTTTTTCATCAAAAACCATATTGTTACCAATGTCTCTTTTATGTTTAAACTTGAAATTAAAATCATTAACACACATAATAAGGTTGCAATATTATTCTATTATTAGTAATTCCCCCTTTGTTCTGAAACCTTCTCCTTTCAACAAATAAGCTTTGAGAATAACGAGGAATCTTTATGAACATTTAATTAGAGTTACAGAACGTACCTGTGTTTCTGACAACAATTTTCGGAAATACGATTTTAGTTAAACTGACGTTTCTTAATTATTATAGTATAGCAGTATTTCTATCATGAAAAGATAGTAAAACATTTCTATTTTTAATGAAAAGAAATATTATTATTATTTTAAACATTTTTTGCAGTTGATTAAACTACTTTTATCGGAATGGTAAAAAGATATGTATATAAATAAATGTAATTTATAGCATAATCATACATATTATTCAGACATGAATTATATATAAAACAAACTAAAATGCTTGATTTGTATTAAAAATTTTAAAAAATATGTATACAAAAAGGGCACGGAGAAAAATTTCTGGGACTGAACGAAGAAACGGAGTATGCAAAGAAAGGATAAAGACATTTCTGGTAACAAAACCTTAATTCCTGCCAAAATATATGGTATTTAAAAAGTTCATTTGGTAATTTTCTGTTCCTGTGGTGACGTACTTCAAGAAATTCTGGTTGTCAAAATTATAGATCTTATTGTCATACATTTAGTAAACAATACAAAATTGAAAAGTAAATGGATCTGAATAAATGTTTTTTAAGCCATGCTCTAAGGCAATGGTCGCCAAAGTGGTTTATATAGACCCCCAGGGGTCTATTCAACAAAAGCGGGGGTCGATCTGAGTTGATTAGGGGTCTAAGAAAAAACAGTTCTTAATACATAAATCACACATACCTAATTGAGATGTAACAATTATTGAACAATACTGTTAGGCTACCAAGTAAAATTTAATTTATTTAGATCTTAATTGCTACGTGAGGATTATCAGTATTTTTCAAATCTGCGACAATTAGAAATATAAGGAGACTTGGAAATCTATACGGGTCATCTTCAAAAATTGAGCGATGATTTTAAACTGCGCTTTGTTGATTTGGAAAACACTGACATCCCTGATTCGATTATTGTGCCGTTTTCTGCTCAAATTAAAAACGTGGACATCAACCTGCAAGATGAGCTTGCTGAATTATTATCGGATCTTGAAACAGAGATTCTTTTTTAAGAATTTAACAATAAGCAAATTTTGGACAAATATGAACATAATGCAAAAATATGTAAAACTTTACGAAACAGCTCAGTCATTTATGCTAGTATTTCCAAGTTCCTATATGGTTGAAGCCGGTTTCAGTCACGTAATTCAATCTTAACTAAGTACAGAAATAAATTAAATGTGGAGTTTCGAGGGGATTTATGATTAAAATTGACCAATTTTGAACGCAATATAGCGAACCTTGCAAAAAACACCAGGCACACTAATTTCATTGATGAAGAAACAATAAATCTGTAGTTACTTTACTTATTATTTCTACTTATTTATAATTACTTATTTAATAAATATTAAAGTATTTAAATTTCAACAATAATATATTTTTCACAAAACTATTGTTACACAATGTATTATTTCTTTAATAAATGTTTAAAATCATAAAATAAATGTACAAACACGGTATCTAATAGAGTTTTATTTTAATTAACAGAAAATTACTTTTATAGGGGTCGATGGAGATTTCGAAAAATTATATAGGGGTCGATGATCAAAATAGTTTGGCGACCCATGCTCTAAGGTATCATGATAAAATTACCAAATTTTACGACATTTGCGAAATTTTATTACACATTATGAAATTATATTTTATTGCTAATTTAACCAAAATCATTACCAAAGCGCTTCTGACTAGAACATTTGTTGAGAATGTCAATTAGAAGGTTTTACCAAATTATATAAGTACGTCAAAAATGATATGGTAGAGGGAGAAAAAATTCAGTTAAAATTACTGAACTGTATGGTATTGACATTTTTTGTTGGATCAAAAGATACGGCTTTTAAACTATTCATCTGGTAATTTTTCCATTTATAATGTAACAGTTTAACGAAAATTCCGGTTTTCAAAGTTAAAATTCTTATTACCACAACTACCACAAAAGAAAAAAATATTGAAAGGTAAATTTTGTCAAATAAATGGTATTTACGCAATGCTTTAAAATATCTTTGTAAAACTACCAAATTTATCGCATATTATATAACCATGTTTTGCTGTTAATTTTACCAAAATCATTACTAAAGAGCTTCGGTAAAATTTATCAGTCTTTTTGGCCTTTCTCTAACACCAGAAACAGGGTAAATTTTACCATATTCTGGCAGTTTTGACTATTTATTTTTCAGTTTGGCTTTATGCAAGCACAATTCACATTATATAAAGATCCATTTTTTTTAAAAGAGAAGTATGTAAAAAATTCGTAGTTTTGAAAAATAACCTCTCCATTCCTTTATCTTCTTTTTTTATTATTATTACGGCTCAACGCATGTATATTAGGACAGTGTCTATTCAATGCAGGTTTTCTGTGTTTCTACCATCTACGATTCTACCATTCTGAAGATCGCTAGTGATCATTTTTGATATGTTAGCTTCCTTTTTTTCATTTCTTGTTTTAGTGCTAGACTTTATTTATATTGGCATTTTTTTAACATTAAGTTGCGTAATGTTTTAGGTTGGAGGTTTCCCATCATCTTATTATTAGGAAACAGACTCTACCTATTTCTAATATCGACAGTTCTAACCCTCTGACGCTAAATGGTGAACCCTCTTACGTGTTGATTTGCTTTTTACTTTCTCTTTTGTTTTCGTGTCAAACTTTATTTATAATACCGTTTGATTTTCTTACTTTAAATTTTTATTGTCCTGAGTTAGCGGTTTTCCTTTTTTTCCCTTTAAATATGGAAACAACCGATTCAAATTATAGCAGGTTCCACTTATTTATAATATCTCTGGTATTATTATTCTAATTCTCGCGATACTTATTGTAAATTAATAGGTATCTCTACGTCATTTGATTCCATATTCAGAGAAAAAAGTATGGTAATAACCACCAGAATATTGCAAAATTTGCCAACGTTTCCGGCTCTAAGGGAACAACAAAAAGCTTGATAACTTTTACTCAAGCACTTTTATAATGATTTTGGTAAAACTAATAGTAAAACATGGTTTTATAATGTCTGACAAAATTTGGTAATTTCATATTTATCCTAGAGCATGGCATAAAAATCGTTTATCGATTAAATTTACTTTTCACTTCTGTATTTTAAACTAAATTTGTGGCAATAAGAACTATAATTTTGAAAACCTGAATTGCCGGTAAATCGTTACCATTTGAACCGATAAATTACCAAATAAATTTTTAAATACCATATATTTTGGGTGAAAGTAATCAAGATTATGGTTTGATACAGTACAGCAATTTCATAATTTTTTTTCCTCTGTGCGTAATGTCCTGAGTTAGCAATTTCCCTTTCGGATTGATCAATTTAGGTTACTACATATTTTACCTATTTCTTACATCTATGGTTCTATTATTCTATAGACACTCTTTGTAATTTGAATAGATATCTCGATTCCACACTTTCATCTTCTCCGATTGTGTCGGCAATTCATACTGGTAATTCATGCTTTTTTTCCAAGTGTCAGTATGAAGTTGAAATGTACTTGCGAGGGAAAAAAAACAAGATTTACTGAACCATGGTAAGGAAGAGGGGGGAAATGAAGAGACTGGTGAAATCGCGTAAGCTTGAATTACCTAGTCTATTTACAAAACGCATGGGGATCCTCTTGCATTTGCTTATTTTATTCCCTTTTGTACTTGTGCTGGACTTGGTCTAGTATACAGCGTGGTTTCTCTACTTAGAGTTTTGCTATATTCTGAGTTGGCACAGTATAGCATTCAGTTTTTATTCCATCACATTTTCCGTGTGTTATCACATCTAAAAAAAAAATATATGAATAATCGACTTTAAAATCAGTCTCAAATGCCTTTTGCTTTCCTTTAAACATAAAACAATTATCGCGTGTTATTTATTCTACTGAAAAATAGATATTAGTTTTACGCAAATCAAAATAAGAACAGATTTTAATTTTATGAAAGTAAAATTGAGATACTTTGGGAACACATAGAATGAAGTTTTATTTATTTTTATGTAAATGTTTGATGAATTCCATGCAAAAATTTATGTTAGAAAAAGGGAAAATAGTTAACATTTCGTTAAAATATTTTGATACAGTAATACCAAGACTATCCTCATGAGATTGATAGTAATAAACCGACTATTAATATTTATATTAACAAAGATCTCCTGAAAACTCTATACATCACACAAATGTAAATATTAACTTTTTCAAATATTTATGTGCTTTACATACATTCAAACAAATTCTCTTTAAAATAAAAAATCCAGACAAAAGTTATTTAAAATATATTATGTAGAGTAACTGACATCATGTCTGTAAAAATATTTCACAGATTAAGAATTAAGAAAAAAATAAGCATCGTAGCAGCTTCCTCAGAAAAGAATTTTTGTTTGAATTTAAATTAATTTATAAATTGACAGTTTGTCTTTTAAAATTTTATAGTCCTTAAGCCTTAATTTTGTTGAAATACAGTTTAGTTTCTTTGGCATAAGAAGACTTAGTCGTGAAGTCGAAGAAACGAAAACAAATGGTTAGAAAATGATCTGTATTGTTTATTGAATAACCATTAGCAATCAGTTTTTAAGTTGAGAGAGCACAGTTATGCTTATAAAGTTAAAATAATGTTACTTTCTTTGTGAACTTTTATTTGGAATACAAAGGAGCACTTTAGAGAAACTAAAAATGGGAATTGTTTTATTAACCATCAGATAATCCTCTGAATTGAGGAACATGCGTATTTGAAAACCAGCAATCAATGACTAACAATTATTTATAAATTTTAGAGGAATGGATATCTAAATCTATTAAGCTAGCAATTTGCTGTATAATTAAAGCATTAAATACTGTTTGAAACACAGAGTCTGTTTTCAGTTAATTAATTATTATTATTATAATTTTTTCAGGAAATCTTTCCTGAAAAAAAAACCTACTGTTCCTTCAGGAAAGGAACAGAAGTTAACACTTATTTATGACTTCTTCGAATGAAACAGTAACGTATTATTTTTTAGACATAAAATCTTTTTCTTTACAAAATAACGACTCTATTGGCAAGAAACATATGGGCATGTCCCTTTCATACCGCGATTTTGATTTTGCTTATTCTTTATTAGCAATAACCAGAAATTTACTTCCAGAAGAGACCTTTTGCATTGGAGTATTTTAAGATATTATCATGTAACGAGTTTTAAATCAAAATTTTGTCTTAACAAATTTCTAAAAAGATCATCCGTGAAAATTAATTGAATAATATTGACGAATTTGTTAATAGTTGCCCGTAAGTGTCGAACTTCGAAAAAAAAATATAACAATTTCATGAAAAGCTTAAACGACAATCAAGATATAGCATGATAAAACATTGCACATGTTCATATTTTTAAAACACATACATAAGCAATTAGGTATATTTTCAGGAAAAAGTTATGGATAGGCTCACGCATAGAAACATATTGTGTCTTTAATCAGGTTTTTAATAAATATAAAAAATAGCAAAATAGCTAAAAAATATTCACTTTGGCATATAAAATTAAAAGTCGGAGAAGCAAAATTTTCACGAAACTCATGGAAATAGTCATTGACTGAAAAATTCAATTTCAAAAAAAATTTCTGTCCAATCATCTTGTTTAATAAAAAAAAAATAGTAGGATTAGATCAAAATCATCTTTCTAATAAGAAAAACTATTGCAACTTTAAATTTTGAAAAGTCTTGAATCAACGGTAAGAGCGAAACAATTTAATTTGATATTTAAATAATGTGCAAATATGTAAAGAAGAATATCAGAAAATATATATTTTTTATTATTTTATATCCTCTAATAAATAAAGTTTCATCTTTAATTTTTGGTAATATTTTTTCCTTGATATAAAACGCAAATTCAAATTCCTCAAATTATGCATAAATATGCCTTTTAATCATAAAGTTGTTTATACAAATATAAGATGCTTTTTACTGAAGAACTTTTTACTTTCTTTTCTTTGAGTACTTACGTTGAAAAATTGTTTTCGCAAAAAAAAAAAGAAAAAAGAAAATGCACGATTCTGCTTGTAGAATAAATTAAATGGACACTGTAATAGCGAACGGATACGAAAAAATCTAAAATTATTTCGACGAGCATTCTTTTAAAAATAATTATAAGTGCGAAAATCATTTTCTTATCTTTAAAACAGGTACTGAAGTAATTGCTTTTTAGCAAAGATAGTAACATAACTAGTTTCGAACAAATATCGCTCATGGGCTGCAATAGCGGCACAATTCAAAAAATCATGTTTTGAGATAAGTGGGTTTAAAGTTTTCATTGCTAATTAAAATGCATAAGAAATGCTTTAGTTTGCTGAAACGAAGATTACCTTCAAGTTGAATTATGATTTGTGCTAGTATTGCTGTTGAAAAGAATGTGTATTTTCATATTTACATTTACACCTGTTCTTAGTCCAAAACGCGTGTTTTTTGAGTTGTGCCACTATTGTAGCCCATGAGCGATATTTGTTTATATCTGAAAATAGTGATAATATATTTTATATATATATATATATATATATATATACATACACTGACGGAAAAAATATTTCTATACCAAAAGGATTTGTACTAGATAAACTAAATTTAGTAGGCATGTTTATACAAGTAAGAGATTAAGAGATTATGTCTATTCAAATTTCGTGCTTGGCGCATAAGTTTGGTGCTAATAGCTCCACTGTGAACATCTCAATCAGCGTTGCTTTACATACGTGATCTGCAGTTCATAAGCGTTATTTTTTGCTAAATTTTGAGAAAGTTGGTTTCGTAAAGAATACCTTTCAGAAGACGAAGAAGCCATTATCAACAGTTCACTTACTTTGAGCGTGATCGTGTTATAGGGTTGCAAGAAGGTAGATCTTATTTCCGCGATATCGCAGAAAGACAGGGGAGAAAGGTATCTCCTATGCATGATTTGGTTTGATTTTATAACCGTCATTGAATAGCCTACCCAAGTTAGAGTTTACAGCTACCAATGTTCAGACCTTTAGCCTTGTAATTTTAAACCCAATTTAGAAGACAAGAGGTATCCTGGATCAAATATCAGGAGAAATTTGCCTTCGTGGAGGACTTTCTGATGAACCTAACCTGCATTTGCGTTACATGGAGTAGAAGACCACGGAAATCACCCACGGTTAGCGTGGCGGAGCAAGGGGACTCTAATACATGATCCGTCTACCATTGAGGATATTTTTCGTTAGCACTGTGGTCCGTGCAAGCCTGGTGTGGAATTCATATCGGCCAGCTATTGCCATAATTCAAACACGGTTAACCACATTGGGAGGAGAAAGCTTTATCCTCTGAGCCACCACAGCTCACAGTGCTTGATTTTATAACCGTCGCTGAACAGCCGACCCAATTTAGGGTTTACGACTACCAATGTTCAACTCCGTAGCGTTGTAATTTTGAACCCAATCAAGGCATGACAAGGGAACTCTTGGATCAAGTATTGGGAGAAGTTTGACTTCGTGGAGGACTTTTTGAAGAAACTAATCCACATAGCCTGATGTTAAGGGGACTCTAACTCTGATTATAATTTATGTCTCGTTTGATATTTTACGTTTCGATAATCTCGATTATACATCAATATTTTACTTCTACCACTGAGGATATTTTATGTCAGCACTGTGTTCGGTGAAAGCCGGGAGTAGAATTAGAATCGACCTGCTATCGCTGGGATTCGAACCCGTATTGCTTCATTGGGAAGTGAACGCTCTCTTTCTTAAGCTACCACGGCTTACTGCACATGATTGTTGGCAGCAGTGGTCAGAGAAGGTACTGCTTCAAGAAGACCGGGACTGGGTAGCCACGCAGCACTACTCAAAGCAAGCATCGCCGTGTACGTGTGCAACCTGCGCCTGCATCAGAAATTCGAGCTGCAGTTAGCACTGCAGTGACACAACAAACTGTTACTGACGAGCGAGGCGCCATGTAGCTTGTATTCCACTCACTCCCAACCACTGCCGTTAACGACGTGAGTGGTGTCGAATTAGAGCTCATTGGAAGACAGAGTGGAGATCTTTTTTTTCGATGAAAGTCGGCTCTGCTTTGGGGCCAGTGATAGCCGTATATTGGTTGGAAGAAGAACAGACGAGAGCCTGCTACTGACCTGTCTCCGGCCTAGACATATTGGACCTACACGCAGAGTTTTGGTCTGAGGAGAAATATCCTAGGACAGCAGGAGCACTTTCGTGTTTATTCCATGCAACTTGACTGCAAATTTTTTTTCAACCTGGTTACTCAACCTGTTTTGTTGCCATTGATGATCAGCATTCAAGGGGGTATTTTCCAACATAATAACGCTCGCTCTTGTATTGCTGCTAGATCACCAGATATTTCATCAATCGAGCACATAAGGGACTTCATTGGATGGCAATTTCAGCGTCACCCACAATCGTATTGACTGCTCAAGTGCAACAGTCATGGAACTCCATCCAACAAAATGATAAACGGCATCATATATATATATAAATAAATAAACAAATAAATAAATAAATAAATATATATCTATATATATATATATATATATATATATACATATATATATATATACATATATATATATATATATATATATATATATATATATATATATATATATATATATATATATATATATATATATATACACATATACACCGAAGAGTCATTACATTATGACCACCCTCTATCTATAACAATGGGCTAGAACCCGGTGGGGGTGGGGGATAGTATGGTGTGGGCAATGTTTTCATGGGACACATTGGGACCCATAATCCTCATAGATCAATCCCTGACATCTGTAAGCTACTTGAACCTAGTTGCAGTCCAGGTTCACCTATTCATGGCAACAGTTTTTCCTACGGGGGATGATGTTTACCAACAGGATAATGTCATAAGGGTCGAATCGTCATGTATTGGTTCGAGGATCATTCCAGTGACTTTTAAGTCATGTCTTGGCCCCCAAATTCACCTGACCTTAATCCAATAGAGCATTTGTGGTCCTACTTGGAAAACCAAATTCGTGCTGCCACGCTACCCCTTCGCAATGTGAGGGAATTGCAGGACCAGTTGGTGAGCGCTCAGTACCAGATTCCTCAGACTACCTATCAGCACCTTGTGGAATCAATGCCACGGCGGGTGCTAGCAGTTTTGAGGGCTAAAGGTGGTCCTACATGTTATTAGAAGGGTGGTCATAATTTAATGGCTCTTCGGTGTATATAAATATACATATATATATATAATTGCCCCAATCAATAAATGGATTCGTGTGTTGAAACCACTAAGTTAGCTTAAATTTAGCAATGAAATTTTTTTTCAATTGATTGTGCAGAAATAGTTCTTACCTTGCTAAGTATAATAGCGACGTTATAAGTCTGAGTACCATTTCTAGTGTTCGAATATCTAATCCAATTTTTCAGGATTATACCTTTCACGGTAGAAACTCTATCTCGGTAGAATGCCACGTGATTTTGACCACACTTGAATTTGATGACGTGAGCAATTCCTGAAATAGTATTTCGCTATCTCTTCCACACCACAACCAACAAAATAACTTTTAGCCGCGTTAAATTTACCGTGCGTCTTGCAGGCGTTTGTTTAGTCGGCGTCCAGGATGAAACTCAAACGCTCTGCTCTCCATTTGCGATGTGAGAGTGATGCCTTGCACTGTGCCACTGGAGCAGTGTTTGAATTTACATGGTTTGTCCAGATAGGGATGCGCCAAATCAAATAAAAAGCAAGTACTTACATGTTGGTACAAAGCATACGAAACTCAAGGGCTTCCTAGATCTTTAAATTGTTTCGAGTGAGATGTAGAGGAATTGAACACCTCAAAGGCATTTCCAGACTTTTTCTGAAATTGTTTTGCAAACTTCTTGAATTAGCCACCTGTCCGAAACTTATGTTCTTTCATGGCAGTTCTTGAAAGCTTGAAAAAGGGTAATTCCTTCCTCTTTGGCCTTCCAAAGCAATATTCATCGGTGATCCCTTCACGGCCTTAAAAACTGCGTTGTGGCAACGGTGGACTTGGTATTTTTGCAAGCTTTCATCGCTAAAATTATTTTTATGATGGAGTAGGTTTCCAAAATACAAACAAAGCTGTGTTGAAACAAACAAAGTTCATTGACTAATGATAATATTATATTCCAATATTTTGTTTCAATATCCCTACATGACATTAAAAGATAAATGTCTTAATAATAAGCTTCCAACATAATTTTTAAATACAATATCAATTTAATAATGGTTTAAGAAAAGTTCGAATCTATCTTGGTCTGTAAATATTTACTTGACGTGTCCAAATTTACAACGTGGAAAAAATATGGCAAGTAGAGCAAAATTTATCATGCTTCTTTCTCAATGAAAACATTAAAAAGGTAGGTAATTTTTACTGAAGTGCTTCGGTAATGATTTTGGTAAAAATAACAATAAAATATGGTTTGAAATACGTGATAAAATTTGGTAAATCAAATATCATGGTACAAAAGTCATTTGTTCGGTAAAATTTACTTTTCAGTTGTGTATTTTCAAATAAATGTGGGGCAATAAGAGTTGTAATTTTGAAAACCATTATTTTCGGAAAACCGTTACTATATGAATGAAAAGTTACCAAATGAATGGTTTAAACACAGTATATTTTGATTTGGTTAAATGATTTTTTTAAACCAAAAATGTCATTATCATAAAGTTACAGTTAATTTTACCAGACATTTTTCTTTCGTGTACTTTTCAAAATTCTGATACCAATGTACCAAAATCTGTGTAAATTGCATTTTATTGAATCTTTTTATAAAAATAATTAAGAAAATATATCAGGAAAATAATTTAACGAAGCTATTCAGTCTCAAAAGTAATTTTAAAGTAAGGCATTTTAACTATAATTGACATCACACAAAAAAAAATCAATGATTGTCAATAATTATTTTAGCTCATTTATCTTAGAAAGAAACTTCTGGAATTCAAATATCCTTCAGAAATTTTAAGTTGTAGAAAAATATTATTTTTACTGGATAAAATTGTACCGCACACTTCCGTTGTGTTTTTAATATAGGGCTTTTGTTTAAACTATTCAGTGAATCGGTATACTTGCTTACTCAATCATTCTCAACTGAAAACGAATTTTTAGACAGCGAGGAATAAAAAGATGATTCTATTTATCCAGGTTGCTGAAAGTTTTCTTTTCATCGGTTCTAAAAGCTTCAATCCTCATGTATTTTTCATGAAATGTAAACTTTGAAAGGGAAAAAAAACGTTTTTCTGTTTTACCCAAATTACTTTGCCATGTCATCAAGTTTAAACAGTTTGAATATTTATATTGTGAACCATAATTTCCATATATTTTGATGCATGGAAATCTGAATACACAGATTCATATTTTTCCAATTGTTTATAGAACTTCGATAATTTTTTATTTGTTGCTAAAAATTTATTTATTGACTGGTACACTGTGAAAAAAGTATGGTCAAATATTAGAATATAGAACTATTTACCGTGTTTTGAGAATGCAAAAAAATTCGCTAATTTTTAGCGAAGTGTAGTGATAGTGAATTTGGTGAAATAACACTACATTATGGTTTTAAAATACGTGATGAAATTTGGTAAATATTTTGATAAATTTAATATTGATTGATTATTGACTTTATAATTTTATGATTTTTGCGCGATGCACCTTGAGCATGGCATAAAAACCATTTAATTGGTTAAATTTACTTTCCAGTGTCATATTTTTTCTAAATGTGTGGTGATAGTAAGAATTTTAACTTTGAAAACCAGAGTTTCTAGTCATCCGTTACCATGCAAACGAAAATTTACCATATGAATGGTTACCATGTAATGTTTTCTTTAGAATTAATGTTTTTTTTTTTTTTTTTTTTTTTTGTTCACCAGAAATGTCATTATCATACAGTTCGGTAATTTTACACAATTTGTTTTCTTATTACAACAATATTTTTTTTTATGTTTACTTACAATTAATGTACTACTTAATTATTTCGTGAGTTTCATTAAAATCGAAATATAAACTTTGAATCCCTTTACCATGTCAAAATAGGCACAACATTCCTTCTCAATAAATATAATCACTAAAATTTTTCTTAGTGTAAATTTTTTAAAGCTGAAATCATTTTTATAACTAGATATTCTTCCTATAACTGACTTTCACACAAAAACTCAAGTGATGAGACTCATGTATAAAAAGTTTTTTTGCAAGCATTTGATTTTAAAAAATAATCATTAATTATTTTCCAACTTGAACTCCTTTTATATTATAAATTTAAGAAATGATAGTTTGAAACTGAGAGGACCTTGTTGGCGCAAACCTTTCTGTTGCATTTCCTTTCAGTTATTAAAAATATTGTATTTTGAAGTTTCATTTAAATAAGAAATATATTCACCATAATGTGACTCTTTCTATTATTATTTCAGTACCTGCCTTATCTATATATTTTACTTTAAACTAATTGTTGCAAGTGATACATTATCTACCTGTGCTTGATGTGTTTTTGATGATAAAGTTAGGTATTATGTTTCATAAAATAAAAATCCATTTAAAATCTTAGAACTATAAAAAAGCTACAGCAAGAAAATATAATATTCAACAAAAATATTTGTCTTTAATAGAAATCAGTTCCATCAAAAATCTCCAACTGATATTTAAACCTACATCGATTTTTGTTTGATACATATTGTTTTGAAATACGAAATGAATGTCAGATTTTCGTTTCATGTTTAAAATTTTTTAATGCTTTAATATTCTTTAATTATTACAGGATTTTTTAATTATTACAGTTTTAAATTTCTATAATAAATTAAAAAATAGTTTGAGTTTATTGCATGCCATCAATAAATAAGAAATTTTTTTTTCAGTTTCGAAAATTAAATTAGTTGAAACTTAGTGCTATGCAGAATTAAAAAAAATATCTGTTCTAGATTTGAAATTTTGCTAATAACGAATTGGATATCATCCCGTTTAGGTATGTAAGAATCATTTCTTCAAAATATATTAACCCCTTAAAGATCGGTTAATTTTCAAGGAAACAGTCATAAACATACCTATTTTTTTGGCTTTTGTATTTGTATTACGTATTTGATTGGTGCTGCATCTAGTTTAAAATAAACTAACTATCTACAATTACCTTAAAAATATCCTGGTACTGCCATCTGGTGTGTAAAATGAGAAATAAAATGTTTTTCAGGTAAAAAAAAATTAATAAGTTTTAATCTTATTGACGCGTTATTACTGAACTCTCCAGCCCGTCAATATCACGGGAACGAGAAATAGAGGGCGAAACCTCGACCCGTAATTTTCACGGGAGCGAGAAGGAAGGGGTTAAAGGGTAACTTATTCTGTTTATTATAAAATACATCAAAAAAAACAAGAAAAATATTTATCTAGATAAGCAGAAAAAAGTTGTTTGTTGTCGAAGATTTTTAATGCATCATACAAATGAAAAATCATGTTTCTGTACAAACCCAGACTGTATTTTCCACCCACTTAAGTATATCTAAATTGAAATGTATAAAACAAAAGTAGCAAAGGAAATAAAACAAAATTAAAAATATGACCACTGAAGCCGACGTCTTCAGGGGGTACCGGCGCCAGTGGCCAAAAAACAAAACCTTTTCTATTGAGGAAGATGGCAAAAGCCTAAAAACCTTCCTCAGTACCCCGAAGGTTTTGTTTAAAAGTCCAGGAGAAAAAACATGCAAGACATAAAACTATTGGAATAACTAACTAGGAATTTTCACAATATATTGATAATGATTATGGACATATTATTACGGGAAATTTGGAGATTGTTGGTATTGAAGATTTAATTAATATTTTAAGCAAAGGTTCAAAATTTAGGACAAGATTTAGAATGAATAAAGAAGATTTTATTTTGTCCATTAAAAAAGATCTTGATTTATTTATAGCAAAAATTTCCAGAAAATATCATTGGCCCGTTGAGGGTTTTTCAGAGTGGAAGGCTAAAATTATTGAAAAGGTTAATTTTAATTTATTTAATACCAGTTTTGGTTCTTTTCCCAGTGGTACTATAATTGATTATGATTTGTCTAGTAATATTAAAAACCTTAAAGATAAATTTATTGTTACGGTAGTGGATAAAGCTTCAAATAATTTATGTATTATGTGTAAATATTTTTTTTAAAATTTGATTATTGGAGAATATAACGCAAATAATACTTATTTAAAATCAAAAGTAGATAGGAAGGTTGTTGAAAAAATAATTATTGCGTTTAGTAAAAAATTAAAATTTAGGTTAAATAGGATTAAATTTCCATATTTATTTCCTATTGTTAAATTTCATAAAAATCCTGTTAAATTTAGGTTTATAGCGTGTGGTACTAATTGTTACAATTCTAATATTAGTAAGAAGTTTTTTAGTTTTCTAAAAATTATTTTGCTTATAATTAAAAAGGAAAAAAATATTGTTATTAATAGTAATGTTGATGTTTTGGATTATATTAATAATAATGAAATATCCAACATTAATACTTTTGATTTTGAAAATTTGTATACAAGTATACCACACGAAAAGGTTATTGATATTTGTAGTGGCATTTTTGATAAATATTTATTTAATGAGAAAATTGATAAGTCTAATTGGTTGGATTTATGTAGGTTTAATCTTTTTGAGAATGTTCTTTTTAATGGTTTAGATTTTCATAAACAAATTATTGGAATTCCACCAGGTAATTCCTTTTCTGGTGTTTTTACTAATATTTTTTGCATGTTTTTGAAGCTAAATTTCTTGAGTATAATGATTTTAAAGCTTTTAGATATATTGATGATTTGATTTTGTTTAATTGTGATAATATAATTTTATTTATAATATTTATCCTACAGATTTGGTTTTGAAGAAAACTAATGAGGATTGTTTTAATGTTGAGTATTTAGATTTTAAAATTGTTATTGTGGACAAAATTATTAAAATTAGTGTTTTTGATAAAAGAAAAGCTTTTAAATTTAAAGTTATATTTTTCTGCAACTTTTATACTAAATTGTGTAATAAAATTTTTAAAAATTTAGTTTTTTCACAATTGGTTAGGATTAAAAATATTTGCAATAATGTTGAAAGTTTTCAAGAAGCTGTGAATAATTTTTTGAATAATTTGAGTAATAATGATTTTCCTTATAATTTTTGTAATGTTAATTTTTTAATTAAGAAAATGATTGAAGAATATTAGTTTTTTTATTTCTTTTAACAGGGCGCAATTCAAGACTTAACTGAGCAGCCCCAGTTAAGCATTCTATTAATATGTGACGTAATTTTTCTTTGACAACTTTTTCCTATCATTTTCTCAATCTGCGCATTTTAAAAGAGGGCGTTGTTTTTCTTTTGGTTTAAGTGATTCCATTTCATTTGGTTTGCTTTAGAGTTCGCTGTCTGACCTTGTTTATGTGAGTTTTTATTTTCTGTTGATTTTTATTTTCTGATAAATTTGTATGAGTTTCTTTTCTGTTTTAGTTTTATGTCTTGCATGTTTTTTCTCTTGGACTTTTAAACAAAACCTTCGGGGTACTGAGGAAGGTTTTTAGGCTTTTGCCATCTTCCTCAATAGAAAAGGTTTTGTTTTTTGGCCACTGGGGCCGGTACCCCCTGAAGACGTCGGCTTCAGTGGTCATATTTTTAATTTTGTTTTATTTCCTTTGCTACTTTTATTTTTGTTCTCTCTTTTTTTGAAAATTCTGCTGCTTTTTAGCGCATTTTTTTAAAAGAAGTTTTGTCCATTTTGTTTAGATATTAATTGTATTCTATTAGTATTGTAAATTGAAATGTGTAATATTGAAATGATCAATAAGTTGAAATGGGACATAAGTTGAAATGGGAAATAAAGTTTGACAATATTTTGTACTTGTACCATAGTGATTTTTACTCTGTGACAGTACTCAAAAATGTATTTTATATTTTAAACTTTTTCGCATTTCATTAAATATTAAAATTATTATGTTATAATATGAACCAAACCAAAATGCTATTTTTTTCTCCCTATTAATCACTAATTCTAAATGGTATTTTTCGTCCTGAAAATAAATAAAGCTAAATAATCTAAAATACTTCTCTAAATAATTTCAGTATTTAAGCAAAAGTTCTGCGTTATGTATATTGGACTTTATTTACCGAAAGCTACTAAATTTTTCAGTTATTATGCAAAATAACGGTTTGTTTCCAAACCGAAAAAGAAAATTCAGGTAAAATTACCGTGATGCATGGTAATGACATTTCGGGTGACAAAATCATAAATTTGGATAACAGAATCAAAATATTAGGTATTCAAACTCTTCACTTGGATATTTTTTCCGTTCATATGGTAATGGTGTAATTTAAGGTTTTCAAAATTATAGCTCTCATTATTAGACATTTAGTAAAAAATATGATATAAAACTGAAAAGTAAATTCCATCGAATAAATGGTTTTTATACCATGTTCGTAGGTATCAGGATAAAATTACTGAATTTTATCAAATGTACCTAATTTTATCACATATTATAAAACTATATTTTATTGTTAACTAGCTGTACCCTGCGTGCGTTGCAACGCTTTCAGTTTGAATTTTAATTTTGTATTTAAGTGTGTAAATGAGATTTGCGATTATGATTTGAAATGATAATTTTATTTAATGGTGAAATAAACCAGTGATAGTCTCAACAGTTAATTCTCTAGGATATCGTTAGTGAATTTTCAAACAGACATGTATGGTGATGCACGCGGACCATTAAACATATTTTTGCTGATGATCTGAAAAAAGTTTGAATCAATGGCGACATCAGGTATTTCTGTTGATATGAGCTGGCCAATTTGTCATGGTGTGATTTTTTCAATAAGCCAAATCATATGACAATTCTCTTTCTTTTTGTTCTTTTTTTTTTCTTTCTTTTTGCCATTACATAAAATACATCAAACACCGTGTCTCTCCAAAAACATGACGCTTTGCAATAAAACCAAGTATAGAGCTTAATACTTGTTTTAACTCACGTGCGGTAATGCATCATGAAGATCTGATGATGTTTGCCTAGGTTACAAAAGCTCTTTAATTTTAGCTCAAGCAGGATTGCATGTGAATGTAATAAATAACTCTGCCCATATGCGCACCGATACTTATAGCACCGAATGAAGTCATTTGGAAACACGAATGTACCGACATTTTTTCGCCAAGAATAGCTTCGATTATCTTGCTTGACCAACACCTCCTAGAAAGAGTAGGCCTCAGCACGGGTTACCAAAAATATCCTTTAGTAGTCCAAACGTAATGACATATTTCGTATTTTCAACCACTGCTCAGCTTAGTACCCCGAACGTAGAGACATCTTTCTTATTTTTCAACAACTGCGCAGTTAACTTCGTCATGTCGGACTACGAAATTTATCCGTGCTGAGGCCTTCCTTCTTCTAGGAGGTGTTGGCTTGACCCGATAACAACGTTGATAATAGCTCGGCGGGCGACGTTAAATCGGGTAGTTTCACTTTGCCTCCAGAAGAGCAAATTCCAGCTGTTTCATTCTTAAATTTTAGAGCACTACAAAACATACATGATTGATCCATTTTTCCGATGATGACGCTTAGGTGAAGACTATAGTTGGTTGTCGGTTCATAGTGAAATGTACTGAGATTCAAATCAGAGTATTGGCAGCGAAGTGCATTCTTGATTGATTTTCCTTCCTGCATCCCGTTGCTCTGATGTTTCCGACGAACGGGCTTGAGTAGTGCGTTCTCGATCGGATTTCATTCTTGCTTCCCGTTGCTCTGATGTTTCCGACGAACGGGCTTGGGTAGCGCGTAGTTGATTTTTTAACAGTCTTCTTTCCCGTTGCTCTGATGTTTCCAACGATCGGGCTTGAGTAGTGCGTAGTTGATTCGTTAACAGTCTTCTTTCCTGTTGCTCTGATGTTTCCGACGAACGGGCTTGAGTAGCGCGTAGTTGATTTGTTAACAGTCTTCTTTCCCGTTGCTCTGATGTTTCCGACGAACGGGCTTGAGTAGCGCGTAGTTGATTCGTTAACAGTCTTCTTTCCCGTTGCTCTGATGTTTCCAACGAACGGGCTTGAGTAGTGCGTAGTTGATTTGTTAACAGTTTTCTTTCCTGTTGCTCAGACGTTTTTAAGGAACGGGCTAAAGCATTGTGTTCTCGATTAGTTTCAAGTCTTTCTTTCCCGTTGCTCCAATGTTTCTCTGAAACACGGGTAGTTCTCTTTTTGCTTGCTTCAGATGTTGATTGACTAAGAGCGATTCGTTTAGGCGGCATATTTTTGCAAATATTCTCTCTCAAACAAAAAGAAATGTAAAAGTTGACAGTGGCCGCAAATTTGCTAAATCTAAAATTCACATATTTATTTTAAGTAATAAAAAAAGCAATAAAAATGAAATAATATAAATAAAAAATATAATAATGATAAAATTTAAAACAAAAATCTATTTTTTAAATGAAAGAAATAAAATGATTGGGAATTCGAAAACTTTGTAATAATAAACATTCTAATAGTTTTCAAATGACAACTGTCAGCAATGAAACCTTCAAAAACTATATTTAATTGCATAATAAATATAAATAATTATTGAAAACTTGCAATTTGAATAAAAGTTGCTTTCGCCTTCATTTTTATTAAACAGTTTTCACAATACTAAATCCGTGATACGACTAATAATTACGAAATCTATTCTCGTTGATTTTACGTGCTTGTGCTCACCTGACATAAAGAAACTTGCGAGAATTATAATTAAATATTAAAGAATATGTAATTTACTTTTCTAAAAGAATAGAGCTATAAGATAGAAAATATCACTGTCGTTATCTTCAAGATATTTGAAAACTGAATAGCTTATAGCAAAATTTAAAACAATGGCTAACTTTTAACCAATCAGAAAATTCCATTTCGATTTTCGCTGATATCGCTGGAACGGTTTATCGCAGAATGTTCTAATGTCGACATAAACCTTCCTCGTGCTTTGAACTATCTGTATGCCAAGTTTCACAGCTTTCTGTCGGATGGTTTAGGAGTCTATAGGTGACAGACAGACACACATTCACTTTTATATATATAGATTAAAAAAAATCATTACCAAAGAGCGTTTATAAAATTTTTCAACTTCTAGTTGTTTCCATGAAGCCATAGACACAGTAAATTTTAGCATATTCTGGAAGATATATCCATGCTTTTTTCCCTGATGCATCGAAAGCTACAATTTTTTTAGTATGTTAATATAAATGGTTCTTTTCCATGACTTCCAATTGAAAGCAAGAATAAAGGTAACTCTGGGCTAAAATATACCTGAGCCATTCTCAGAATAAAATAAACTCTATGACACATTTAATCATCTTGTATTTGAAGAGGAAAGCAACAGACTCACGGCAAATTAAGTAGGAAACCTGATTAGTCCATTACTAGACTGGCTATAACGTTTTTTTGCCTTAGTCTTCGCGGAAAAAATGTCTTTTTTTTATCTAAGGAAGAAAATAGTTATTCCTCTGCGATAAATGTTTAGCCAAATTTTCCTTATAATACGAATCAGAACATTTATATTGTTATACAATTTAAATTCATTTTTGCATTTCCTTATTTTAGTAAAAAAAAAAGAACGTACGTTTGGAAAAATCAAATAAATATCTAAACGAAAAGAAATTAAAATACCATAAGAAAATATGGAGAACTAATATTGTACAAGGTGAAATTAAACCTGTTTAAATGCCGTATGATATTTGAAGGTGGTTCTTATAATCGCTTAGCAATTTTTGCATGTTTCTTAAAGGTAATAACGTACCCTTTTCTGATCTTAAATTTTTTTACAATACTTACTCAACAGATTTCAATAGCATTTTTGTCTTTTTCTCGCTTTAATATTAGTTTCTGACCCCTAATATGTATATGTCTTTAAATTCGCTTTTGACTAAGATTTTAAAATTTTATTTTACTACACACCCTGCATAATTCTCGATTTCCTTATGATATAAATTTTGGCTTTTTGTGCTGTTGACTACTCAATGATGGAACAATACTATGTTAATATTATTTTGAAAAATATATTGACACGCATTTTATAAATATTCCTATCGGTTGGATATAAGAGTTCTTATAATTGCAAGAGGTTTCAAATGGATAACATTAGTGCCGTCGAATGCTTTTTTTAAAAAAAAAACAAATTTTGTTCGAACGCTATTTTAAACTTTAAAGCATTTTTCAGGAAGGATTTCCATTCAACAATTGATTTTTCTACCTTTTTTGTATCTTACGTTATCTTTGTTAGTTTTGCTATGTTTTCTCAATCTTTGATATCATCAACTGTGTTTAATTTATTGGTTAAGCGATTGCGAAAACCTTTATATTGAGAAGAATATATTTCACAATTTCTTTCAAATGCTTACGTGTACATAGTAAAATTATTGTAAAAGTGAAATATTTTAAAAGTTATGACTGATATCTTTTCCATATTATTTTGGAATTTTTAAACAATATTTACAAACATATTAAAAAACACAAAACCGTAATGATTACGCTAAAAAAGAAATAGTTTTTTGTTCAACCTCCCCTACCTACCACATTTGCCTTTTTGGAATTAATTTAACTCAAGCGCATTACGTTGATAGTAAATACCAGTTTAAATTTTATTTATAACATTTTAATTGGTAAATTTTCTATCTAAAGAATGTTCTTTATTTAAATTAATATAAATAACGATGTTTTTATTTACCACTTCCATTATAATCGGTCGTACTTTTTTTCGTAATAGTGCAATTAAAATATTTTTCTCATCACGGCCGAAGCAGAAAATTGCCAAACAATTTAGATAAGTTAGTACGTGACATTTAGCGGCTAAAAGTTTTTCGATAACATTAAGGAAATAAATAATTTTTATAGGTTAATTCACGTTCTTGATTAGAGAAATAAGGGAAAAAGAGCCTTCGCGTTAATAGAAAGTTGGATTAATTTTTACGAGCCAATAAGGAGTCTGATAACTAAATAAAAGTTAAAAGAAATTTCATTTTATATAATTTGTAAATAATTTATAACTGCTTAAATGTAACAACAAAAAAAAAATTCAAACATTAAACTGTATAAAATTAATTTGAATTTAAAAAATATTAATTATATATTTTTTTATAAAATTTATAAATATACAAATTACATATATTTATAAAAATAAATATATTAATAATATATAAATATACAAACTATAGTATATTGTTAGGTAATTATTAAACTGTATAAAATTCATTTGAGTTTGAAAAATAGTAAATAGATGATTAGTGTTTTTTTAATTCTTTTTTAAGCTTATCAGATTGAAAATTTTGAACAACATTTGGAATGAATTATCTATAAATAGATTTTGGTTCATTAAGGAGTCTTGAACCAAAAAAAAAAAAAAGAAAAACAATGTGGTCGGATTGAATAGATAAATTTTTCTATTGAATCTATAAAACTACTTTAAAAAAAACTATTAAGAATTTCAAAAAAAAGAAGAAATATTTTGATAAAATGATGTTATTGGTTAGATTGATTAGAGAGATAAGAAAAAAAGAGCCTTCCCTACAATAGAAAGTTTAATTAATTTTACGAGTCAATTGGAAACCTGATGACTAAGGGAAAGTTGGAAGAAATTTTGTCTAATATAATTTGTAAATAATTTATAGCTGTTTAAATGCAACAATCTAACAATTATTATTCAAAAATTCAATTTTTAAATTTTATAAAATTTATTTAAATATTAAAAATATTAAATGTATAATTAGTGTCTTATTTTTTTAGAAACTTATCAGGTTGAAACTTTCAAACAGTTCGAATGAATTTTCTATTAATAGATTTCAGTTAATTAAGAAATATTATACCACACAAACAAAGTAATCGGGTTGAATAGTTGACTTAAAAAAAACTACTTTTATGTTAAAAAAAACTTCAAATATTTCTAAAAAAAAGTATTTCGATAAATCGGCGTTAAAAGTAGAGTCATTCAATGATAGTTTAAAATTGCTTCGTAAATTTCAACCGATTTCAGGAGACTCAATTTTCTATTCCCGATTCATTTCATTCAAAGGGATTTCATTAAATTTTGTCTATGACGAATGGGAAAAAATAGACGTTTTTGAAGAATTTCTCTTCCCTAAAAGTTCTAAAAGGCAATTTAGGAATTTTTATGACTAACATGAAATACATGAAAAATAAAAATTTAAACATTGAAAATTGAACCGAAAAAGGCAACTCTCTGAGTTTTGTTTGAAATATTTTAGTGTTAAAAGTTATATTTTTGAAGCAACTTATGCTAACGAAAGTGAAAATAATGAAAAATAAACCTTTGTTATATAATTTTTAATTTTGTTATTTATTTATCATTTACAAGTACAGTTAAACTAGCACTATGTTACCAACCTTTGAAAATTTATTAGCTTTTGGAAACATGAATTTTGGTGCTCTGAAAAGTTTAATGACCAAACAAAAAACAAAACAATTCGCAGACAATTGTTGCCTGTTTTCAGAGTTTTATGAGAATATCTAGAATTCAGTTTTAAAACTTGTTCTACTTTTGCTAAAAAACATTTTTTAAAGTGTAAAAGTTGCCCCCATTTAATATTGTTTCAAAGCTTAATGTTATAAGTTATTACTTTATTTTTAAGCAGCCAATATTTTACTTTTTAAAAAATTCTATTGTGTCTGAATTCTCTATTTCCCCTTACTTTTTATGTAAAATATTTTGGAAATAAAACTACTCTTTTGACAGAAATATTTTTCTGAAAAATCGTCGGTTTATCAGAATGCAATGGACCTTTGCATTTTATCTATATTTCAATAAAATAAAGGAAAGAAGTATTTTAAGAAATTTTTTCATCAGCACTTTAAGAATTTTTAGCAGAAAACAGTTCAAAAACCTAATTATAAAGTTCTATCAAAATGTTCTGTTTATAAAAATGAAATGGCTCTTTGAATTTTAACTATCTTCAATAAAATAAAGCAGAGAATCTTTTGCCAACATTTTATGAGTTTTTATCAAAAAAATAGTTCAATTCTCAAATTACATTAAAAAAAAAAACACTTTACGCTAATTCCCCATCATGTTTCATTCTAAATATTTTTTTTCTAAATTTAGCAAAAAAGGCATTGTAAAAAACAAAGAAAAATTATTAGCCTTATCTTTATACCCAACTGATATGGTAACATTAAATATTTTTTTTTACATTTTCAATTTATTTTCACTTTATACTTCATATATGTGATGCATTCTCACCTATCATTAACACTTACAGTTTTATTGGTGGTATTTTTTTAAATTTTATTTATAATGAAAAACCTATTTTGCACAATTGCTTTAAATAAAAGTTTTTTTTGATGAGTTTATTTCTTCTAGAATTCAGATTTCCTTTACAAACAAATTGGTAGTAAATGCAAAACCTCTCGATACTTTTGAATAATCAATAGATAGTTTATAAACCAATAAAAGCTAAATAAAAATGTTTCCCTATCAATCAATACATAATTGTTTCTAACTTTTAAAGAATATAATATATATAATAAATTTTTTAAACAGCTGCTTGATTTATTAATCTCTGGAAGAATTTAAGTTTTATAAAAAGAAAATTTATTTTTGCATGGATAAAAGTGGAAAAGTTGATTAAGATAAAGGTAGTAAAACTATTTGCTTAGAAAAACTCTTATCAAACTATTCCTAAAAAGTTCTGAATGCCTTTGAATAATTTTTTTTGCTTAAGTTTGTAAAAATTCCTTTAAGAGTTTGTAAACTATTGCTGTTCATAAAAAGGTAATTAAAGTGTTTTCTTCTTATGTAAAAATAATTAAATTGCTGCTTAGAAATCCGTTTTTAATGAGGTGACACAAATTACTGTGTTTGAAAACTTTTTTTATTGTTACAATCTTAGCATTTTTATTCCATACCTATAATTTTTACTCGTCGAAACTGTTATCGATAGTGTAAATAAAAACGGAATAAATTATCGAATAAATAAAAAGTGAAAATGTTTGAAATTTTTAAATGTAACACAGCTATCATGCAAAAGTATCCAGAATATATTTTTAACATATTATCAACTAATTAAGCTACATTTCAGAAACTTTGCCTTTAACAAAAAATGAAAAATACAAAATTCCAAAAGTGTCCAAAAAGCATTTTTGGTGGTATCAAGGAAAAGGGCCTTTTAGTGAAGACGTTTTAAATTAGAGATTTATAAAACTTTAATAGGACGCTCTATTATTAAGATCATCAAATTAAATGGAAAAATTAACTGGTCTGTATATTATCTAAAAGTGATGAAAAAAGTAACAAAGATTTTTGTTGTAAAAGTCTTCATGATTCAAAAGAGGTGAAGTTTAAAACTACGATGGCTAAATGATTAAACTATTATTTGATCTTTCAATGTTAGAAAGTGTTCAAAGCTTGGCTTTAAATACAACCTTTCTTTTATTTTCAAATCTCTGTTTACCCGTTCTTCGAAAGGAATAGAAAAATTAAATAATAAATCTTTTTTAACTTTACGAAATCATGCACCAAACTGAAAGACAAAAACCGACAAAGTTGTTAAAGATAAAATATTTCCAATTTTGCATTCTTCATTATTTTTTGCCTTTTCTGGTGGCTTTACATTATTTGATTAAGGAGAAAGCGTTTATTGAAATTTATCCCATTAGAATAAAGATTAACTGTATTTTGCTATGTATTTTGGAACTGTATTTGTATAATTTGTATTTTTGGAACTATATTTGTATATGCAAAATGGTGCTGTTGCTGGAGACAATCTTACAATAGGCAGAATTTACCAAATCAAGCAATTATTTTCCACTTTTTCTCTACTCATCCCTTTCTGTGTAGAGGAGAGTATGAAATCTATTTCCATAGTACTTATAATTTCCTAAATAATAAAAGCAATTTAAACGACAAAAATTTTATTAAGATTTTATATCAGACTAGGAATTAAAAAACAAATTATGTTATGTCAACATATTTTGTATTCTTGTTTTGTTTTATGAAGTTAATTAATTTGTACGGTGAATGGATGGCTCATACACGGCTTTTTTTACAATACAGAATCAAGTGTCAAGGTTCAACGGCACTATTCCTTTTTAAATAGATACGAAAAGTTATCAAGCCAATATCTGCGCCAATGATGCTTATCAATCCTCTGGCCCTTAGGTCCCTTTACACAAACTGAATTAAATAAAGAAATATGCAGCAATATTAAATACATGATGGTTAGAACCAAAATTGCAAACAAGATATTTAGTACTAGGGTGAAAAACTGCTGACTTCTCTTAATCTAAACATTAAAAAAGCAATTGGTTCACTTAAAGTAGCAAAGGATGCATTGAAAAGACACGTAATAAATGCCCGGGGATTACTTTGGGGAATAATTTTTTTGTCTGTTACATGGGAATTTTTAACGGATTTTCGAGACTCTGATTTTAAATTTGTAATCGGTTTCACTCTCTAAGCTACTGTTTTTATGCAATTTAAGAATATTTTTTTTTTATATTATTTATAACCGTCATTGAACAGCCGATCAGATTTAGGTTAAATGACTACTAATGTTGAACTCCGGAGCCTTGTAATTTTGAACCCAAACCAGAAAACAAGGGAACTCCTAGATCAAGTATTGGGAAAAATTCCCTTTCGTGGAGGACTTTTTGATGGAACTAACCCGCATTTGGGTTACATGTAGAGGAAAACAACGAAAACCTCTCAAGTTTAAGTCAGTACTGTGGTGGGTACGAGTGGGGGGCAGAATTCGTATCGACCTGGTTCGTATATTCGTATAGCTGGGATTCGAACTGCGTTCACCTCATTGGAAGACAAACGCTCTATCCCTTGAGTGACCATGTAATTTAATAATGTAGTCGGAACCAGTTTTTCTTGTCCCCACTTATCTACCACGTAGGGAGTGATAGGAAAAACACGATAATGCATTTCTGTTTATAATGCGATACGTTAAGCTAATGTGTTTTTTTGTCTAAAGTGTTAATCTCAAAGGAACAGGCAGAAAAGTGTATATATGCATATACGTTATTTATAAACTTGTACATTCAGAAAAAAAAGAAAATGAAACTACTTTAAAGGTATTTAAATATTGAAATATAATTTTATTAACAAGACTGAGTAGAACTTATGAAATAAAATTAGGACAATATTGGCAAACGGTTGAAAAAAAAACAGTAAATTAACTACTTCATTTTGACAATTAGTTGTAGAAAACATTTGGCTCTAGGAAGTTTAGCAAGAGTTGAATCAACTGTAAAACTGCCATAAAGTTACATTTTTGACTTATAACTGGTGACTCTCCACGTTCATTGATATCTATATATAATCCTCTTAGCCTATAATTTGTTGAAATACTGAACAATTTTCTTAGCGTTTTCTACCATACTCAGTTGGAAGTTGAGAAAACACCATTGCGGTACGTGATTTGAGTTATCATCCGCGACTGCATAAAATTTCGTCCTATTTCGTTATCAAATCATACGAATATGCTTTCAAAACGATATAAAAGCTTTTAAAAGTTAAACACGTCAGACAGAAATGTAATATGTGATTTCTTTTAAAATATATATCATATAATTATTTAAAAAGTTTATAGTTTCGTAGTCTTACTGGAATCTTAGACTTGGCGACGTGTTTCAATAAGCACGAAGAACATTCGTTTTTGAAAAAGGAACAACTATATGAAGCTGCAAGAGCATTGGATTTGATTGGATTACAAAAAATGACAGAAAATCGTCTACAAGAAACAATATTCATTATTCTTTCAGATGTTACTTTAAATACAAAAAGAAGGCTGTGCAACGTCGATTCCAGAGTTGGCGATGTTGATATACGCTCGAGCTGAGAGCTTAGCATCCATTTGGCGCCTACTTAGAAGCAAACAGGCTCTCTCTCAATAAGGATAACGGTTTTATCTTAACTTGCGACAGAGATGAATGTAAAAATAAGTTTTGTGATGTAAAAATAAGCATTTTCCGTATCGGATGTCTTCAAAATCATAATTACTACTGTCATAACCAAAAATTGGCAAACTACACTGGCTGTCATGGCAAATAAAATAAAATACTTAAATATTTTAAATTAAAAAAAAATAATTTCATTGTACTAGAAATCAGAATGTTATTTTTTGTAACCTTAAATATGTGCTTCAAATAAGATTTGACAAAGTTCATTAGAGATTGAAAAAAAAAAAAAAAAGCACAAACATACATTTTGTTTACACATATATTACACATGAAATACATTTTGTTTAAATGACAATACTTGCAAATCAACAAGTTTAAATTATTGCAAAAATGACAGTTGTTTTGCAACATAATATTGACTTTTAGACTGTAAAAATTTTTCGAAATGCGAGCTAATAAGAATGAAAACCAGATTTTCCTTAAACTGTTTTCATATGAACGGGAAAATTGCCAAATAAATGGTTTAAATACTGCATATTTCGGTTTTATTATCCAGAATTATGATCTTTTTTTTTTTACCAAAAATATCATTACCCTTCAGCACAATAATTTTATCAAAATGGTTTTCTCCATGTGGTTTTCAAAAAGCGAAAAGTTACCTAGGTGACAAATATCAGCTTACCCAGGAAGCTTTACCAGATCTACTTACACGCTGAACTTCCGCTACCACTAAAACTCATAGGGGGGTGAGGAGAATAATACTAGTTAAATTACCTTACTTAATTTTATGGAAATGAAATATTTGGTAATAATAAAACTGATTCTGGTAATAGAACCAAAGATATACGGTATTTTAACAATTCGTATCATAACAGTTTACTAGAAATTTTGATTCTCAAAATTTTAGCTCTTATCACCACACTTTCAGTAAAAATACAAAACTGAAAAATAAATTTAACGGAACAAATTGGTTTTATGCCTTATTTTAAGGTATGATAATATTACTAAATTCCGCATTTATGCAATTTTATCATATTTTATAAAACCACATTTTATTGTTAATTTTACTAAAATCATTATGAGAAATTCGGTAAAAAATACCGCGCTTCTTGATATTTTCATAGAGCCAGAAACCTGATAAATCTATATTCTGGTAGTTTTGACGATACTTCTTTCTCAGTGGATGGTAATGACTATATGAATAGTCTTAAATGAGTAAAATTGTCTTAATAGTCTTAATAAAATAGTCTTAAATGAGTTTTTTGTGAAAATTTAAAAGTACAAGCTTAGAATAACGAAAAAGAATATGAACGTAGAGTAGAATATCCAGAATTCAAGTGATACAAAAGAAAATCAACTAAAATATAAGAAGTTATTTTGAACTTTAGAAATAGAAACACTAAGTATATGATTGATTATTTTAAAATCATTTTGATTACAAAAGAATAGAAATCGGTAAAGTTTATAACTGGTTAGTTCTAATTTTCGTGAGAGAAAAATCTTGAAATTTGCAATTGCAGTATTAACAGATAAATCAAGCTCAACTAGCATAAGGAGTCAAAATAATTATTTCAATCTTTTATATTAAGTATCGTGCCATCATTATAAATTCAACAAAAAAAATATTAAGTATTATATGGGCTTTTCTAGGAATATTCAGTTGACAGGTTTGCTTTAAAAACAAAAGGTAAAAGTTCTTTTTTATAGCTTTTACATTTTGAACTTGGCTTTAAAATACCAAGCATCTTTAGCGAACTGTAAACGTTACGTCTTATGGGTTTTTTTTTCATTGTATGAATAAGTATGTATATAAATAAGTATATTATGAGAATAAGAACGTAAGGGAAAATGTAAATTAAATTGGGCTTTCATATTTGGGATCTCTGACGCTCTTTTTTAGGATAAATCATGTTTATTATTTTCCATTTTAGTGATTTACGACGTCGTAAACAGATCGAGTTCGAGACGAAAAGATTCCTATCTCTAAATGAGTTGTGTTTTGGAGGGAACAAAAGAAATCTTGGAAAATAGAGATAAAATCTTTCTAGAGTACTATTTGATATACCAACCATGCTTCAAATAAGATTTGTGCGACACAAAATATTTTCAACTTTCGTATATCGTTGATATTATAATTTACTTGGGGGATAAAGAAGTTATTCATAAAGGTCACTGTTACTATATTCGGAAATAAATATTTTTTGAGAGAAAAATTGCATTTTCAATTACTGAGTAGTTTGAGTTCAAATTATGCAGTTAGTTTAGAAGGTATTAAAAGATAGAAAATGAAATACGTTAAAAAAATGCGAATCGTAGTTTAATGTAATATTTTTTTTAATTCATATTCTAAATAAAAACCTCATTAACGACTAGTTAATTAAAAAGGACTTCAAAAATGAATTTAGTATACATGATATATACACTATATATACAAGTTTGCAAACACTGATTTTAAATAAGGAACCATCTAATGATTCAATTGACAATATCCAAAAAGTCAACCTCTTAAACTCTCCCTATTGGAAATTTATCGAAATATCCAACAAAAATCAATACATGTTATGTTAGCTGATAATATTTTTTTAGTAATATTAAGAAATCAACTCTTTCCATACCTCTTAGCTAAAAGAAGAGATAGCGAATTTTAAATTCTGTCAGAGTACAACTGAATTGTTGTTATGTTGAATAACACAGAAGCAAATGCCAGCAAATAAAGAGTTTAATAAAACATAATATGCGGAAATAATATCGTGCACACACAGTGCTATGCAAAAGGAATACAACTGAATCAACCAACAATCAGTCAGCTTCTTCAACTAATATATATCTATTTCCTCTATCGGGAATTCGTCACATTAAATTATGCAACTCACGCAACTTTCCTGAGAGGGAGAAGAAAAATGAGATTTTATTTGCATATCATCAACATGAATATTAAGGTTTATTATGCATGCTTATATATATTAATAACGCTGGGAAAAAATTTTTTGTTGATATTTTACAACTACTTGATCTTGCCTAAATCTGGAACGGGGATTTCAAATCTGAAAGTAATTTTGCTCTTTAAGCTACCGATTTTTTCAATTGACATTTCTAGTCTATTTAATGGCGCAATGTACAAGTTTAAAAACGCTATATGTATATATAACAGGAGGTACAGGAGGTTACATAAATGTTGGAACAAACTTCTACGGGAGTTAAGATACATCATCTGGATTAAATTTGCATAAAAACCCATGTGCCACCGCGTAATCGTCGTATGCCGCTAGGGACGCTTTCCTATTATCTCCCCATTATTGCCTGTACAAAAATACTCACAGAAATTGGTCATAATAAGGAAGCACCCCTAGTGGCATATGAGGACATTTCCGGAGGGATCCTATGCAGCTTTAATCCTAATGATGTGCCCCATCTCCGCTAGAAGTTTGTCGCAACATTTATGCGACTCCGTGTCATATATGACGTAATTAAACTTGTACATTTCGACAAAAAAAAGACTAAGTGTCGAATACTAAGAAAAAAAATCTGTAGCTTAGAGAGAGAAACCAATTGTAGATTTGAAATCAACGACGAGAAAATATTCAGACCGGTTAAAAAATTACCTGCAAAAAAAATAAATAAATAATAAAAAAAAACATTGTCTTCCAGTGTAAATTTTTTGTAATTATATATAGACCTTTATGTTCTGACGTGTTTTGATCAATATACATCATGAAACAAGAGTTTTTTTTCTATCGAAACGGAAGTTTTTGCATAAACAATTCATATTATTCTAAATATTACTAATATACTAGAATAATATTCTAAATATAAATATATCGATTTATGGATCTATTCAGTTCTCTATAATGACAATAATATGTATTAATATAATCTAATCTCTTTAATTTAAAAGTTAAACAAAGCTAAAAATGTCTGAAAGGATGAAGTTTTATTAACTTAAGGATTAAAATGAAGTTATTTAGTTCGTTATTCCTGACTGCTCAATTGACGGAAATCCAAATAGAAGAAAAGGAAATTACTCTTCACTGCAAGTAAATGAAATCAGGAATCCAATTTAAGCAGTCAATTTTACTTATAATAATTTTCAAAAGTGCAAAACAAACAGTAATTTAACGACAGATTTAAACTTCAGCTTAAATGTAAACATAATAGCAAGGTACGAATTTGAATTACGAGCTATTTAAATTGTTTGGGTGAGTTTTAAAAAGTTTGAAATTTTATCACTAGAGGACAGCCAATTTTATAAAATTTGCATCCAGTATAAGTTAATAATTTAATATAAAAATTTAAAAAAAAATATTTTTTTAATTTTTTCCCCCGCATATTTTTGCTGATGTAAGAATATCTTTTATGGTGGTGGAGTGTATTTATAATGAAATAAAATATCTATAATAAATTATACTATAAATATATATAAATAAATATATATGATAAAATTGCTTGTTGTAAAAAACATTCATACAGACTGTTATTACCAGATGAAATGAAGCATTTGCTTTTAACACAGGCCGAACCTTACTTTCACAATTGCTATCCTAATACAATTCAATAATACACATTTGTGCTAAAATATCATATTAGTTTAGATCTAAGTCATATGTCAGTTCAGATAAGTGAAAATAAGTTCATAGTATTATGTCTGATTGTATCATTTTGATTTATCTACGTATAGTTCTGATTTCACATATAAATTGTATTAAAGCTTAAATTAGTACAGTGAGCAAAAAAATAAACGGATTCATGCTCTAGGACTCATTCTTAAGGTGAGAGAGGGTGATCTCAAATATGCTAATTAGTTAGAGCAGATGATATTTTAAGTTACGAAATCAAACGCATAAAAATTACTTTCTCTGAATAAACATGTCTTTTTTTTAAAACCGATTTTGATGTCTGACCCCAAAATATAGGAGGTAGTCACAATTTGGGTCGTATGATTCTCATAGTTTTGTCAGGAGAGCGATCCAAAGCTAGGACCCCTTAATGTTAATTTCCCTTTTTGCCCATTTCGGCATATCTCGTGAAATTTTTAAGCGAATCCAAAAAAAAATTGCATCAAATTATAAAATTTGTTTATATAAAGATAATTCCATACAAAAAAAAACAACTTTTATAAACATTTATTAGCCGACCAGGTGGCCGAGTGGTTAGAGCGCCTCACTACGGAGCCGCTGGTTGGGGGTTCGAATCCTGCTCAGGGTATGGATGTTTCTTTCTCTCTCTTTGTGTTCTATGTCCTTTCTCCTTTTTGTGTGAATGTGACCTGCCCTATAAACGGGTTTGTGGTTGTGTGACGTGGGCGACGCTGCTCCACTGCCGTGGCTTCGCCACAGGTGCCCACTGGGTAACGAAAAGAGAGTAAGCAGTTCTGGCATCTTCTGAGGCCAATGGGTCTTCGTCCCAAGTACCCGCCATTAAAAAAATAAATAAATATTTATTATTATTTATTATTTTATTTAATAGTTGTCGCAATAATTTTGAATTGTAATGTATAAAATTCTTTATATTATATTAAAGAATGGGGTTTTACATGGCAAAATAAAAAAATTGAGAGAAATCGGGCGAATAGTTGCTAAACCAAATTTAAAAAAATATTTTGCACACAGAACATACAAGTTTTAGATGTACCTGTAATCTAATGCATTATAAAGATTTATCTGTACGCAAAGACCTAATTTCTCATTTCAGTTCAGATGAGTTCATATAAAATGCATTATTCAGATTTATCTGTGTGAAATTATCTGTGAGAGTGTTTTCAAATTTTGTTTTATCAAGTTTAGACAACGCCATAGTCTTTTTAGTTAATTAAACATTAAGTCTGAATATAAACTACAATTTATTTTCCACTTTTTGGCTAAAAATTTGCCAATTTTCTTTTCTTATATTCTTTTACTCAATTTTTTTAATCATTTTAACTTGGTACAAACATATTGGTCTTAAACAATACAAGTACATTTAATTTTCGTCAACTTTTTAAGAAATAGAAATAATTTAAGCATTTGCTACTATTACATATTTCAATCTAAAAAATTATTCGGGTTACTCATTAGCAATAAAATAATCATTAAAAGAGGATAAAATTATTTTTTCTATATTTTTCTCCTTGTTTTTCTCATTTCTTCATTTCCTGTCTTTTAAGACACGCTTTATGCTTTTTAGCAAACTAATGGTATAGCATCCGCCAAATATTTTTTTTACTTAATTACTTATCAGATAATTATGTGCTCAAAGCAAGTGTTTTTATGGAATTAGAAAAAAGCAGGGGTAATTTTAAGTCTTTGTAAATTTCAATACTTAAAAGATTTTTTTTAAAAACATTTTAATGGGTCTTTAGGAATTCTACATTTTCTAAAACAGAATATAATTATTTTATAGTTTAAAGTAAAATACTTTTTTAATTATGTGTCAGTGGAAGTAGTTGTAGGGCACAAGCAGTTTTAAAAAATGAAAGAATGCCAACGTTTTAAAGTTAATATATTATTCATTAATTAATTTTTTGTTTTGTTTTAAATCTCATCTGGAACGAAACTGAACCTTTTTAACAAAAAAGTTACATATTTTCAATGAATAATATTTATTAAAAAATGACTCGGGTTATTAGCAAATCAAATAAAAAAACTCGTTTATGAAATTTAAATGTTTTATTTAAGTACCAAGTTATTAAGTTAAAAATTTATTTAAGTTGCTAGGATGCATGTACATTTCGATTTTTAAGATTAACTCTCACAAGAATAAAACTGTATCGCTGTTGCAAAATATTTCCATATTTTCACTGAATATTATTAATGAGAAAATGACTCGGTTTAGTAACTTTTTCAAATAAACAACTCATTTGTGACATGAAGTTCTTTTTTTTATATTGCTAGAATGTATGTACATTTCTAATTTTAAGTTTAAATCACACCTGGAATGAAATTAAGCCTTCCTTTTTTCAAAAAAATTTCAATTTTCAGAATGAATGCAAAATGAAACTAATGCAAAAATAACTCGATTTCTTAGCTTGTTCAAAGAAAAAGCTCATTTATGAAATTTAGTGTTTTATTAATTTAAGTAGTTACGATGCATGCCACCCTAAATGACTTTTGATCTAATGCTCGGATTTTCATGTTCCAAGACAGAATAATAATGACTCGAGGGGGGATTTTAAATGTGCTAATTAATAAATGCAGACGATATTTTAAGTTACGAAATCAGGCACAAAAACGTATTTTCTGTGAATAAACATACCTTTTTTTTTCGACGGATTTGGATTTCTGATACCCAAAATATAGGGAGAAGCCGCAAACTGGGTTGTATGGTCCTAATAGTTTAGTATACCCAATAAGACTTCAAAGGGAACCCTTAATTTTAATTTTATTTTTTGCGTATTTCCCTATTTCTCGAGAACTTTTAAAGCGAATTGAAATTTTTTTGCAAGCAATCGTAAAATTCATTATCCAAAGAAAATTCCTCGCAAAAAAATAAAATAAATGTTGTGAAATATTTTAAATTTTTTATTATTTTATTTAATATCAGTCATAAAATTTTTAAATTCTAAGTTATGTGAACTTTTACATACTTTTAAAGTATCTAATTTATTCATTTCAAAATACAATACTTGGGCGAAATTGGTTGAATAATTTCTGAGAAATAGAATTTTAGCGAAGTCGTATATTTGAAATTCGATCACTCAGGAACTATTCCACCAATTTTTCACAAATTTTGTATTTTGCCATGAAAAATTAGATACTTTAAAATGATGTAAAAATTTTACACCATTCAATTCAAAACTTTTTCGAACTATACTAATAAAAATAATAAAATATAATAAATATTTACTAAAATTTATTATTTGCAAGGATTTATCTTTGGATAAATGAATTTTATAATTGTCTGCAAAGATTTTTTAATTATCTTAAAAAGTTATGGTGATATAGAGAAATACGCAAAAAATAAAATTAGCATTAGGGGATCCAAGCTATGGATCGCTTTCCTGGCGAAACTATGGGGATTATATTTCCCTGATTGCGGCTACCTCCTATATTTTTGGGTCAGAAATTCTAATCCATCGAAAAAAAAATATGTTTATTCAGAGAAAGTATGTTTTTGTGCTTTATTTCGTAACTTAGAATATAGTCTGCACTTTTTAGTTAGCATATTTGAGATCACCCCCCAAGCGCCATGAAGATTGAGTCTAAGAACGTAAAAATCTGATCATTAGATCAAAAGTTATTCAGGGTGGTCCGTTTTTTTGGCTCACGTTACAGAGCGCAAATTAAAAAAAGATATCACCCTGAATAACTTTCATTCTTATGATCGGAATTATACCTACTAAGTGTCAATCTTAATGGTTTTCTGGGGGTGCCCTTTGCCCTTAAACACAATATTTATAGCTAATTATTAACTAAATTACGAAATCAAACACAAAGCGTTCTTTCACTGAATAAACATAGAAATTTTTTTTTACATATTTGGATTACGGACTCACAAAATATAGGGAGCAGAAAAAATGTTAAAAAAAATTGGACCATAAATTTGGGTGCTAGGAAGTTATATATGTTTAGCGTTGTACCCCAAAAATAGTTAAATAATACCACTGGTGCTGGAGGCACAACTTAAGATGACCTTAAACGAGCTATTTGATCGTCAAGAGAAAAATACTTAGTGTTTTTCCTTTGTTTAGCAACCAAGTTGACACTGTAAAAAATAATAAAATAAAATATGAGTCTTTTTCATTCTATGTATTGCTTTCTGGTCATTGTTATACTGTCTTTTTCATGCATTTTAGCTCGGGAAAGCTTATCTTCGAATAAATAATCAAAAATATCTCGAACAGACATTTCGTCGGGCTGATTTCTGACCTAAACGCAAAGATTGTTTTCTTTCTTATCTCCTCTGAAAATAGAATTTGAATGGATTAATAAATGTTTTATAATTTTCCAAGATGTTGGAATTGGAACCCAAGAACATTTTATATGACATAGTTTGTATGTTTTTTTACGTTGCTTTTAACTTTTATTATGTTTATTATTGGAAGGTTTTATATTGAAACCAACACTCCAAAGTTCATTTTATTTATATACAGAACTACAGAGGAAATCCCCATTACACCTTTGATCGAGTTTTCTAGGCAAAGAGGCTTGGAAACAAATAAAAAAAGTTCAGGGAAAAAATTTTTGAGTGTCTAAATCAGGTTATAATTATTTTACACACTCACAAAGTTTCATATAATTTATGATATTTCTTTTTTACATAATTGAAAAAAATGAATGTTAATTGGCATTTTAAAAACACTGATATATGTATGTTTAAGGATATTGTGTAATATATTATTTTAAAGATTGCTTCATTCTGCAAAATATATGAGTTAAATTGTTTTCTTTGAATAGAGGTAATTTGCTTATAGCATCTTGATGTTTCTACTCATTCTGAACGGATTCTCGTTCATTCATAAATTATAAAATTCATAAAATGTCGCTCAATATGTTAGTCACTTAAGATCAGCTACACGTATCATCAAATATCGCTACTATAATTTCGTTGCTTAATTCCTTTTTTTACAAATTTACTTAACAATTCTCACCATCAATATATATATATATCTGATACCATAGACACCCTTTAAACAGACCTCTTAAAGTCCTTAAAAAAACTGAAATTGTCTCAGCAAAACTACGAAGATAAATGTATTTCATCAGGTTTATATTCATTACATGATTCAATGATCAATTTCAATAACACCAAATACCTGGCAACAAAGTTTTGAAATTTTAATTTGATAGTTAATCATAACTTTATAATTATAATATTTATGCCATAGTTTCCTCAATGTTTTAAGGAACACATGAACCCTGTTAAAATAATAAAATACAAATGTTTGCTTTTGCGAGCATAAGATTAGATGATCGAGAGTCAAATGTAAAACATTTTACTTGTTGAAAAAAACTTCATTGGTTTCAAAAAACAAGAAGATGGGAATTAAAGTTGGCATATTTCGAGAGCTCACAAATATGCGCCCATTCTAGAAACTTACCTGGACGGGAATGAGGAAAACAAGAGTGATTTGAAACAGAAAACGTGAAGTTGCGAATGAAAAATAAAAGTGAAAAATAAAATTGGAAAAACCGCAGTACCTGAAAGTGAAATAGAAAATAAAGGTTAAAAAAGCAAGGCTAGATAAACCGCAATGGCCGAGAGAGGCAAATCAGGGCAAAATGCATTTTAACTCAATATTCAGCTCGGTGAGGAACTCATGTCGTTAATAAGAAAATCTTCTCTTATTATGAATAAAACAAGATTCCTGGACAGCAAGATGAGCTGATATGACAGGGGAGTTAGGAATTTTGACATTATCGAAATTGGATTTATGCCCAGGATCCCAAGAACGGGCTGGAATAGATAATTTATCGCAATTTTAAAAATGTACGTATCTATTGTGTTTTTTTTCTTTTTTCGGAAAACTTTTAACGTGCGTCTATTTTGTCCGATGTAGCCAAGGTTGCACGGACAAAGTATTCGTTCTCTGTTTCACCCTCGGCTACCACTGATTTTTTAATTTTATTTTTTGCTTTTATTTTCCATTTTTCTTTAGAAACTTAACGTTGTGACATTAACGTTAGTGACATAAAATATCAAAACACGATTTTACATAAATTATCGTTGATATTATACTTTTATTCAAGAAGATGTAATGATTCCTTTTATAAAACTTTTAGCTCCATTTAAGTTGTATTAGCTTGATAGTTATAAACTATATATAGAAGAAATTGATAAATATACTATTCCTAATCAATGCCTACGTATGAATGTTATTGAAATTGTATAAATTATTCAGTGAATCTACTAAAAATAAAATTAAAAAAAACAGATGTATAATCACATTCTATCAGAAACATGCTTTCATAAAACTCAACATTCGTTGAATATAATGTTTTATTCAAATCTCTTTGATAAATGTCGAATAAAATTCCAGAAGACTTAAGATATACCATATTTCATAATTAAAAAAAAAGATTAATAATTCGGCTGTCAGCAGAAGAAATATGAATTAAATTTTACGTTACACGTGCTTATGTCAAGTTTCTCGTAAGTTAACCACATTTAAATATTAATTGCCCCATTTAACTGGTATATTTATACATTGTGCCCTGGCAAATATTTAATTTTAATTTTCCTCGGTTTTTACTGAATAAATGCAGTTGAAATTTTAGATTTTGCAGTAGAAAAATGAGTTGAGTTATATGGTATACAAAAATCATGCCTCGCAATTCAAAATTTTTTCATCTACAATAAAATTAAATAATAAAAATAAATAAATAATTATTAAAAATTTTTGTTTGCATGTAATTATCTTTTCGAAATAAGTTTCATGGGTGGGATAATTTTTAAAAAAAAAAAATGCTTTCTTAGTTATAAAGATATGATTAAAAATGCAAAAGAAGAGGGGACCATACTTTCATCCACTATAGGACTAAACTATAGGGGTCGTTATTTCCAGATTGCGGCTACTCCCTATATTTTGAAGGTCAAAAATCTAAATATGTCATAAAATATATGTTTATTCAGAAAAAGTGCGTTTTGTGACTGATTTTGTAACATAATTAATAATTATCAACAAATAATTAGTATATTTGAGGCCACCCCCAGAAACCATTAAGATTGACACTGAGTAGGTGAAAATCCAATCATGAGAACGAATGCTATTCAGGGAGATATCTATTTTATGAAAACTCTGCTTTTTAAATTTCTCGCTTAAATCTTACCTGGAACGAAGCTGAACTTTTTTTTTAAAAAAAAAAGAGTTCCATATTTTGAATGAATATTATTATTGAAAAAATTACTCGGTTTATTAAGATTTTCAAACGAAAAACTCATTTATGAAATTTAGTTTTTTATTAATTTTAGGTGCTAGGAGGCATGTAAATTTCGAATTTCTAATGCCAACTTTAAATATTGATATAAATTTTACGAAATGCTGAATATTTTGTATTTAAGGCTTACCAAAAATAAAATATAAAACTTTATGTTTTAATCAAATTACTTGCTTTAAATAATAATTATTATTTTTAAAATAATATACATTTTCTGTTTGCTATAATTGTCAAAACGAAAACCTTTTTACAAATAAAACTTGTTTCTTGAATAGTTAAGCCGAAAAAAATAAAAATTTTAAAAACTATTCAACGAGGCTCCGGACGAAGAAAAATGTTATGCATACGCAAATCTCATTTTTACTACTTATAATTTAACAATGAAAAATGAGATTTATTCAAAACTGCAAGCTATTGTCCTGAATTATTTTGCTAAAATATTTCTACTTTTTAAGTGTACATAAGTCACGGACTCACTTTTTAAAAAAAAAACTATTTTAGGCATAATAAATTACATTAACGGTTCCACACGTTTAATTTCTAATAAATGATGCATAGTAAAATCTTTTTTCAAGAATTCCGTGTTAAAGTACTACGATTTAAATCATTTCTGTCATTTTCTATTGTTGTTACTATTAGAAAAAATAATTCATATGCTCCAAAAAACATAAACGTACATTCTAATAATAAAATTTACGTTAATGAGTGGCATTATGGGATTAAAGTTGTTAAAGAAAATGTTAAAAAAGCAGCTGGTGACGTTTAAGATTCATAAATAGTGTATATTTAGAGTATTAATATAAAAGAAACTGCATTTTCTGGAAATATTATTCGTTCTAACCACTTAATTAAGAATTCGTATTTAAGAAAATATTTCTATTTTTTCAATTATTTTTTAACTTATTTATTTTTTCTAATATCACAGTTATCCGTATTTCATAATTTTGCCGCGTATTTTTAAAAATAATGAACTATTTGATGATAGAAATAAAAGTTTATTATAACATAAGGACAGGGTGACAAGAAATAGCCTTGACAAAGTTTAAAATTAAATGTTTTTACTTAGTTCGAAACCAACAAAAACTTTTATGTTAAGTATTGATCGAAGTTCACGTCCAATCTTGAGTATGGAAAATGTTTTTATTATCTATTACCTTGTTTTACACACACACACACACACACACACACGCACACACACGCACACACATACACACACACACACACATATATATATATTTATATATATATTGTTCATATTCCGGCAGCAACCGATATTACGCATTCTAACATGAATGTGACAATGTGATATTGTTTATCTACCGACAGTGCATAAGAAGACGGTTTTTACAATATAAATGGTCTCAAGATCTTGGCCATGATATCTAAAAGAAAGTATGAGAAAAATTCTAAGACGCAAAGAAACAGAGGAAATTTCAAGTACCGAAAAGTTATCAAAAGAGAACTGAATTAAAAACAAAGGTTTTCATAAATTGCCACACAAGGTGAAGATTAGCTAGAAATCATTAGCAAAAAAACGAGGTAGTAATAAAATGGATTTTCGTCTTGCAAATTACGTGTAGTTCAAAAATTAATGTCCAGAAACAGTATATAGGATTTTAGAAGTATATATATATATATATATATATATATATATATATATATATATATATATATATATATATATATATATATATATATATATAGTATAGCGCCGATTATCCGAACTGCTCGGGACCGAACGTTGTTCGGATAATTGGAAAGTTGCTTAAAATCAAGTTTAAATGATTATTATTTATGCACTAACTTCCCTTTTCTTTTCTAGGCTCAGGACTGGCAGTACTATCTAAAATAGCTCTGGCGTGTTTAAAAGTTTATTTTTTTTTCAATTTTTAAATATTTTTTATTTATTTTTTTAAAACTTTTTTTTTTCATTTTGAAATATTTTTTATCATGTTTCAGCTTTTTATAAATTTTTTTATCAATTACTGATTTTACCACATTTTTCTCTATTTTCCATTGCAAAAGAAATCCAGCAAACACTTTTGTTTCAAGGAAGATGCTCTTTTTTAAGCAGCCATATCCATTATTCTTTTTAAATAAATCAACTGAACTGGATCAAAATCATTTTGACGTTCTAGCCGATACACTGCAATATCTAATGAATTGCATGCTGCATTCATTAGATATTGCATGCATGAGAAGAACCACTGCATGAGAAGAACCACTACCTTGAACTTGATCACCTGTTTCTTCCTCGTCGTCTGTGGAGTTTTCATTCAAAACAATTCAGCAACAATTTCATCATCATTTAGAATTTGAAATCCTGGGTCGTTTTTAGTGTCTTGACACCAGTTTTCTATTTCTTTTGCTGTATAACCTGCCATCTTTTCATCCGGAAGATCTACCGGTTCAGAAACTTCAGTTTCGTTTGTTTCTGTTAAGAATATTATTCCAAGATTTAAGATTCCAAGCAGTGTAATCTCTGATCATTAACCATAAGTGACAACTAAACATCCTCCAATTGTAGAACTTCAGCACTTATCTATTCATAAACTACTTCCGCATTCCAACCATTGTAGACTGTCAAAATGAAGCTCGCATTTTTGGAAGATAAATTTCAATTGAAGAGGGCTAAAGGGGTATGTAGGTTTAACTGTATAACAATACATGTCTGTATAGCTACTATAAGAAAACTGCTAAAAAAAGTTGTAAATTAAATATGGTCTTCAGATATAGTGGATATTATTTATTCTTCTGAATTTAGAAAAAATGTCGATAAGTTAAAAAGTATTTTTTAAAAAAAAAAGAGAATTCGGACATAGTTCGGATAATAAGGGTTCGGATAATCAGCGCTCTACTTATATATACAGTAAGACCCCGCTTAACGCTGTTTTGGTTTAGCGCTCTTTTATTTCAACCCGGGGAATCCCAGAAATTGTAAACGGGAACTCCCCCAAATATGTACATAACATATCCGAAACAGTGTAGTTGTGTTTCTTGTTTGGTGCGGTGCTGTACGGACCCATTTTTATCATTTGAAACATTTGTTGACATAAATAGTTCATATAAATTTATATAATACTATAACGATTAATACAGTGACAAATATTATGGTCTTTCGTTTTTATCATGGGTGATAATGAAAAACAAGAAAAGAAAGCAATCAGAAAAAGCATTTCACTGGAAACTAAAATGCAAGTGATTAGAAGATTAGATTTGGGTGAGCGTCAATCTCAAATTCAATCTGCATTGAATTTGACAACTTCAAGCATAAGGACAATTCGTAAGAATAAAGAAAAAATACTGTCATCGGCAACTGCAACTACACCAAGCTCTGCAACTGGAATTACCCGTTCTAGAAATAACATTATAGAGGAAATGGAAAAACGACTGTCTATATAGATTGACCACGAAATTGAACGTAATATGTCATTAAGACAATCTATCATAATGGAAAAGTTAGAAGAATTTTTAATTACATTCAGGTTGAGGCAAGTGACATAAGTGAAATTTTCGTTGCTAGTCGAGGATGGTATAATAGCATCACATCGAAAACAATCAAACATCGAAATAATCTTCACAACATAAAGATTACGGGAGAAGCAGTAAATGGTGATACGAAAGCGGCGGCTGAATTCCTAGCGACATTAAAAACAATAATTGAACAAGGAAAATATCCTCCAGAATTGGTTTTTAATGTTGATGAAACAGGCCTGATTAGGAAAAGAATGCCAAAACGAACATTTCTATCCCGTGAAGAGAAACGAGCACCAGGATTTAAAGCCGCAAGAGATCGCTTAAACAATTCTACTGGGTGGTAACGCAAGCGGAGATTTCAAACTAAAACCACTACTAGTTTACCACTCCAAAAACCCAAGAGCGATAAAAGGCATATCTAAATCAACTTTACCTGTAATTTGGGAGTCTAATAAAAAATCATGGATAACTATGAAAATTTTCCAGGATTAGTTCGCTGAATATTTCTGCCCGTCTCTTAAACGTTATTGCGAAATTGAAAAAAAAATTTAACAAAGAGCACTACTATTAATTGATAATGCTCCAAGCCACCCAACAAATTTATCAGACTTAACAGCATGCATTCCAGTCAAAGTGGTTTTTTTGCCGCCTAACACACTTGCCTTAACCGATGGACCAAGGCGTTATATCCAATTTTAAGGCTTATTACTTGCGGCGAACATTAAAGCAGATGCTTAAGAAAATAGACGGAGAAGAGAAGCAATCAATAAGAGAATTTTAGCAAAACTACAATATCATTAATGCTGTGAAAACAAACCTTTCTAGGAATGAGATAAAAGAAAAATCTTTGAAAGGAGTATGGAAGAACATTTGGCCAGATTTAAGTAAGAGCGAAGACAATGGACACTCTGTCGATATGGATGAAATAGTGAAATTAGCAAAACAAACCGGTTTAGATGAGGTAAATATGAAAGACGTCGAAGAAAAAGTTCAAGAAACAGCAGCTAGTCTTTCTAATGATGAGCTCAAGGAATTAACTGAGCAAGAAGAAAACAAAAATATTCATAGTAGTGATTTTGAAGAAGAGCAAAAAGAACTTTCGATGGCGTTTGTAAAAAGGAGTTTGACCACTATAGCTGAAATTATGGACCATTTTGTTAGAAATGATCCAAATTTTGACAGGAGCTCAAAAGCAAGATGGAGTGTTACAGATGCTTTATCCACTTATCAGCAACTTCTAACCGAACGCAAAAGGAAAACACAAACTGCTTTAGATGCCTTCTTGACAAAAAGGCAGAAAATTGGAAACACAAAATAGACTGAATGATCTGACTGACTTAAGAATTTTATTTGTTTTTAAAGTACGTATATTCGCTTATATTGTTTTTATTTTTGTAAGAAATAAATGTTTGGTTTTATTTTTATTAAAAACAACATTATTATTAAATTTAATACCTAACAAATTTTCTATCCATCTTTCCCTGACCCCATTATTTACATGTTAAGATAGCCACGTGTACCGCTGTTTTACTATATATATATATATATAGACAGATGCAAGTGGTCACCCAACCGCACTCTGACAACAGCCAGTGATGCTTGCCTTCGGTGGCTGCTGTCTACGAAAACGGAGGGAATAAGACAAAATGTAAATAGCAGAGTTATGGCCTATACCAGATAATTTGGTTGTACGTTTACAACTCTACTTTAAGAAAAAAAGTATAAACCTAAATTTTGATATATGAAAGGTATTGCAGTTTTTAGTCCTATTTGGAAGTTTTTTTTTTCGTATTTTGTTTGTAATAGACATTAAAATAATGTATTCTGTGTGTCCAAGTTACTTCTTGTTATTCTGTATTTTGTCTAACTTCTCAATTTACTCAAAATAAAATGACACTTCCTTCCCCTGTCTTTAAAATTAAAGACCATTTATCTAAATTACATTTTCAATATCAATACAAAGCCTGATAAATATATATTATGTATAATATTGTAACTATATATTAATATGAATATAAAAATACAATATATTTTCCCTAAGTCTTTTTATATTTTTACAATGCATCATAAAATTAATGACCCTTACTTTATTTGTCATTACTGTCCCTTAGTATAAATATTATTAATAACTGAACCTCTCCATAAAAACTGACTGAATCGTTTTTAGACATATATAGGTGACATATAGTGCATTTTAAGACTATAAATTAGTTTAAAACAGTTTAAAAAAATACTATTTTTACTTATTTTTATCCCCCATAAGTACACCTGTCTCCATCATCAGTATTCTATTTTAATATTTCAATTTCATAATAAAGTTTTAATACATCATGCATGACCTTTTTAAGGACAGAATTTTAAAAATATATCACTTGGTGACACTAAGAAAAAGGAAAATATAATTTTTCAACCTTTTGTCACTTCTGTTATTTTTTTATGTTCTTCTGTAATGTTTTTTCTAATTTTGTCACTACAGTCCCTTTAACAGCGTTATATGATGGTGTCAGAAATGACGGTACAAGACAAAATAATTTTCTAGCTAAGTATATCTATCATGTCTTTATGCTATAAGAAAAATTATATAGCTGTTACCATTGACCAGCCAACCACCGAATCTATTTTACTTTTAGCAGTGCTGGGCCCAGCTGTCATCTGAGCTCACACCTGGTTCATCAATATCAAAAGCAATCTCGGTTACCTTTGAACCTCTTGGTAATTAAACATAACTAGTTATTTTCTAAAAACAAGTTTTCCTATTTAGCTTTCAAAAATCTTGTGAGTATACAGGCAATTTCTATAAAATTATAAAACGTTTTATTGGAATCAAGAACTTAAATTATAATAATATTGTATTTAGGAATATTTCGCCAACTAAAACACACACATTTTTCAATATCAGAATAAATTATTACTAAAAAATAACCGAAATTCTTATGTTCTTTAATGATCCTATATATCAGCATTGGAGCATTTCCTTTTTCTTTTTTTTTTTAAATGTTTTTTTTTTATTTTTTTTTTTTTTTTATTTTTTTTTTATGCCTCGTCTATTTGTTTGAACACTCAAACTCCTATTTTCTGAGTAACTACTATTGTTAATTTTAAGATTTCATTAAATTCTTTGAGGCCTTATGGTGTTGCCATGAATCGCCACCAAGCCTACCTTTTTGAATCCTCTTTTTTTACTGAGAGGTCACGTGCGTGCACTTAGAGTCTACAGTATTCTCCGGATGCCCCCTAACGGGGACGATTGGAGTTAATTCGCACTCAGTATACAGTTTGTGAAGTTCATTTTAAAACCATAAGAGAGTACAAATAGCATAGTTATGTTATCAACGAAATTTTAAAAACTTTAGAAATATACAGTTGTTTCTACAGTAATGCGTTTATCATGAAATGTTTTACTTGAATATATTTGGACACGCCATCATGATCTTTTGTGAAATATCTCTAAAAACCTTTTACAGAATAAGTATGATTTTATTCCATAAATATTTATGTATTCGTAAGTTTCGCTCTCAATAATACGATAAGAACTTCTGTTCGTTATAGCTTTTGGAAAGATATGCATTTTTTTTATCATTAAACTGTATTTTTCCAGAATCTTTCATAGTTGGACCCTTAGTATAATATTAATCTTTCTATTGCTAGTGACATGGAATCTGAATGCCTTTATTTGAATGAGTTAGATTTGTTCGATGAGTTAGTAGATTGCCGTCATTTATAGATAAGATTCATCTATTTAATCTCTCGCAAATTTAAATTATCACCATGCATTTATATTTAGCAAGTTGGTAATTAAGTTAAGGTGAATAAATGTAATGGAGGTATCCATTTCCCAGAAAAGCAATACATTAAAATGAAATAAATTCTAAATATTTTCTTACAATTTTATTTAAAAAAATTTTAAGCAGTAAAAGTTTTGTGAATTTATTTGCTATAGTTAAAAGGCAAAATCTATTATAATGTTTTCCCTCACAAAAATGTCTTTAACAAATAATTTTGTATAGAATAAAATTATGATAAAACTAAGCATTATTAAGATTTCTGAGAAATGAAAGCAAATAAACTAAATTGTTCAAATATGAACTATACAGTAAAAAAGTCCAGATCAAATTCAAGTATAAAGTACCGGCACTTTGGATGCATCATTCGTGAAATTCATTATACTGTGGAATCCATTTTTATTGTAAAATATTATACCGCAATTTTTACAGTATTCGTGTAATTAGATTAATTCAGTAATTTAACGCTTCAGTAATAGCTTTCCGCCAAATTTACTGCTGGTGAAAATTTTCTAGGTCCGTGTTTTAATTGCGTTCTGCCGAACAAAAAAACATAGTACTTTCTGTTAGAGGATTAAAACTTTTTATCAATATTTGTGCTTCTGTTTTTATTTCTATGTTTAATATTGCTCATTTTCGTTTGTAATGTCATAATATTACACAAATTTTTGTCTATGCATTCTTAAATGCCTTTAAAGTAAAATTTTCAAAGAGAATTATACCCTGTTCATTATATCTGTTTCACCTCACGTTATCATTAGAGAGAAAGGCAGGTAGGCCGGGTTTTGCAGCCGTTGCAAAAAACATAGCGCTAATTTTTTTTATTCACCAAGAATCTTACTGAAATTTTGAACAAAATACCGACAAGAACAAGAATTTTTTAGAGCATTTAGAAATAAGCTGATTTTTTATTATGATTTTTTAAGAAACAGATTTTCTTATTAATATTTTTACATAAGCAAAACAAATTTTAAATGAAACAAAATATCGTATTTAAAAAGTTAATAAATATATTTTTTTATTAAATCTATATAAAAAAAATACTTAGATGCTCATAAATACTCTGCTTTAGATATCTATGAAATCTTTCTTTATTAATTCATTTATTATTTTTTTATGTAAATTTATGCATATTAATTTAGCCAACATTGGTGTTTTGTAAGGGAGGGAAAAGTCAACAGAAGCATGAAATCAAACGTTTTCATTGATCACGGAAAAAGGTTATACGTATTCTTTATAATGTTTACAGCTGTTGTTTTTTTTAAAGAAATTTTTTTTTTGAAATTTTTTTGTTTTAATTATAAAAGTAATTTTTTTTTATTCTGAAATATTATCATCTACTATGAAACAAAAGAACTAGTAAAAGACAATCCTTACAAACAGTATAAATGCAGAGTTTTAATACCATTCACATGAATACTGCTTCTGTGTTTATCAGCTGCCATATCGCGCCCTCTTAGACTCAACACGAACTCTTTGATCTATCCAAGTGATGATCATGTTGTTCAGTTAATATTTTAACACAGTTGACAAGCAATTTTTTAAGGGGAGCCCCTGCATAAAATTCAATTCGCAATTTCTCATCAGGAGAAGTTCTACTTGGCTGTTAATGAGTATTTGTCAACAAAAAGTAAAAAAAAAAAATAACATTTTAAAATATCAGAACCTTCCTTTCCAGGATCTTTATGGGTGAAAGGAGGCTTAAGATAAAAATACCCCCCCCCGTATAAATAGTTGACTTCGAAGTATTTTTTTCAGATGATGAAATGTTTTAACATATTTCTACATAGAACAACAATTTCTTAATTTCTTTAATATTGAATTTTAAAAATAGTAATTAAAATATGTCTTGATTTGATTGATCTTTCTGTGTTTTAAACAAAAAGTAACAATTCAGATTTTGTGTCTTTTGGGAAATTATTTCAATTCCTATACATTTTATTAACATAAATTACATTATTTATAATCTTCTTTAAGTAGCACAAAGGCACTAACAACTTCAATGCTTTTAGTCAAGAAAGAGGCTTAGAAAAAATATTGCGCAACCAGTGCAAAGCCTATTGATAAAAATATATATTCTGCCGAAATTACCAAAATTCTAGAAGGTTATAAAAAGTTTTCTTCAAATTTCATAAAAGTACTAGTTTTAAGAATATCATACAAACAAGGATTGTGTATAGTTTCAAATTTCGAAAATGAGGAAAATATTTTTGGAAAAAGTATTTTTATTTTCTTAAATTTATTGTGGAAAGGCTACAAAATTTTATTTGTGTGTAATCTTTCTAACTTTTGTTGTGTTTTTCCATAAGGTGTTATCAACTGAAAAAATGTGATGTAGTTTAAATAATAGCGCCAGAAAAAATCTTTTAGATTATCCTCTGTCAGAATATAAATATTGCAAAGACAGTGTTGTCGTTCCCAAACATCTATTATTTGATCACGAATAAATATTTAAATATGAATCATAAAATTTTTGTGTGAAGTACTTAGTGTTCTAGTTGGAATCTGCAATTGTAAAGCTGTAAAGCCATGTTATATATATATATATATATATATATATATATATATATATATATATATATATATATATATATATATATATATATATATATATATATATATGTATATATATATATATATATATATATATGTGTGTGTGTGTGTGTGTGTATGTATATGCCAAATTCCGAAATTTTCTTGATTTCGGGAATTGGCCGGCCTGATCGCGAAGTGGCTGAGGATGGCTGGCCCAAGTCGGAAATAATTGAAACGATCAGTGAATATTTTACTTTGGCGGCCTTCTGTAATTATATAAATAATTCTTATAAATCTTTAAATTTAAAAATATAAAAAATAGAAGTTTTTAAATTGTTTTTAATAGAAGGTTTTAAAAATAGAAGTTCTAGTCATACATACATCAAAGGTCTAGTCATACTAGATCTAGTTAAGTGACACTGCCCGGTATACATTTGCCCGGTATATCCTACACTGATGTTTTTTTAAGGTCAAGTGCCACTGCCCGGTATACATTTGCCCGGTATATCCTACACTGATGTTTTTTTTAAGGTCAAGTGCCACTGCCCGGTATACATTTGCCCGGTATACCCTACACTGATGTTTTTTTAAGGTTCAGTGCCACTGCCCGGTATACATTTGCCCGGTATATCCTACACTGATGTTTTTTTAAGGTCAAGTGCCACTGCCCGGTATACATTTGCCAGGTATATCCTAAACTGATATTTTTTAAGGTTCAGTGCCACTGCCCAGTATACATTTGCCCGGTATTTCCTACACAGATGTTTTTTTAAGGTCAAGTGTCACTGCCTAGTATACATTTGCCAGGTATATCCTACACTGATGTTTTTTTAGCTCAAGTGCCACTGCCCGGTATACCCTACACTGATGTTTTTTTAAGGTTCAGTGCCACTGCCCGGTATACATTTGCCCGATATATCCTACACTGATGTCTTTTTAAGGTCAAGTGTCACTGCCCGGTATACATTTGCCCGGTATATCCTACACTGATGTTTTTTTAAGGTCAAGTCCCCCTGCCCGGTATACATTAGCCCGGTATAATGATATTTTCTTCCAACTTTGGCTGATATTTTCATGCCAATTCGCGATTTAAGTGGCCAATTCCCGACATCAAGAACAATTTCGGACTTTGGCCAGCTAATTTACAGCGTTCTTGGCCAATTCGTGATCTAGCTGACCAGGTAACGAATATATATATAACATATATAGCATATATATAACATATATATATATATATATATATATATATATATATATATATATATATATATATATATATATATATATATATATATATATATATATATATATATATATATATATATATATATATATACTTGCTCAACAATATTTATAAAAAATTTTGACTGCTTGAAACTTTATGTATCATATCATATACACCCTGCTTATTTTAATATAGTATTTCTAGTTTAATGAGTTTTAGTTCAAGTTATGTATTTTACTTTATATATCATAATCTGTGAATAAAATGTTTCCAACTGAGTGAAATTTTTTCCTATCTAGGAATCAAATTTGAAACCTTAGTTTTACTTCAGAGACCAAGCTCTTACCACTTACGCCACCCAGACGATATCTTGCAAATATGAATTTACTCTGAAAACCTTATAAGCATCAATAACCTGATCTATAATCTCAAAGGCATCTAATAATGAATATGTAATTAAAATATTCCTTTTTCTCAAATACTCACCACCATTTACTAATATGTAAAAAAATGACAGTAATTTTTTTCCAAACTGTTTTTTTTTTTTTTTTTTTATCAAGTAGTAAATCATGTTTGTGAAAAAATAATCTAGTTAGATTGTAAATTTTAATCCAGATGCGGAAGAGTATGTCAAGAAATTTAGTATCTTATTAAAATATTGAAAATTATTCTCAATTGCTCCAAAATTTCCAAACTGTAAACATTGAGGCATATGATAACATAATTTTCATTTTAAATTACTGTAAATTAAAAATGAGTTTAAATTGAATGCACTCTCTTAGTAAAAGAAACATACTTATCTATCATATTTTTGAGTGAATATATTGTGTTTTTCTCATGAATGCTGGGATATGTATAAAAAGTATAATATATTTAAATTTTAAGATTATTATTTTGCATAAATTTATTACATTCTGTCTATGTATACAAGCATCAAAGTGATAGTAAATAAATAAATTATGTTTGAATATTAAACTGGATCTGTATATTATTTGTTATTATTTCCAAGTTATATAATTATTTTTGCATTTCTTAATTTACTTCAAATTTATTATTTCCATACGACAATGTATTTAATATTGTAAAGCTTCCTTAATCAGAGATTGGGGTCCAATATTTGTTTACTCTTTTGTAAAAGTTTTCATTTGTGAAAGTAATATTTTCATTTTTGAATAATTAAATAATGTCAGAATATATTGTAATAAGAATTTGCTTCAGCCTAAAATTAAAATTCTTTTTTATTTTCTTCTTCTTTAAAACGTTAGTGGTACTTACTCTATAGCATGTGTTGGTGCTTGAACGAATGAAATGTAAAAAAGAATTTCAATTTTACATATATCAATTCGAAGAAGGAAATATATATATTTTAATAACCCACACATGATAGAACCTTTTCTCTTGGTTTGGGGTTTATAAAATATCAATTTATGATGCTATCTACTCCTTTTTTGTAAATATTTAATAATGATGCTAACTTTCTCTGCTTTTGGTGCTTTAAAAAAACTTAATACTTTTGCAACCTTACTCTTCTTTTTAGTACTTTAAAAATACTTAATAATGGTGCAACGTTCTTCGTTTTTAGTTCCTTTCTAAAATACCAAATAATGGTGCAACCTTACTGCGCTATTAGTTCCACTCAAAACGTTTATTTTTGGTACAACCTTTCTCTGCTTCTATGTTTTTTTTTCAAAATACCCTTTTTTGGTGCAACCTTCTTCCATTATTTGGAGCTAGTGAAAGCACCAATAAATAGTAAAACTGAGCACCCCTTTATGTAGCCAGTGAATGAATACCAATGTTTGGCTCAACATAGCTTGAAATTTTTTGCAGTGCATTGAATAATTTGTATTTGGAGTGTTTAGCAGTTTGCAATAAACGATGCGAGCTTGAATCTATGCTTGCACGTATTGTTAAATGAACAATACAAAAGGATTGTTAATATTCAAAAATGATTGCAATGATGTTTTTTTTAATATTTTAAAACATTTGAATCGATCATACACTGTGAAATATCCCGTATCTAATTGCGGCAAAAAGTTTACTAGACGAATAGTTTTGAATTGAAGTTTCGACCTCTTTCTGATCTGTTCCAGGTGACATTACAAATTTCAGTCATCTTTTGACTTGCAAGAACTTAAAGACATTTTATACAAAAACACAAATTTACACAGTCAAAATTTCTGCTTTTTTTCGTCGTAAACAAACTAGCAGACACAAAAAATACAAAAAATACAAAAAATAAATAATTAATGAAATGTTTTATGGTCATTTTGGAACACCCGGTCGTGCAAACAATATTATTTAAATACATACCTGAAGCAATTCGCAAATAACGATGCAAGACTGAATATAATCATGCATATATTGCTGAATGAACAATACAAAATGACTGTTAATATTCAAAAATGATTGCAATGATGGCTTTTAAAAATTCTAAAATAGTTCATCAAACGTGCACTCGAAAAAAGTCCAGATTAAATTACGGTAAAAAGTACCGGTACTCAGAGTGCCGTTTCTACCGTAAAATCCATTTCTGCTGGAACATGTTGCGTAACAAATCTTATATACCACAATTTTTACAGTAATAATTAAAATAAAATCGCTATTTCACTCTAATAAAATAAATATTACTGTAAGAACTATTATATAGTATTTTACGGTAAAAATGAATTTTACTATGAAACGAATTTTACGGATGAGGCAGCCAGTACCTGTACTTTATACCGTAATTTGGTCCGAAATATTTTATAATGTATAGAACAAAATTTGAAAACTAATACGTATTAAAAATGGAGGAGGTTAGTTCACAAAATATTATGGTCAAAACTACCAGAATATGGTAAAATTGTACGGAGTTACCGGCTCTATGGGAACTCCAAAAAGCTCAGTAATTTTATCGAAGTGATTTGGTATTGAATTTTGTAAAATTAACAGTAAAAAACTGGTTTTATAAAGCGTGATAAAACTCAATAAATGAAGTTGAAATTGATAATTTTTTCATGATATCATATAGCCTAGCATAAAAACCATTTATATGGTTGAATTTGCTTTCCAGTTTCGTATTTTTAACAAACTGTGTGGTAATAAGAACTGTAATTTTGAAAACTAGTATTTCCAGTAATTACCAAAAGAATAGTTTAAATACCGTTCACTTTGTTTTTATTAAAAAAAAATGTATTTTTTATTACAAAAAATGTCATTACCATTCAAGTTCTGAAATTTTGCAGAAACTTTTTTCTCCCCGCAAAAAGAAATACTGAAGAAAATATTCCAAAAAGAAAAGCAGGAGAAAATGGTTTATATATTTAGTTTACAATGCTTGAACTACCCTGAAATATTGGGGAAATATATTTTTAGACGCTAAGATGGAAATATTTTTTTTCGACAGTTTATACTCTTAGGAATAAGAAAAGAGCGTTACATATGAAATATTTAAATGCAAAAGTCAGTTGAAATTCTACCGATGAAGAACATACAAGTGAATTTTTATTTACATAAAAGCTTATTTTCAACAAAAAGCGGGATGCACATTTTTCATAAACTGCAACAATATTTTAGCACTAGTTGATAATAAAGTTAAATAATGTTAAGTATTAAAAAATTTTACAGACACGTGTGCAAATTTTTTTATTGTTGGACGTATCACAATTTATAATATCATGATAAAATCCTTCTAAGGGCATATTGTTTTTAGGAGGATTAAAAATTATAAGAAAATGATACTTAACTTTCCACTATTCTGCTGTTTTCTCATTCAGAGATTTTTTTCTAATTTCACTCAGCTTTGAATAAAATTTTTTTATCGATTTAAGTTTCAATATATATATATAAAAAAATCGTCATTATTGTATTAGGCATGGCAGCTCAATGCAGGACTAAATAAATTAGGACATTTCAATCCCGCCGTTTTAGTCCCTTCATTTTGGTCCCGTAGCAATTTCAGTACCGCTATTTCAATTTCGTTCAAGTTCCTTTACTTTTTATTTCTGCTTTTCTCTTTAAAATGTTGAAATTTTAAAAAAATTACCGAATATGCTAAGCATATTCCAATGTGCCACAGATTTCCATTTTATTAGTTTTTGACTACTATAATTTTTTGCCTCTTTTCAAACATTTTCTTTTGTTTTCAAAGGTAGGAATTATTTGAAAACAGTTTCCTGATTGCACCACGTGGAGGTAGTTAGCACAGAAATCCTCTTTTTTTTTAATAAGTTGTTAACCCAACTTAACGATCATAATACAATATTGCATAATAATTAACATAATTGCAGAAATAATAGAATACGAAAAAAACGAAGCTTTCACTGAAACTCAAAATTTTTTCTTCACTAATTTATCCGAGAATTATGAGTAATCTCTTGTAAATATTCTTAATAATTTCTATTTTTATTTCAACATTTATTATTTTTTAAATATTTAATAATCATATAAAATTTTGGATTTTCTGTCACAGGAAATAAAATAAAAAAATAGAAATTTTTAGTAACGTCAGCAGATCAGTTAATTCTTCTAATTTTAATACTAGTTTTAATAATTAATTTTAATAATTAATTCTCTTAATTTTTTAAAACAAGAAAGAACTACCAAATCACAAAATAAAGGACTTACTTTTTTACATAACGTAAACAAACTTCTATATTACAGTTTATAAGGAAAGTGTTTATTGGTAAATGAGCATTAGAAAACAAAAATAATAAAAAAAAATTTAAACAAAACAGAGTTACATTATTTGTTAAAATAATTTTTCATTTACCAATCAGAAATATTTTTTTTTATAAATATCTTTATATACTTATTTAAGAATGAGTTGATGATAGTTATAAATATTTAACAATTGCAACAAGTCCAAATTTAAATGTTTCCCTTTAGTCTAAACAGCAAATTAGTAATTATAAACTAAATTTATCATTTTTCACCATCCACACAATAAAAGTAATTATTTTTGTTAAGTAATAAGAGTCTCAGCTCAAAAATAAATAATATTGAAAATATTCATTTGAAATTAACTTTAATAAAATAAGAAATTTTCAATAATCTCTAAATTTTAAGCTTCCAAGTGCAAAGTGAAAGATAACTCAAAACTTAAAGTAAAAAGTACCGGCACCTTGTGTGGAGGTACTTTGTGTGGCGGAGGTTAGTGAATCACAGTGATTCAGCCAAAATTTAATTATGGTATTTTTAAGAATTTGTGTTCCGAAAATTTTTTAATGTAGATAGCGTCAGTACCCCGAGATGCTGTATCTTTAACTGTAATTTTTCAAGATTTTATTTTTACAATGTGGAATCGTTGTCTATTTACCACTAAATAATTTTAGCAATATTTATTTAATGAAATATTTGACCTTTATAAAACAGAAATGTACGTGTTTACAGTGAAACTACCGTTTCTCATAGAATTTTATATTTAAAAGAGTTTCCTCCATTTCTTTTATTTTTTAAATAATGTATCGGTTTTTCTTAGGTAGAAGAGACAAAAATTGCCCGTCAGCTAGAAAATGAAGATCTGTTTTAATTCAGATGAAAGCAAAAACATCACTTTAGTCGCATCTTATCTCTTTCACGAACAAAGCATTAACGTGGTCATTTTTCTTTGGTGTGTCCAAAGAGGTGATGATATATTTACCACGACCTATTTATTAAAAAAATAAGAAAAATTTGATGCGGAAAATGAGAAAAATGAAATACTTCATATCTGTTTACTGTTATAAAACTATAATGCATAAAAATTCTCTCTCTCTCAATAAATAAATAAATAAATATATATATATATATATATATATATATATATATATATATATATATATATATATATATATATATATATATATATATATATATATATATATATATATATATATATATATATATATATATATATATAATATTTCCCCCATGTTACAAAGAAATTTTATGCACTAAGACATAAAATATCTCTGCAACATAAAATATATATATATATATATGTACACTTACAGTTAAATACCAAGGCAAAATTATTATTATTAAAAAAATTATAAAATGCGTTATACTTCTAAAACCTATTTTCAACACACATATCATGTTAAATTTTACGTATAAATGTTCTGAGCTTCTGATGCAAAATTAGCTGAGCACTGTCATCACCTTTATTGTTTTTATAATGTTTCTTCTTCTCTTTTTAAAAATTATATATATATATATATATATATATATATGTATATATATTTAAAAGTATATATTAATATAAGATAAAAACTAAAAACACAACGTAAAGAAGGAAATGAACGAAAATGAAATAAATTTTTTACAGGAGAAGAAGAAAAACTACCAAAATTAACAAACTCTTTTTGAAAATTCCTTTAAAATTTTTAAAAAAAATATTTAAAAGTCAGAAATCAAAATAATAAAAAGATATAATATCGTCGTCAGCACTCTTTCTGCAAATTAGAGTGCTTTCTGAAATTTAATTAATACAGCGAAAGGAAAATGTATTAATCCTATAGCGTGAAGAAAATTGACCAAAACCAATCACTAGAAAAAAAAATCGATCCGAAAATAAAGCACATCAAGAAAAAAACATAAAAATGTACAAAATAAAGCAATTAAAAAAAGTAAAAAACAAAACAAAAATTCAAGTAAAACATAAAGAAAACATAAAATGTAAAGTAAAACATAAAAGATAACATATAGAACAAGTAGCGAGATCAGAGGTCCATTTACTTCCTGGCATATCTATTAATTTATTTCTGTTAATAAACTATTTAATTTTCGGACATAAAATAAAAACATCAGTATAATTTTTTGAAAGTAATAATTGCCCAATTTAGTTTACCACTTAATGAACTCAAAAAATAAATTCTTGTGAGAGAATATAAACATTATTCTAATTACAAAAATACGTATAACTACTTTTTTTTTTCAAAATTAATTATCTTACTAATGTTGCACTTTATTGTTTATTCTGAAAAAGTTGGACTGTCATTTGATTTAAAACTAGTAAATAAAAATGAGGTTTTGTTTTTAAAGCATACAGATAAAATCTCAAAACAAATTTTGAGACAACGCAACTAATTTTAGTGCTGAAATTGAATGGTATTATAAACTAATGTTAAAAAATCTGAATCAAATAGCAGATCTGAGAAATTACAAAATGAAAAAAAAATCGAACAATCTTTTGAATTTTTCTTCTTTTGTTAAGTAGATTTTAAATCTCAAAGTAACATCCCACAGTTATAAATCTCCCAATTTCTTTCTAATTTTAATACTGTTCTATCATTTAACAAAAAAATAAAGATTTAACTATTGTTGATAAAAATTACTTCGCATAATAGGGTTTAAATTTTAATTTTTTCAATAAATGAATGGATACCAATTTTTAAATATAAATACATTTAAAACTAAGATGAAAAAAATATCATAATTATATAAAATAGTTTGTACTAAAGATAAAAGGGAAAAGTAAGGGGGAAAACTTGCTTTAAATTCCGCTACGCCGAGTGTTCTTTACGTATTATGTATTACAATGTCAAATTCTGTATATTATTTGATATCAGTAAAATGTTATTTCAATCATAAAAAATTCTAAACATATAAATTTTAAGACTGTATTAAATATAAAAACATGTGAATAATACAGAAAATCTCCAAATAGACGTATGATTTCAAAAACCATTTAAAAAAAAAAAAAAAACGGAAAAATATAGAAAAATGTGTTTTGCTGCGTTCTGCGAAGGTAGCTATGTAATTATTATCACAAAATTTAAAATTTATCATCAAATAGTAAAATTAATTAAAAAAATAATAATAATTTTTTTTCTTTTTAGACGTACCTAGCTATTCCATGTGAAATAATTACACGAGGGTTTGTTAATTTTAACCTGAACGTTATTACTGAAATTTTTTTATTGTTTTGTATTAATAGTTTCATATTTTCTCTTAGGTAGAAAAAGTTCAAAGGATAGGATTGATGAGGATAAATTCTAGTTTGGTAAACAGTTAGCAACAAACCACAAAATTAATCTTTTTCTCTGTTTTTCTAATGGGTCTCGAAATTGTGAATCGAGGGAATTTTCGGGAAAGATGGTAATTTTCGCAATCAACTTCTTATGTTTTATCACAAAAAAAGTTTTAATATATAAACATCACCTTAAAGAAAAATTAAAAAAATATAAATAAAATCTATGAAAATTTTCTATGAACATTATTAAATGATCACAGAAATAATAAGAAGTGCGACTTGAAATGTTTAACCAAATATATTTACTTAATTCAATTTATATTGACCTCTTTTGATTGCGTGTGTGTGAACGTAAAAGTATTTTTTTAGAAAAAAATATGTGTGTGTGCTTTCTAAAACGATTGACGTAAAAAGTTTAAATATGTTTAAACAATATTTTCTAACTTGGTGCTTATTAGTAAAAATTTATAATTATATTTTTTTTTCAGTATAACTTGCCTATTACCTCGGTGTATATTAATTAATTTTAAATATAAAGCATTTATACTATTTTTTATTATTTTTTTTTACTTACAAATTCTCTTTGAGCTCAATGTTTACTTCATAAGGACAAGAAAAGCAATTTATTTAACAAACAATGTAAATTAAAGTTTTTGAAATCCATTTTTTTTTTACTATTTCGTTGAATTGCAAAATGATTTAAAAGAATATCGATTTAATTCTCATAAGAACTGTTTTGAAATGAAATTCCTTTGTTGTGAGGCGTTATGTAACACAACAGAGATCTTGACAGAATGAAGAATTTTCTTCTTGAAAAGCTTGACATATAAAATGTTGAGTTCAAATGAGACTTTTGAATTTCAAAAGAAAATACCAGACAGTTTACGCGCGTTTTCTATTTTTAAATAATTGATTGCAGAATAAAAAAAAAAGCGTTTTATGCTATATTTTTTATAAACATTTAATATCTATCTTATATATAAAAATCTCTTGTCACAGTTTTAGTGTTTATACTCCTCCGAAACGGCTTGACCGATTTTGATAAAATTTTATATGTATATTAAGTAGGTCTGAGAATAGATTTATAACTAGTTTTTTTTTTCATTTTCTGGACAGATTAACCGTAAATTTTAGATATATATTTATTTAATCGTATTCGAAGCCAAACTAGACATTGAAACGTAATAAATCAAAAACAATATTCATGCACGTTGCAAGAAGTCATATTAAACTCTAATACTTATGCTTGCCCTTAAAAGAAGAGCATCAGGGAGAGTATTTACATGCAATCCAAGGCAGACTGAGTGCTTTTATTTTCGACTGCTGCTGGTTAATGTCACCGGCTCATTGTCATTTCAAGATATACGTAAAGTCGATGGACATCAGCATCCAACGTATAAAGATGCATGCCTTGCACTCGGCTTGCTGGAAGACGACAACCAGTGGGAACGTATGCGTGCTGAAGCAGCATTGAACTGTACTGAAAAGCAAATTCGTCTATTATTTGCTATAGTATTAACTACATGTTTCCCGGCCCTTATAGAAACGTTATGGGATAATCACAAAGATTCGATGACTGATGATATACGGTATAAACATCGCACACGTTGCGACGATCTAATGATAGCATTCAGTGGTGCTATGTACAGTGAAGCACTGATTGCTATTGAGGATATTTGCATTATTATTGCCAACTTGCCACTCAGTCATTTTGGTATGCCTTCGCCAAATCGAAATGCATCTGATTTATTAAACACTGACATGAATCGTGAACTTCAATACAATACGATAGAAATGGCAGTTATTGTTACTCGCAATGTTCCACAAATGAATGAGGAACAAAGGAACATTAATGACCCCATTATGCTCACAGTTTCGGCAGGACAAGGTGGATTTTTTTGGATGCACCAGGTGGAACTGGCAAAACATTTATTATTTCGTTAATTCTCGCTTAAATACGATCAAATAATAGCCTCGTGTTGGCCGTTGCATCATCTGGCTTTGCGGCATTTTTATTAGATGGAGGCAGAACAGCTCATTCAGTATTTAAGCTGCCACTAAATATCCAAAATAACCCAGACAATGTGTGCAACATAAAAAAAGCAATCCTCTATGGCCACAGTGTTGAGACACTGTAAAATTATCATCTGGGATAAATGCACTATGACACACAAACATTCGCTTGAGGCGTTGAACAGGACATTGAAAGATATAAAAAAAAAATACAAATTATTTGGCAGCACTCCGTTACTCCTATCAGGTGATTTCAGACAAACACTTCGCGTCATTCCGCGTTCAACGTACGCTGATGAGATCAATGCTTGCTTGAAATCATCTCCACTGTGGCGTAATGTTGAAAAAGTTCAACTAAAAGTAAATATGCGAGTAAAAAGGCTTCAAGATCCATCTTCTGAAACATTCTCAAAATGATTGTTAGATATCGGTGATGGAAAAGTTACAAAAGATGAGACTGGGTGCATAAAATTACAGGACGATTTCAGCACAATCATTGATTCCCAAGATGCTCTCATTAACCTAATATTTCCCGATGTAAACACACAATACATTCATCATGAGTGGCTGGCAGAAAGAGCAATTTTAGCAGGAAAAAATGTGGACGTTAAACAATTGAATCTGACGATACAACAGTTATTGCCAGGTAACTTGGTGACATATAAATCCGTTGATGCTGTTTGTGATCCCATTGAAGCTGCAAACTTTCCAACAGAGTTTTTGAACTCATTGAATTTACCAGGCATACCACCGCATAATTTAGTACTCAAAGTTGGATCTCCGGTAATTTTTCTTCGTAATTTGAACCCACCACGGCAGTGCAACGGCAAGCGATTAGTCGTTAAAAAATTTATGAACAACGTTATCGAAGTCATTATTTTAAATGGCAAATTCCGGAGTGAAAGTATATTACTTCTACGAATCCACATTATACCCACAGATGTGCCAATTCAATTTAAACGCATTCAGTTCCCCATTAGATTGGCATTTGCAATGCCTAATAAATCTCAAGGCCAAACAATCTCTGTTTGTGGCTTAGATTTGAGCACATCATGTTTTTCACACGGACCATATACGTGGCATGTTCTCGAGTGCGCAAACCATCCAGTTTATTTGTGTTAGCAAAAGATTACGACAAAAAATAGTGGCAAAAAATATTGTACACTCCATTGCACTAAGAGATTAATATTGTTGACTAATATTTTCAGAATTCGTTGTATACATAATTTATAAAAAAAAGTTGCAATAAATTAAAAAAAAACTATTATTTGGTGTGTTGTTATTTTCGCATTCCGTCATCGTTCACAGTGCTCCATGCCTCTTCCGCTCATATACCACATACGCACACACTTACAATAAATAAGATATATTTTCATACTGTAGAAATAGTTCATATGGCAAAACAACGTTTGCCGGGTCAGCTAGTATATATATATATATATATATATATATATATATATATATATATATATATATATATATATATATATATATATAATTATATAATTCGAAAGGAAACCCGTTCTCATATTCATAATTCATATCGAGCGTTTCATTTTTAATTTTAGATTAAAGAATGTAATGATTATGATAATAAGTTTTCTCCTTAAAGAAATATTAAAACCACTGAAAAACTTCTTTCATAATACTCCAGTACTTAGAATTGTTATGTTAACCCTTGTAAGACACGTAATAGGGTTTGCCATATTATTTAATATCAAACACTGCAATATTAGTGTGATTTGACTTCTGGCTCTCCTTACCATGAATACAAAATAAAAACTGTTTTGTTTTTATACTGGCATGCTTTCATAATTTTTTTGCTAGATCGATTACAAGGTTATATCCACAGAAACAGTGCTTTCTAATATTGTATTAATATAGCCAAATAAAAGTATTACGATACAACAGTGTGAAGATCACCAGAAGAAAAAGAAAGAAACCGATTTTTAAAAAAAATATATAAATAGCTATATGATCTTCGTAAATACATGACGTTCATTCCCACTTCCTGCTTCACTTGTTACTAATTATATTTTAATTCTTAGTTTTCGGGATTTTAAGTGATTTTTGTTTGATAAAGTCATTATTTTGAACAAATGAGGTCTTAATGCGTATGAACAAAATTATTACATTTTATCCTTTGGCGCAAATGGGACACCGGTGTACCTTATATATTTATTTTTCTGGCTCACTAAATACAGGTGAAAATATATTTTATTTTTTAATTATAAACATACAGTCTGAGCCGCAATGGCTTAGAGAATGGAGCTTTCGCGTGTCAAGGAGGAGAATCGGGTTAGAATTCCAGCGGTGGCTGGTTAATACGAATTGCGCATCCGGCTCTAATCGACCACAGATTTGACGTAAAATATCCTGGGTTGTACGCATTTTTATGTTTAAAAGAATATGTATACATTCTTTTATCGGCAGGCCATTTCGATATTTTCCATTTTCATATTTTTTCGATATTTCGTTATTAGTATCATGCGTAATTCGGAAACTATTTTAGAGATTTAATCTAAATATTTTTATTTTTAATTAGAAAAATAATATTAATACTATAAATACCATATTTTTATACACTGGTGTGCAAAATTAAGCAACAAGTGGTTTTTTGGCCACAGCTCCCCAACAAAGTATAAGATAGCCATGAAATTGGAGTATAATATGCACGTAATTCAGTAGAAAGATTATTTGTATGCAAATTTTAGAAATAAAACGTCGTAGGTGATGTAAGTGTACGTAAACCTTGTGGGTCGGCGCGCGCAAGTCAAAGCTGTGATAAAAGGATGAAGAGCACCGTAGTTAAAGACATTCGCTGCAAGTGCAAGTGATTTGTTTCGTGAAACATGTCTTCAAGAAATCATTTAGACGACTTTACTCGAGGAAGAATGATTGGGAAGCTTGAGGAGGGGCGTAGTGTGACCAGTGTCGCCGAAGAGTTCGGAATCAACAAAAGTGTTGTTTCTCGTGCTTGGAATGCCTTTAAAACTACTGGTACAGCTGTTCGGAAGGTTGATGGTGGCCGTCCAAGGAAAACAACACCAAGAGATGACCGTTACATTGTCCTCCAGGCGAAAAGAAATCGTTTTCAGTCAGCGAACGCCATATCTCAGCAACTGTGCACAGCCACAGGACGGCAAGTATCAAGATTTACAGTGGCCAGACGCCTCCACAAAGGTGGCTTATTTGCTAGACGTCCTGAACGCTGCATACCTTTAAAAGTTAGCCTTCGGCGGCGTCGTTTAGAGTGGTGCAGAGAACACGAAACCTGGACACCTCATCAATGGAGTCGCGTCCTCTTCACAGATGAGAGTTGTTTTAGTGCTACAAGCGATTCTCAACGTCAGTTGATCTGGAGAGAGGTTGGAGCTCGATTTCATCCCAATAACATCGCGGAAAGAGATCGTTACGGTGGTCCTGGAGTTGTCATCTGGGGTGGCATTATGTTGAACGGGTGGACTGAGCTTCAGATCTTCGACCGAGGTTCTGTAACTGGAGACCGCTACTGCATTGAGGTAATCCTACCCCATGTGCGTCTGTCTCGAGGGGCCATTGGACCAGACTTCATTTTTATGGATGCAATGCCCGGCCACACCGTAATGCTAATGTTCAAGAGCTGCTGGAAAGTGAAGATATCACACGAATGGATTGGCCAGCTTACTCTCCAGATCTAAATCCCATAGAGCATGTGTGGGGTGCATTAGGGAGACGTCTTGCGACACGACAGTCTCCTGGTAACACCCATCAGCTGAAAGATGCGTTAAAGGAGGAATGGAGACGTTTTCCCCAAGAACTCCTGGATAATCTGGTGCTTAGCATAGAGAGACAATGCCAAGCAACAATTACAGTAAGGGGAGGGCATATCCCATACAAGGGAACATCTGCCAGTTGTACTTACGCTTCCTTAGGCAATCATGTGTAACGCCACTATATGTCAAATAAAGCCTTTTTTTGTTCCATACCCTACTTTAAGCTTTATATTCATTTCTGCACCATTATTCTTTTACCATCGTTTAAGTACAAAATAATGTACATCATATTCAAATTTCATGTCAATCGGATGATTTCTTGTAGAGTTATGACAAAAAACGCACTTGTTGCTTAAGTTTTGCACACCAGTGTACTAAAGCAAAATTCTTTATTGCTGTATATTGTTCCAATTGCACTCTTCTTTTAAAAAATTTACATCGGCCTTTCTATAAGTTATACATTCAGTTAATTAGACGAAACTTTTGTGAGTTATAGTTGCAATTTTCAAGTATTTATTTTGCAGATAAATTGTTTCATTTTTAAAGCTCGTGCATGCTTATAGATTAGCAACACAAAGGAAACTTGCTATAAGGACTGAAAATGATTCGTGATATAGCAAGTGAATGGAGGGTTACAAGAATAAGTAAAAAGAAGACAAAAAATTAATGAATCAAATTCGAAAAAGTAAATTAGGAAACAATGATATAATTTTTGAACTGAACATTATATTTCAATTTCGCTTTTTAAATAAATTGATAGGTAATTGAGGAGCGTTTAATCGAGAATGGTTGATGTATCATAATCTATTTTTCTATATCTAAATTGCATTTCCTATACTTCAGGATCTTGGGAAAACTCTTTGAGAAAGAAGATAAATATTAGAATCCTTAAGAGAACTCAAAGAAGAATTCTTCGTATTATTCTAGGCGATAGGACTTTTAGTTATGATGCGGTCTTTGTTATCTCTGGTCTTCCGCCTATTGATTTAATTATCTTAAATAAGCTTGAAATTAAGGAGAAGATAAAAGACAACGATTGTCTTACCCTGGACGGGAAGCTTCCTATTTCATGTTTGTTCCATCCAGCATGTAGGAAACCTGTTATAATTATTCCTTATACGAATAATATTTTTCAGGAATATAAAACTATCTGTTTTACAGATGGTAGTAAGCTTGATGGAAGGCTTAGTCTTTCTTTTGTGATTAATGAAAATGGAACAGAGATGTTTACTGCCAAGCACCGACTACTTAATGAATGTACTGTTTTCCAGGCTGAACTTTTGTGTCTAAACCTGGTTGTTAAATGGATTCAAGACTCTTTTAGTGAAAACAAAATTTTTAAATATCTCATTTGTACAGATTCTCTTTCTTCATTTTTTCTTTTACGTGGCACGACTTCTACTGAGAAAATTGTGGTGTAAATTCACTCGATTTTGAACGCTCTTGAAAACGTAACTATACATTTTTCTTATGTTCGTGGCCATAGCGGTATTTTGGGCCATGAAAGAGCAGACCAATTGGCTAGGGAAGCTACGTGTGGTGAAATAGACTTAAGGGTGTCTGTACCTGCTTCTCATTGGACGCTAGAGATAAAATCCTTACCGAATGTAATGCTGAATTTCTTGCTTCGTCGCTTTGGACGAAAAGGTTCTTTCCATCCCTTTTTCACCGTTTGCAATGTAAATTCTTTGCAACTGATTTTAAATTAACTCAAATTTTAACAGACCATGGAAATTTTAAGAGATATTTATTTCGCTTCCACCTGGAGACCTGTGGAATTTGTGCTTGTGGCGATGCTGATGAAGATGCTTAGCACATTCTTCTTCATTGCAATCTGTATGCGAGTGCCCGAATTCAATTAAAGACTGATTTGAGGCGTGTTTCTATTTGTTTGCCTCTTGTTTTATCAGAACTGGTCAAAAGTATTGAAAGTCTTGCTGCCTTGCGGAATTTTGTTTTTAATGTAAATTTGTAAATTTCCTTGTTTTTGTTTCTACTTAATTCTGTAAGCCTCGTGCTATACTTTGTGGTGCATGAGGAGTTTTCAATCATTTAAATAAAAAAAAAATCAAATTAAAAAAAACATGATATCCTTAGAATTAAAAGTAATAAAAATATACAATGAAAAATTTAGAAACTATTTCAGGGGGTGGGAATAAAATTTGTTGCTGTAAAAATTTTAAACATTTATAAATACATTTTAACAATACCGCAGACTTCAGTGCAATTCTCACAGGAATGAAAATAATCATATGCCTTAAATAATTATATCTGCATAAGTAAACTGATTTACAAAGTATCTTGCAAGTAAATTGTAAAAAGTAGTTCCAAAACATATAAAGGATTGTTTACATGAGGTTAGAGTCGACAAATGAAATATTTCTGATATTTTATCGATCAAAAATTATCTGTTTTGGCAAGAAGGAAAAAATGTGTTTCAGTTTCATAAGTAGTTACAAGACAATGCAAAAAATTGTTAAATTTCATAAAACAAGTCCAGGTTTTTAATGGGGGAAAGTAATTTCTTAATGTTTACTTTAATTGCAATTTTAAGCTTTTTATTCAGCATCTTTAGCATTAGGACAGGATGAATGATTATGCTTATTCGAACAATCAAACTTAGCCTTAGTTTCGTTACAACTATTAGAGTTCTCTAAGAACTATAGGAAAGCAAACGTGATGTTTAGGTATTTACCGAAACGGCTGTAGTGTCCTACTATATTTAAAGTGCTACTCACCGGACCAAAAATGTTTAGAAATAGTAACACAGTTAGTAACAGTATTTATCACCAATCAAACAGTAACAGTAACAGCTGTAGAGTCCTACTATATTTAAAGTGCTACTCACCGGACCAAAAATGTTTAGAAACAGTAACACAGTTAGTAACAGTATTTATCACTAATCAAACAGTAACAGTAACAACTGTAGAGTCCTACTATATTTAAAGTGCTACTCACCAGACCAAAAATGTTTAGAAACAGTAACACAGTTAGTAACAGTATTTATCACCAATCAAACAGTAACAGTAACAGCTGTAGAGTCCTACTATATTTAAAGTGCTACTTACCGGACCAAAAATGTTTAGAAACAGTAACACAGTTAGTAACAGTATTTATCACCAATCAAACAGTAACAGTAACAGTTAGAAACAGTACACCGGCATAACGTTGCAAGTGTGTTGGTGTTTGCTGTTCACAAAACATTTTTTTTCTATGAATAGTGAATTTAATAATAGTATTATTTATTAAATTCTAAACTAATATTATTAAATTACGCTATTATTATTCTACTTAAATAGTAATAGTATAATCTAATTAGAATAATAATCATAGTAAATAAATGATGAATTAATTCCTTTTTATTTGCAGGATTTAAACTAGATACATTTTGTAAAAAAATGAACAAAAAATCAAACCTGGAATTTAAATGTAAGAATAAATAACTATTACAATACAAAAAAGAAAAAAAAAGTTTTTCAATCAAAATTTTGACCGCTTTTTGAGTAGTTTAAGTGCTCAAATTTTTAACTGGTTTTCAGATCAAAACACAATTTTCAAACGTTTTCTAACCACTATTAGCAGAATTTATCATCAATCAAAATTTTTATTATTTTCGGCCAGAACAAGCCAGGAGACTCAAAACTAAAATGTAAAAAAAAAATGAAAATAAAAAATTTATACATATTTAAAAAAATCATGTTTGTTCAGTGGACAAATATGAGAAAATAAATTTATAAAACTTTTCACGTATAACAAAAACCACAAGGGTAAAATTTCACAATAAACTTCTCTCCGCATTTAAAATTCCACTTTTATTCGTTTTGGTGAAAAAAATTAACATTCTGGTTTTCTTTTTCAGTACACTTATCAAACATGATGTTTAAAAACATTTCCATTTCCGATTACACTTTTTAAAGGTCTCTCCTTCAAAATATATACTCTCATGGCAAGTTTTATGAATTTAAATAAATTTTTATTTTCAGACAAAAATAGAAAATAAAAACATTTTAATATTTGAGTACAAACGTAAGTTTGCTGAACTTATTTTTAATTAAACATTACTGAGAATAAAATCAGATGCATATGGACAATTCTTCTCAGTGATAAACTCAAAAATCAATTAATTTGCTATTTTGTAATTAGTTGCGTTTTTGTTTCTGAATGTTTTAAGTCATAAAAACCAATTAGACAGGTTTCCTCCCCTCCTCTTATTTGGAATTCTGGGAATCATTTTTTATACTCTCGATTCGACTGCATCGCATACCGGGGATGAGGAATTATTTTGAGTTTTATTCTCTTTTTTACATTAACGATGTCTATTTTATAAGATAAAAGAACTTATAAATGTTTGGGGAACACATAGGATAAAATAAAACTATTAAACATTTAAACGTTATAAATAATTCATTAAATAAGAAATAAAATAAACTGGAAATTCGAGAACAAGTTTTTTGTATCAAATAATATTTCATTTAAATTTCACAAAATTACGTACGGAATTGTCAGACACTTCTCTCTTTAGCAGCATAGCTGACTAAGATATCAGGAAGATACCTGGAACAAAATTTTTAATAAGCAATATTTGCCAATATGTTTTCCAAGTTTGATTTTTATTTTATTTCTCCTCCATGTATTTTTTCAAGATTTTTATATTACTAAGAAGTTCCGCCCTTCACTCACTTCGCTCACCAATCTTCGTAATAACCACTCATTCGTCTTAGTTTGTTTTCCCTATATCGATATTTTTTTTAAGGAGAAAAAATATAAATATTGAAATTTTATGCAAGAAAACTTTGTTACTATGTCAATAGTAACAAAATTAATGATTACTTGCATATGAAAAAAAAATCAAATGAGCTTGAAAAAATAAATATATAAACATAAGGAATATATAAATTTTTGATAAAACAAGAAGCAATTTTACTGGCTAACTATCTAAAAGATTTGTGTTTTTCCGATTAAATTCTTTGTAATCACCGACATTGTTATCATTGTAAAAGTTTGTTCCTTTTTTTTTTCTTTTTTTCTGACAAGATTTTAAACTTTTTTAGTTTAGTTTACTCATTGTGGGGGAACATTATATAAGTATAATTTTCTTTTTATAGACAGAGAATTTTTGCAGCTGAAATGGCCTGTTAACGAAAAGATCTTGTCAATGAAATGACCTATCGACGAAGTGGTTTCATTATCTCACAGATTCATTATATTCCTTGCTAATTTCATCTTTCATTAACTCCCTACATCAAAAATCATTCACAATTGCTTTTGAAATTCCAATCTATAATAATGTACAGTAAAAATTAATCTTAGAAAAAAATGTGTTAAATATGACTAGAAAAAAAAAAATTGCGTAAAATGCAACTTAAATGTGTAAAATACAATCAGAACATTATCCAGCATTAAAAAATATTTCGTTTTTGCACCGTGAAGTGAATAGAGGAAAAGGCAATTTTCAAATAAAATGCTTCTTTTCTGGCAACTTCAACATACTGTAAAGATTTTGCATCAGGAAAAAATTTTTAAAAAATTTCAACACTGAGATACTAAATTACAAAGGAGTGCAAGGGGCATAATGTCTAATGTAAAAAATCATAAAACTAGTTTCAAAATTACGCATGACTTTGCCTACGAAATAACCTTTTCTATAAATTGTCGACGGAAACAACTCTGTCGACGAAATGACCCTGTCGACGAAATAACCCTGTTGACGAAATGGCCTGTCGACCAAATGACCTAATTTGACCAAATGACCAATGATCTGAAGTGACTGTCGCTGAAATGAATAGGACCCATGTATAATATGATCTATGAGATTGTTAAACCAAACATTACTACCTTTTTTAAAATTAACGCTAACAAGTTATAAATTCTATAACTTGCTTAGGATATTTATGAATGGAGTTCTGAAACAGTACCAAAAAACGTTAAGTTCAACTAATTATGACTACTTATGAAGGCATGGTTGAAATTATCCTTAAATAGTATTTTGGATATATGGTATAACTAATAATAGCATTATATAGTATAACTAATAATTAACTGTTATAGGAAATTTTTAGTATTAGTTTCTATTGCATAAGGTTTTTGGAGATGATCTGGAACTGATTTAGATAAGTAATTGCAAGTTTAACAGTTAAATGTGATTTATCAGTTAAAATGAAATTAAATACTAATTTCTATTATTATTTTATATTAATAGATTTTATTATTAATTTTTAAAATTAATTTTAATAATTAATTTTTTTGAACTTTACTTTCTGTAATAGAAAATTTTAAAGCATTTCTAAAGTTACAAAGATTAAAATTAAATAATATTTATTTCATTTAAATATTTAACTTGGATGTTTTAGGGTAAATAAGTGATTTATCAACTATAATAAATTAATATCATGTATTAATGTGATTAACTTTCCAAAATAGGTAATAATAATATGAATTTCTCAGAGCTTCTATGAAAATGTAAATACTTAAAAGATTTTATAATATTGACTTCATTTAAAGGTAAACATGTAATTTATCAGGTTGCGACGATGCATTGTTAATTGAATTTTCTCAGCATCTGTTCATAAATTGAGTGTTTCAAGAATTATTTAAGGAATTTGAAGTTACCTATTAATTCCGTATCCTTCCCTTTATTGTGGGAATTCCAATTTACCAACCAGAATTAATTTTAAAAGGGTGACGTTTAGTGGTAATTAAAATAAGATGCTTGTCCCGTAATTCACGAATAATTTTGCCGTTTTAAATAGCATTGCTTAAATTTGGAGTATAGAAAATTGCATCAAATGCGAAAAAAATTAAAAGAATTAATTAATTTTAAATATATAAATATATATATATATATATATATATATATATATATATATATATATATATATATATATATATATATATATATATATATATATATATATATATATATATATATATATATATATATTAAGTCATGCTTCTAAAAGTTTTATATTAAAAATTAAAGAGTTTTACGCACATTATTGTAATAAAAATTATTTATGTATATTATCTTTCTAAACATTGAAAATCAAAATTGAATACGTTTTATGAGACTGGAAACTTCAAACCTAAGGGACAAATGCTGAAACATATATGGAAAAAAAATAGATAATAGTTTCATTTCTGCTTTAATTTGTCTCTTTTTCTTACTTTTTCTCTTCTATAAATAAAGTTTATTTCTGAAAATTTAGTAACTCAAAAGCAGCATTTTGTTATCTTTGAAAATCATTGTGTCTCAAAATCAAGTGATTTTTAATGAAAACCAAACTAATTTGATCAATGCTGTGTACTCTGGAATTTCTCCCTTTTTTTTATATTTCCAGTGTAAGGTGAGATGGTGCGGAGACAAGCACGCTTGCTTGTCAATCGATGTTTTTCGGTTAGGATCTATGCGATGAATAAGAACTTCATCCCTTATCCAAATAAGGATGAGGACTATTTGATACTCAAAAATGTAGCAAAATATCGTTAATAGAGAGCAAAAAAGATGTAGAAAAGAAAATACTATAGTTTCGGCTCTACACGCAAGAAACTTCTGTGACTGAGCACAATTGTTAGAATATTTTGTGTTCTAAACACACAATTTGCCTTATTTGTGCTTTTTCCACGTTCCCCTACTCAATTTTTGAATGATGTCTAGCTTGATCAATTCAATTAGTCGATATGCATCATTAAACCTAATGCTTTTGACGAAATGTTTTTATTGACAAACTGTGCTCTCGTAACATTTTCCAAAAAGCAGTTCGTATAGAATTAAAAAAATTCGTCAATTTACAGTTTATCTTTTTTTTTTTTTTTCTTTTATCGCGATTTCTCGTATTCAATCCAATTTTTTTTTAAATATTAGATATTAGCATTTTTTAAATGATTATAGTCAAAGTTTATTTTATTTTAATATGATTTACTCATTAATTAGATGATTTTAGTCAAAGTTTAAATTTTAAAAAAAAATATTTTATTATATTATATTTTACAGAAAATAAGTTCAAAATGTTGCAAGAACTGTATATTAAAAAACTTATTTTGTAGGAATAATATTATTCAAAAACTTGACTAGTATGTAAACAACTCAATATATTCAGTGGGCACTGAGAAATTCTAAGCTCCTCAATCTGATTATTTAAAAAATGTAACTAAATATGTTCTTTCATTGAGCCCTTTAGCTGAAAGGCTGGTGAAATTATAATAATAAGCAACATTTTTTTTCAAAAATAACATTACATTTACATGAAGAAAAAAAAAAAAACTATTCCTTGATATAATCCCAAAGTAGGTACCTTAAAAGTCTCTAGAATTTCATGCACAATATACCGAAACATCTAATTATCTACACACAAATCAAGATGTTTTTCATAATGCCCATTCTCCTAAAAACTTTCAACGTCTAGATCAGCGTTATATTCTTTGACTTCTGAAATTAATGTGCAATGCGCTAAAAAAACGGACCAGTCCGAATAACCTTTGATCTATTGATCGGATCCCCACGTTCTACAACTTAACTTAATGGTCCGAGAAGGTGTCCTTAAATATGTTAAATAGTTAATGCAGACGATATTTTAAGTTACGAAAACAGACACAAAAGCATACTTTCTCTGAATAAATATACCTTTTATCGACGGATTCAAATTTCTGACCACCAAAACACACTGGGTAGACGCAATCTGGAAAATATGGCCCCCATAGTTTTGTCAGGAGAGTAATCTAAAGTTTTAACCCCTAAACATTAATTTTACTTTTTGCATAATTCGCCATGTCTAGAGAACTTTCTTTGTGAATTGAAAATTTTTTGCACACAATTATAAAATTTGTCTGTTCAAAAATAATTCCGAGCAAAAGATAAATTTTTGTAAATATTCATTATTTTTTATTATTTTATTTAATTATAGTCGAAAATTGCTGAATACTAAGGTATAAAAATTTTTATATCATTTTAAATTATTTAATTTTGTGTGACAAAATACACAATTCGAGCAAATGTCGTATGATTGAAATTCGATTTTTCAGGAACTATTCAACCGATTTTACTCAAAGTTTGTCCTAGAATGAGTCCTAGAATGTGAAGATGCGATCACTAAATCAAAAGTTATTCAGAATTGTTCGTTTTTTTGGGGGGGGGGGCACTATGCAACTCTTTTAAACATTGCATAAAGTCATATTAGAAATGTAAAAGTATAATGCACATTAAATCATCAAAATTAATGTGTACTATAAATATTTTATTTACTAAATAATTAACTGTATTCATAGTAAATAGTAAATAATTAACATTGAATAAATTAAAAATAACTATAAAAAAAATTAAATAATGAAAACTTTTATTTGGAATTGTAAAGAGTTATATTAAAAGTAGTTACAATGAATACTAACGCGTTTCTTTTTTTATTTATTTCAAAGACGAAAAAGTTTGCAAAGTTACTCTAATCTAAACGGATTACTTGAAATTTTTCTTTTCAAAGAGTAATGCGTTTCAAAGTACATTAAATAAAAGCGGATATTTTGGATTTTTTTTTCTTTTTTTTCTATAAACGCAGCATTTACAAATAAGGTGCCTGAAGAAAAGGTCTTAAAACCTTTCCATTTTTTTAAACTGTGCTGAAAATATAAGAGCCTTATAGTTTCTTAATAACAGTAAATTATTTCAGTTTTTATATTTTCTTAGAACAAAAAAGAATTGATAAAGAGATGTACAAATATTTTAAAATAAAGAACAGGAAAATTGTGTACACCAAACTTAATTATATTATGTTTTGCTTTTACATATTTTTTATCACATAACACACATATACAGTTTTTAAAAATTGTGTTGACTTTATCTATGTTCAAAATATTCTAGTGTGAAATTATCAAGATAATAATAATTATTGCAAACGAAACCAAATTCAATATGAAGGAAAAATTGGAAGAGAAACACCAATTGTATCGAAATTTGATACCGGGTTTCCGAATACAAAAATAAAAGCTATATAACAGTATTGATATGGGCATGTATTATGCACATTGGACAAAAAAAAAAAAAAAAAAAAAAAGAAAAGAAAAGAAAAAAAATGGAACATTCTGAATAATTTTTGAACTAGCGGATCGAATCTTCACGTTTTCGGATTCAATCTTAATGGTTCGAGAAGGTGGTCTCAAATAATCTAATTAATTAGTGGGGACTATAACTTAATTTACAAAATCAGACACAAAACGTTCTTTCTCTGAATAAACATACCTTTTTCTCGACGGATTTGGATTTCTGATTCCCAAAATATAGAGGCAGCCGCAATTCGAGAAATATGGTCCTCATAGTTAGATCAGGAGAAGGGACCAAGGTTTGAACCTTTTAATGTAATTTAATTTTTGCCATATCTCGAAAACTTTTATGCGAATGTGAATATTTTTTGAACTCTATTATAAAATTCGTTTATTCAAACATAATTCCATCCGAAAACAACTTTTTTGTAATTATTTATTACTATTTAGTAATTTATTTAATAGCAATCGAAAAAAGTTTAAAATCTAAGGTCTACAATTTTTACAATATTTTAAAGAATGTAATTTTGCATGACAAAATTTTTGCCAAATAGGTCGAATTAAATTTTAAAGAAGTTATATTTATAAAATTCAATTTCTCTGGCACTATTCGTTCAATTTCGCTTAAATTTTGCCTTGTAAAGTTACCTCAACCCTTTAACCATACCACTAAGATTGAGTTCGTGAAAATCGGATCGCCTAGTTTAAAAATTCATCAAGGTGACCTGTTAGTTTTCTTACGCTCTGTACTATATTAATTAGTGCTGTATAAGAAATAAAATATAATAAAGCAGAAGAAAATATTTAATTATTTATAATTTCAAACCATGATACAATTTTAAAAGTTTAAATAAAATTTCCATTTCAAATTTTAATTTTTAAATTCTTTCTTCTGGTTTGACTCAACTATTATAAGTATTTATGTTTCACATTTTCTGCTTCAAAAATTAAAATAAATCACATCTTTTGTTAGGAGATATACATTGTTAGAATTTTCTGTCTAAAATTTTAGTAAAGTAACCGGCAGAAGTCTATCGATCCAATTTATCGTAAAGTTTACAGCAACGAATATATTTTACCATTACGGTTTTGAAACAGTTTATAACTAGTATAGTTAACAAAACGTAAAAAAGAATAAATGAACCAAGGAACGTGGCTTAATTAGTTTAACAGCTGCCATCAACGCTGGAACTCTAACACTCACTTTTCAATTATAAGAATGACAGATTTGCCCTTTTGGCTACAATAAGTACCCGGCTGCAAAGAACTCAGTGGCTTCATTCGGTGGGCTTAGTTATAATGATAAAATTATGATTGTTTAACCATACTAAGTGAAGGCAGTTAATAAACGGTTTTTCTCTCAGTTAACAGTTTGAATACCATTATATTTATGATTATTTGATTATTTGACTGTTTGTTTGAATATCGTAAAATGACATTTACATAAATTGTTATTTAACTATTTTTTCGAGAAATTTTGAGAAATCTTTGATAACACGCAACCGTAATAAAGGAATTACGTAAAATGAATCGTATAATGGGAGAAAACCTTTAATAAATAATTTAGGTAAGTGAATCATTAGTTATTAATATAATTTTTTTCTGTGCACACAAATAAAAAAGAAATAACTGTTGTTAAAAAAAAGTTTTTCTGTCAGATTTATTAATAAAATTTTTATAATCATAAAAGTTAAAGTTCTTTTTAAACAAGAAAAGGATATTAATAATAATTGCTAATTCCCCACTATAAATCAGATCAAATTATTAATTTTATTTATTTACTTAGTACTTTTATAGGACTTCTTTAAATAAACTATTATCATGGTATTTACTTTTATGTTTGCAACATAGTTCGTAGTAAATACTTCACAATACCTAAAAGTAAGCAAAAATTCTTCAGCAACTAAATTCTTTCCTTTAGAACGTCATTATTTGAAGGAAGAAGGTGAAATAAAATCCCAGGAGTGATATCAACCGAGACAAGATCCGAATAAACGATTCCATAAATTTAACCTCAACTTTTTTATTCTTTTGTGGAAAAGTTTACTAAGCGATATATCACATATGCGACTCAAGTCACTTATGGGAATTCAAGTAGAATTATTAACCTCGTGTAATACCAATATCCCAGATCGATTTTTTTTTCTCTTTCACAAATTAAATTTCCCATTAGGCAATGAGACTTTAGGTTTGTTTAGTATTTTGTGTTACGACTAATAATAAGATTGCAACTGAAGTAAACTAAAATAACAGAAATAAATAAACAATAAAATTTTTTTCGGGGCAATGAACTTTTCAGATACCAAATCATAGTTTAATTCAGAAGTATAGCATTGCTTTCCAGAATGAAAACAAATGCATAAATAAGACATTCTAAAGAAAAAAAATATTTAAGTACATCAACAAAGAAAACATTTATTTTAATTGTTTTCTCTGTAGTTTTATTAATTTTTTTAACTAAAGTTCTGGTTATTGTGTTAAGATTCTTATAACTTAGAATTAAATATATTATGACAGATTCAAAAACATACTAGTAATAATTAAGTAAATACACAAAATACAAATTGATTGTAAAACAATATATAAATGTTTTAACTTCAAACTCCAAATCATAAAAGGTAAACATTTTACAGACTTAAAAATGCATTAGAAGAATTAAACTTTGCAAGATACACAAAAAATGCAGAATAGGCACTAAGATATGTAATTGAATATACTGATATATTGAGGAGTGCTTTGGACAAAAATAATTCAATGCACTCATAGTTTTGTTTTTAGTAGTTTAATTTTTGTTATGCTATATTTGAAAAACAAAATTCCTTTTCAGCGTTTTGAGTTATCTTTCAAGTATGCAATTGCATGGTTGAAAACAAAACTTACAGAAACATGTATTGTTTTCAACATTGCACGTAGAAATAAATTCTGGTAAAATTTGCATACTATATGGCAGAGACATTTCTGATAAAAACTATCATTTTTGTAATAAAACCAAAATATACGGTTTTTGAACTATTTGTTTGGTGGTTTTCCCATCCATATGGTCCATATACCGGTAGTTCTGGTTTTCAAAATTACAGTTCTTATTAACACACATTTAGAAAAAAATATAAAACTGAAAGGCACATTTAACTAAATAAAGAGTTTCTATGCCATTCTTTGAGATATCATGATATAATTACTAAATTTTACGACATTTGCCGAAGTTTATCCTATGTCATAGAACTATATTTTATTGTTAATTTTACTAAAATTATCACCAAAGCATTTTTGTACAAACTACTGAGCCTTTTGATGTCTTCATAGAGCCAGAAACACTGTAAATTTATGATTTTTGGTAGCTTTGACCATATTTGTTTCTCTGCGAGACGAACTTTAAACGATTTTCTACCTCCTGGACATGGTAAACAAAGATAGTTATTTAAATTCAATTAAAAATGGTCTAAATTGTACGTTTGTAAAGTCATATAGAAAGAATCAAAACTGTTTAATAAAATTAACTTCAATGCTAACAAAAATTATGGGAGAGTTAATATAGTTAAATCTTTGCTACTTATAAGAAGGAGTATGTTTGCAAAAGCCTTTTAAAAAAAGTTAAGAGATTTCATTTGATTTGATACGTGTTTGGTATACTATAGATTTCAGAATTAAACCTAATGATATTGTAAACATTGGCGTGGAATCTCTTTGTGAAGTAAATGAGCAAGCAACATTAAAAAATATTTATACATTGTTAAAGTTCTAAATTAAAGTTACTCTTAGCTTTATCACTACATTTTAGTTTGTAATTGGATTTCTAAAATGACGCTCATAACCGTAAAATATAATTAAAGTGATTGAAAAAAAATAAAACTAATTATTCATTTTTGAACTTCATAAATAGTTTCGCAAAATAAAAGAATTTAAATGAATGACTTCCTTTTTAGAAAATTAATCTTTTCTTACATTTTATGCTTAATTTGGTATTTTTTGCACTGAATAATTTATCTATTCAAGCATAAATGAATTAGAAGATGGAGAAATGAAATAAAATTTACTACTGATTTTATGAAAACGTATAATAATTTATGGGATTTTTATTTCAAATTTATTTTTTAGGTTCATTGTTATAAACATATTTTTTTGCTTAGAAACATAGTTTTCAAGAATCGATTAAAAGTAATTTGTGAAACTCAATTTTATAATGAAATAAAGTATGATATTGTAATAAATACTTAAACCTGAATAGTTAACGTGATATGAAAAACTATATTTTTTCTTCTAGTTAAAATTTAACTAGAATTTAAGAAAATAAATTAAATTTAAATTTTTTACAGTACTGATGATAGCGCATATTTTGCTTATTTTCTTATAAATGTAAACAATACACATACATTTTCAATTAGTTTGAAATTTTTTGTATTAGTTTTACTACTTTTATAACTGTATTTTCTTCATTAAATAATTATATTGAGATAGTCCGTAACTTACTACAGTTACTTCAATTATAATTTAATATTTTTACAACATCTCTATAAGAAATGATTAATTGTTTAACATTTTCAATTCCTATATGAAATATTTTGTTCAAAATATTTTACTATTCATTTATAAAAAATTATATAATTAATTATAAATAATTACTATTTGTCAATTTATTAATAGTTATTTATTTATAATTTTGAAAAAAAAGTTAAGGTAATTACTGAAAACTAATAAAGAATTGCATCGTTAAACTGCATTATAAATCAAATAAATCCTTTATATTTAAGTCATTACATGCTTTTTAATTTAAAGTTTTTAACTTAATATCATTTTTTTAAAAATTTTAAAGCATCTATAGTAGAAATTAATATGCGTTTAAAATTTTCTATTCCTGTACGAAATATTTTGTTCAAAATATGTTAATATTGATTTATAAGATAATGATAGAATTTCGTTGTTAATTTATTTATAAATAATTGTTATTTCTAATTTGAAAGAAAAGGAGGGTAATTACTTAAAAGATAAAACTTCTCACCCATGTTTCTTCCTAAAAATGCATTATAAAACATAAAAATCCTTCATATTTATAAGTTTTCTAATTTTTAGTTTATAAACTTGATCTTAATTTACTGTTTTGAAACTTAATGAGCTCATTTAACTCCGGTATTACTTCTCAATGCATGACGTTAATGTTTTGCAATGTTTACGATAAAGTATGACTAAAATGACATTAATCATCATTAACATTTATTTTCCCTAAAACTGTTATCAGAATTTTGACCTTCATATTCATGTCGTCAGTTAATAAGGCAAAAAAGGTAAGCTGATAAGCATTACTGATGTTATCGTTTAAATATTTTTTTAAAAAAAAAGAATGGTCAGCACTTTTATTTTTATCGATGGCTAGTTCTGAACTCATTCGAAAATTGAATTTTTTAAACGTATCTCCCGAATGATCTAACTGAAATTTAATTAATTCAATAATGATTAATAATTGAAATAATAACAGTAACAATTGAAATTTCTGAAGGACTTTTAGAAACGGGGGCTGATATCAACCTTTTAATCTGTTGTCCGAATCTCAGGATGACATAATTAATGGTTCTGAACATAGTAGAGAGAAAAAAGAGAGAGAACCGCGAAAAAGAGTTCTTTATTTTATTGTCTTAAATATACAAACGTTTTATACATTTATGTTCATTTAGATTTATCAAGATGACTTTCGTAGCACAAAAATGTTTTTTTATATGTTTATGTACTAAAATGTAAACAAAATAAATAATTTCATTATATTATTCGCTACTTTATGTATACAATAGATAAAGTATCCAACTGAAACAAAAAATGTTATTTTTAGCAGTTTTTAATCTTTTAGTAGTTTATTTGTTATCTCAATTTCTGAAGCAAGAGGCTCATGACATAACAGGAGCAAAGAAGTATAGCCAAAACTACCAGAAGATGGTAAAATTCACCGTGTTTCTGGCTCCATAGAAACACCAAAAGCTCGATGATTTTCGCCTAAGTGTTTTAGTAATAATTATGGTTAAACGAACAACAATTTTTTTAAAATAATATGTGATAAAATTCTGTAATTTTATCAAGATACTTTAAGGCATAGCATGAAAACCATTTATTTAGTTAAATGCGCTTCTCAGATTTGTATTATTTACTAAATGTTTGATAATAAAAACTTTAATTTCGAAAATTAGAATGAGTTTCCGGTAAATTTTTGCCATATAAAAACAAAAATTATCAAATGAAGGGTTTAAATACTCTATATTTTTTAACTATTACCAAAATTATTGGATTTTTTTTACCAGAAATGTCATACCCATACAATGTAGAAATATTACCAAAAATCTTTTTCGTGTGTAAAACAGGCATAACTTTGGTAAATAAGTCTTATACTGTTTCACTACTGTTTTCACTAAAATTGCAATATATATGTATATATATATTATCCAATTATCCGAACTAGTTTAAATGATTATTATTTATGCCCTAACTTTCCTTTACACTTTTTCTAGTCTTAGGACTGGCAGTACTATTTAAAATAGCTCTGGCGTGTTTAAATTTTTTTTTTTTTTTTTTTAATTTTTAAATATTTTTTATTTTTTTTTTATTTTATTTTTATTTTGAATTATTTTTTTATCATATTTCAGCTTTTTATACATTTTTTTTATCAATTACTGATTTTACCATATTTTTCTTTATTTTTTATTGCAAAGACTTTTGTTTCAAAGAAGATGCTATTTTTTGAGCAGCCATATCCATTATTCTTTTTAAATAAATCAACTGAACTGGATCAACATCATTTTGACGTTTTAGCCAATTCATTGCAATATCTAATGAATTGCATGCTTCTATATGAGAAGGCCCACTATCTTGAACTTTATCACCTACTTCTTCCTCTTCGTATGCGGAGTTCTGATTTTCATTCAAAATTGCAGCAACAATTTCATCATCATTTAAAATTTGAAATCCTGGGTCGTGTTCAGTGTCACGATACCAGTCTTCTATTTCTTTTGCTGTATAACCTGGAATTTTTCATCGGGAAGATCTACTGATTCAGAAATTTCAGATTATTTTTTTGTTAAGAATTTTTTCGAAGATTTAAGATTCCAAGAATTGTAATCACTAATTATTAACCATAAGTGACAAGTACCCAATTGTAGATTTTCAGCACATATCTATTCATAAACTCTTTCCTCAATTCAACCATTATAGACTGTCAAATTGAAGCTCGCATTCTTGGAAGATAATTTTCAGTTGAAGAGGGCTAAAGGGGTATGTAGGTTTAACTGTATAACAATACAGGTATGTATTGCCTACTAAAAGAAAACTGCTAAGAAAGGTTGTAAATGAAATATGGCCTTCACATGTAGTGAGTATTATTTATTCTTCTAAATTTAGAAAAATTGTCGATAAGTTAAGAAGTATTCTAATCTTAAAAAAAAAAGAAGAAGAAGCGAATTTGGACATGGTTCGGATAATCGGCGCTTTACTGTTATATATATATATATATATATATATATATATATATATATATATATATATATATATATATATATATATATATATATATATATATATATATATATATATATATATATATATATATATATATATACATATATATATATATATATATGTATATATATATATATATGTATATATATATATATATATATATATATATATACACTTTTATATATATACTTTTTTCATGCAACTTGCGTTATTCTGTAAGCTTGTGTTGCTCATCTGGAAATTACTTTGCAAGTGTGTGATGAATAAATTGTTGTAAAAATAACTAAATGACTCATTAATTCTTTTTTTCTAGAGAATAAAAAGAGAAAAAAAACCTTTTTATTGTTAGGATCACTTCACAAATACACTATATTTATATTTTATTAAACGCAGGAATTTATAATTGATAAAACGATCTTGCTTTTTGATATAACAGATTTCATTTTTTTTTACGGGCATTGTATTTGCGAAGAAATAAAAATATTTTATTAATGGAGCAATCACAGAAAATAACGTAACATTTTACTACCATGTTTTATTGGAACGCCATTAATTAATTCTATTTAACTTTTATTGTAAGAAAACATAGCCTGTTTTATTTTAGTGATATTCTCTTTTAAATCAATCTTGATAAATGAATAATGTAAACTTTTTTATGAAGATTTTTTTTTAGAAATTAACAAAGACATATTATTTACTAGAAAAAATAGAGTATTTAAAAATGCTATCATGCTTTAAAGTAACAATTTCTTGCAAATGAAATAATCGATAATTGTAAAATTTTAAAGTAATTTGAAACTCACTAGTGCCAAAAGAAATATATGTGCAATTGATTTCAAGAGGGAAAAAATTTACAAATGAAGGAATTTTTCTTTAATGACCAATGTCACTAGTTTTAAACTATTAATTATATTTATTCTAAATGATAACTTAATCTGAATCTATCAAAATAACTGATTTCATATATATAAATGATATATAATTTTATCTGATTTAATAAGAATTGATTAAAAGTAAATTAAGAAAACAATTTTAAGTTATTATGTTAGTTTTGACTGTGTTTTTTACTTTATCAGTAAAGACTGAAAACTTGAAGTTTACCAGAGTCTTAAAACAAGTTTGAGTGAAACTATATAAAAAATTAAGTTTGAAAGCGTTTGTTTCATTACTAGAAGCATTTATTGTAAAAAAATATATTTATTAAACTACTTTTTTTGCAATGAGCTGAGATTTTAAACTTAGTGAAAAATTGTTTCAATTCCTTAATATACAGGGTGTTATAAAGTCCCATTTTGATGTTTAATAACTCATAAAATAATGAAGATATAAACAAACTTACGGCATATACGAGGGTTGCTATTTATATTTCTGGCCTAATAATGAAAAAACAAATATGTAGGATCGAAATTGGTTTTATTGTTTTTCAAAATATTCTCCATGATGATCAATACACTTTTGCATGCGTTGGAACCAATTTTCAAAGCACTTTTTCCAGTCCGATTGAGGTAACTCCAAAACATGCGTTTTGAATGCATCAACCGGTTCTTCGGGGGTCGAAAATCGTTGTCCACGTAATTTATTTTTGATTTTGATGTGTGGGAATAAGAAGAAGTCATTGGGTGCCAAATCAGGGCGGATGACCTATCAGTTCGATCTTTCGCTCCGTCAGAAATGCCTTTGTTTGAGTCGATGTGTGAGAGCTCGCATTGTCATGATGAAGAATGATTCGCCTGTTCTTCTGCTTTTTTCGAATTTCTCCGATGTCTTCTGGCAAACAAATGGTCGTGTACCATTCAGAATTGACCGTCCTGCGTTGCTCTAACGCCACTGTTGCCACATGACCATTAATGCCGAAGAAACAGGCAATCATTTGTTTCGATGTGCTTCTTCCTCGAACAACTTTTATTGGTTTTGCCTCGTCTTGGAAGACCCATACAGTTGATTGCTGTTTTGTTTCCGGCTCATATGCATAGATCCATGATTCGTCACCTGTGTAGATGTTATACACAGCCTTTGATGTACCTTGAACGTATTTTTCCAACATTTCCTTGCACCAATCGACACGAGCCTTTTTTTGAGCGTTTGTCAGATTATGCGGGATCCAACGCGAACAAATTTTTTTTACGCTCAAATGTTCATGCAATATTTTATTGATGCTAGTCATACTAATGTCCAAAGACGCCTCTATCTCACGGTATGTCACATGACGATCTTGCTTTATCAGTTCACGCACAGCATCGATCTTTTTTGGCACAACAACGGATTTTGGACGACCTGCACGGGATTTGTCCTGAATCGAACATCGACCACGATTAAATTCGTTATACCAATTTTTTACAGTGCTGTAGGATGGCGCTTTATCGCTTAATAAAGAATTAAGTTCCTCGAAGCACTCTTGTCTTGACAATCCACGTCGAAAGTTATGAAAAATAATGGCACGAAAATGTTCACGATTCAATTCTATTTTTTGAAAGAGAAGAACTTTTCAATTAACTGTCAGCAACACAAATGAAGCTATAATGGTAAATCGTCTGCTGAATTTATGTTTAAAAATATCAAACTTTCGATTAAAATCGTCTGCGGTCGCCTAGCAACACTTACTGTTGCCAAGGCCAGAAATATAAATAGCAACCCTCGTATTGATGGAGTAACTCATATATTTTCCTTTTCAGGTTAGAATATCTTTATTTTTGTAAATATCGTCTGCGCGTGTGGTTAATTTCAGATAATTTCATCTTCAATTCTAAATATCTGAACTTTTCTAAATATCGTCTGCTTATTAATTGCATTTTTCTCTCTTTTGTTTTTGGCAACTATTGCAATGTTATGTTTACTTTTGATGTGTTTGTATTATGTAGTACTTTTCTATGTGATGTTTTCTTCGAGCGGATATTAAGGAGAATGCATACACCACAAGAGAAAGCACAGATTTTATGGTGGTTCATACAAACGAAATCGATAGTGCAAGCACAGAGAAATTGCAAAAGAATTTACCAAAAAGATCCTCCATCTAAAAGCAGCATCTTGCGGTGGAAAAAGAATTTTCTGGATACTGGAAGTATCGCAGATAAGAAACGTTCCGGACGTCCCTGCAAAAGTGATTTCGACGTTGAGCGTGTCACACAGACATTTTTACACAATCCTAGGAGATCTGTGAGATCAGTGGCAAGAGAATTGGATATGCCAATTTCGACGGTGTACAAAGTTATTAAGAAACAATTAAGACTGCATGCATACAAAGTTCAAATTGTTCAAGGTTTGGAACCGGATGATAGGCCTAGGAGGATGGCGCTTGCAGCAGATATGGTAGGAAGGATATAAGATGCTGCTGATTTTCTGAAGCGCATAATGTTCTCCGAAGAAGCATCCTTTCATGTTTATGGCATGGTTAATCACCATAATGTGCGCATATGGGGATCTGAAAACCCCCATGAATACCGTAAGGCACAAAGGGATTCCTCAAAGGTTACTAAGGAAACTAATGCACGACCAAGGAACTAAGGCATGGAACTAATGCAAGGAACTAATGCACGACCGAGTTATTGGGCCTTTCTTTTCTACTGAAAAGACGGTCTCATCAGATGTATATTTAGACATGTTGAAAAACTTCGTATTTCCACAACTAGAAGAGCTTCAGCCACATGTCTTTTTGCTACAAGATGGTGCACCACCTCATTGGGGTATCATCGTTCGTTGTTCTTTGAATGACCATTTTCCAGGAAGATGAATTGGGCGAGGAGGTCCAATTCCTTGGCCACCCAGCTCACCTGACATAACGCCGCTGGACTTTTTTCTTTAGGGATCTATAAAAGATGTGAAATTGACTATTGACTTGATATTCTCCGTGGGACGAAGGGGGCGCACGTGGAAGTTCATTGACAAGGGTCATTAAACTTTTTGAGTCTATCCAACCATTTATGTTATTAATTTTAATCTATCTTTATTATTTTATGAGTTATTAAACGTCAAAATTGGCCCGGGACTTTATAAACGCCCTGTATATAAAAGTCCGTAAATACTTCATTTATTACGGAAGTCATATATACCTTGATACTCCTTCAATATTAGAATAGTAAATGCAATTATTAGATAATGCACAATTTTAAAGATATACGAGGGTCACTCTGAAATTTTTGAGATACAACTAGGTTTTTAAAGTTACACTTACAAAATTTTAGGTGTGTTCCAAGTAGTCTCCTCCAGCATCAATGCACTTTTGTAGTCGAATTTTCCACAGATTAAATGCCTCAAGCCATTAATTTCTTGGAATAGATGAAAAAATTCATTTATAGCCACACCAATCTTTTCTTCTGAAAGAAAACGACGTCCACTTATGTTCTTTTTTAGATTAAAAATAACCAAAAGTCACACATGGCTAGATCAGGTGAATACGGCGGATGTTCTATCACTTTAATTTGTTTTTGTTTAAGAAACTCAACTGTTAATCCGGCTGTATGCATTGTCATGGTGAAGCATTAGTCCCCTAACATTCACTTCTTGTAGAATTATTGGAAGATTTAAATTAGTGGTATACCATTTTGCTGTTACTGTCTTCTGTCCTTCCAACTTGATGGCTTTGACCAATCCCGTACTTCTGAAGAAAGCGGCATGCAATACTTTTTTCAGAGCGCGTTGTCTTTTCACCATTGTTGGCGTGGGATCATCTTGAAAGACCCATACTTTGCTTTCTCGACGTGTTGGAACTTCAAAAAACGGTATGTACGTTTCATCACCCGTTGCAATTTTAGAAATGATTCGGTGGCCACCATCATTTAGCAATTTTAGAGTTTCTTTACTGATTCTGACACGCTTCTCTTTTTGGTGCTCAGTTAGATTATGGGGAACCCAACGGCAAACTACTTTTTTCAAATGTAATTATTCATGAATAATTTTGTGTATGGCTGCGGATCCAATGGTAAGTTCCTTCTGCATAATTTGATAGGTACAGCGATTATCATCCTTTAACATTTTTCGTATGGCAAACACATTATCTGGGATTACTGCCGACGGCGGCCTTCCTGTGTGTTCTTCATCCTGAAGAAAATTGCGACCTCTGCTAAATTCTTTAAACCATCTGAATACAGTAGCACGAGCTGGAGATTCATCACCAAATGCTAATTGCAACCGTTGAACGCATTCTTCTTTAATCGTGCTTTAAAATCGTAGAAAATCATAGCGCGAAAATAATCTCGCGACAACTTCATTTTCTCTTCTGTTTAAAATTTATTCTACGCTAAACAAGTTGAAGTAAGTGAGTAAAAAATCGTCTGCTGTGTTAAAATACTTTGTATTTTAAAATTAAACCGTTATTTTTATTTTGTAAATTCTCGTCTGCGCGTATCTCAAAAATTTGAGAGTAACCCTCGTATTTTACTTACATATATTGCGTACATGTTATTCTGCAACGATCATACGCAACATATCCTTAAAGATTCATAAAAACTGTTTTATATATATATATATATATATATATATATATATATATATATATATATATATATATATATATATATATATATATATATATATATATATATATATATATATATATATATAGATAGATAGATAGATAGATAGATAGATATAGATATATATAGATATAGATATATATAGATATATATATATATACAGCAAAATAAAACAAGGTTCTAATTATTCATCTTTCTTAGCTAACTTATTTTTGCATTATTATGAAAAAAATTACACTCTTAGTATTAAATTTGTTTTTAGATATATTGATGACTTAATTATCTTTGATTTTCAAGACTATACTATTTTATTAAATGATATTTACCCCGAGGAATTAATCTTGCTTCTTAATCATGATGATAATATTAATTTCAATTTTTTGGATTTGGGTATTATAAAAGAAGAAAATATCTGCTTCGTTGATTTATACGATAAAAGAAATGATTTTAATTTTAATATAAATAAACTAATTACTTAGAATTCTAATATTTCTAGGAGCATCTATTTAAATACTACTTTTAATGAAATTAATAGAATTAAAAGAATATGTAGTAATATTTATTTATCCAAAAAACAAATCGATAAACTCTTTCAAAATTTGATAAAAAACAATAGATACCCAACTAAAGTAATAAAATTCTATATAGAATCATTGAGTTAATCGCATATTTTGTAAATATATTTACTAAACATTTTCTTTGTTAATTTATACAATTTTCCCATGTGCAAATCCATTTCGGGTAAATCCGTAGTCAAAACATTTTTTACTACAAATTTCTTCGTTAATTTGTATAATTTTTCCTTGTGCAAATCCATTTCGGGCAAATCCTTGGTCAAAATTATTTACTAAAAAATTCCTTTGTTAATTTATAATATTTTTCCATGTGCAAATCCATTTCGGGCAAATCCGTGGCTAAAATTATTTATTAAAAAGATTTCTTTGCTAATTTATATAATTTTTCCATGTGCAAATCCATTTCGGGCAAATCCGTGGCTAAAATTATGTGCAAAACTGGCAATTCATGTTTCATTCTCTTTTCTATTTTATATTTTTTTCTTAAATAAATATTTATTTTCGAAAATTATTTACAGTCAACTTCTTTAAATTATCCAGTATAATATTACCTCGCGCACATCCGCTTTCTGGCCCATCCTTGGTAACTAACAAATCAAACGCACTTCAGTAATGCAGCAAGAACGCACTTCAAACTCCTCTAGTTACGCTCAATTTGCGCTTTTGTTTTCATAGTTCTCATATTTTGCAATCTGGCAATCTTGTTACGTAAACATTTTAAATCATTCTTGAAAAATTTCCCGTTCATGTTATTCCCGTCAATGTCATTATATTTCACTACTCGCTTTATAGATATTGTTTTATTCTGCTCTTCCTTTATATTTTATTTTCTGTTTTTACATGTTATTTTTACTTGTTGTGTTTAATTTTATGTGTCGTAATTTTTGTAAAAATTTTTTTTGAGTGCTCTTCACACTATTGTATTGATATATTTTGCTTTGGGTATATTGATACAATATTAGAAAGCACTCTTTTTCGGATATAATCGTGTGGGCTGATGAAAAGATTACATATTTTATTTTCCGGTTTTTTAAAAAAACTTTATCATTTCATTTTTTTTTTAATTAATTCTTTTTCTTTCCCCAGTTGTTTGTTATTATTATTATTTCCCCCCTTTTTTTTATTTGTCTGTAATTTACCTTTGTTTTATCTTCATTTTGAATTTATATATATATATGTATATATATATATATATATATATATATATATATATATATATTAATATAAAAGATTATTTTTTAATCTTTAAACTTATTATTAATTAGTGGCTCATTATGTACATTTTTGTATGATATTCTAATATTCTGTAATATTCTGATATATAAATTTTCTAAATAAATGATGATAATAATATTAATAATATAATATAATTATTATTAATATTAATAATAATGAATGTAGTATCCTGAAATATTCAATTTTGAAATTCAGCAGCAAATTTTTGGAATATACAATTGATAAAAAATATTTTTTTTCTTCGAATATCATAATTTTACGATCTCATAGTGTATAAAAGATAAGCTTGCACTTGTCATAAAAAATCATGATTTAGACAGTAATAGATTTAAAAAAAATCATAATTATTAAAAATATATTTTTTGAATTAAATAAGCTTTATGTAAACGAATTTTGTAGATCACTGGAAAGTATTTTTAATAGAATCTGCTCGAAAAGATGATGAATGATTCCACATTAAAACAAAATTAAAAATAATGTTAGTTTCAGCGCAATAATGTTAATATCAGCGCTTCTTTGAATATTGCTTAGCATTTTTGTACTCTTATACATAGAGCCATAAATACGAAAATTTTTTTCTTTATTCTGATAGTTATATCTAATTAATAGAAGATTATTATTAAATGACTTAATAGCATTATTTTCCCATCATTTTTGGTACTGACATTCGCGAATTGTTTAGGAAGATTCGCTTTATTGAAACTATGAAGTGTGGCATCCATATCTAACTTGGTGACTGATAGATACGCGATGTCGAAAACAAAACAAAAACATAAACGCACAGCTGCTTGGCAATTAACGGCAATCGAAATTTTCGCCAACTGTTTCCTATCCGTGATATGGTCTGCTTATACGTTTCCCGAATGTGTCAACAGATATTTTTCAGAGTATATTATTTTCTTCTACAGCTTTCTAGCTTCTTTTTAAATATTTAATATGTAGTCAGCTATTTTGTTATCGGCTTCACAGTGTCTTCTTCAAATTAGTTGGAAAAATTAGTTTTGCTGATATTTCCCACCATTCAATTAACCATGATTATTTTTTTTATCATTCAAATAATATGTGTTGTTCTTAAACTTGTATTTAACTTAGATAAAATCAGCCGCATATTTATTACAAAAATTGAAAGCTATTAGAATATTCGCAGCATTTATCTTTATAGATTTTCTTTTTAATTTATCTAACAAGAAGTTAATAATTCTCACAATAAGGACAACACAACTTATGATTCTTGCTTCCCACTGTTAGCACTGCTACAGATTCATTACTCTCAATAATAATAATATAATCCAGTTTTCCTAGCAATGCTTTCTTTTTTGAAAAGTTGGTAAATTTCTTTTAAACTAAGTATCAATAAACATTTCTTCAATTTGACTTTAATATTAGTGATTAGACGCTGATTTTACATCTGTTTTACCCTGAAGTATTTAAGAAATTTTGTTTGATAATTAGGGAACATGGTTAAATCAGTTCTAACACTCAAAAGCCATCTTGCTCGTTGTGGCCGAATTTTTTTATACGGATTTGAAGCATATTATATACTTTTTTCAATGTCTTACCAAATTATTATCCCGTTGGAAAAACATTTTCTGGAGCTTCTTTCTGTTTATTCTTTGCTTTGAGCGCATTCTGAATTTTTAAGATTCTTTATTTTCTATTTTATTGTCTGGTTTCCAACATTTTTTAAGAAAAGAAGAATTGCATCAATGATTCAGCTCTTTCTCTAAGTTTCTTTTTTCCCTTTGCTTTTTTCTAATTTATCTTTTTGTTCTCTGTGAAAATAAGGAGATGAATATATTTAACATTTTTACAACTGAATTATAAAATCAATTTGTTTTTTTTTTTTTACATCTGTAAAAGTAACATATAATAAACAAAAAATATTTTTCCGATAAATTCATAACATATATAAAATATTTTCCAAAACATATATAAACTATTTTCCAAAAAAAAAACTTTTTCCCCCATAAACTATCAATTAGACTATCTAAGAAAATCAAATAAAAATCTTTTCATGCAAAATCAAATTTTTTATCTTAGTTACTTAGAATCACGCAATACTCTGCCCTTAATTATCATTCAAATAATCTTTTTTGAGACTTCATATTAAAATTATAATATTTTTGGACTAATGTAACATCGCACAATTTTTAATAATTTATCAATATAATAACACTACATAGTTAACCAGTTATTAGTTAAGTTTCGAATTAATTTTAAGTGGCTTAAAAAGTACTAGGGAGAGCGGCTCACCTTGGGACACTTTTTTATTTTAATTTTTAAAATTTTATTTTTATGTTGATCAATTATTGTCAAAATTTTACCTGGTATTCTTATAACATTTGAAAACAATTTTAACTAGGTTTTGATTTTGTATCTGTGATAGAAATTTTTTTTAAACATTTTTAGTTACCTTGTTATTTGTCCTTAGTGGGCCACCTTGGGACAGTTAAAAATATGTGAAAAGTTAAATAGAAATTTTCTAAAAATAGTATAACGAAATAAATTTACATTTTTAATTTTGTTAATAAAGTTTTATTTTGTTAGTTTTAACTTCCTGTATGCAAATCCAACTGTTCAGAATCAATTACAATGCCTAAAGAACGTTGAAAGCTTTGCTCATCTTAAGTTTTAACAAAATGTCATTTGAATCTATGTATGATTTGTCTTCTTTTTAGGGATAAATAAATGTTGCAGATTGATTCATTCTTCTCAAAACTAATAACTCCAACTCCCTCAACTCTTTAAATGCAACCAACAAAAGCAATAACAGATCTTTTACCAGCAAATTTGAAAGGAGCAAAATATGTTATCTTGTTTCACTACTTTTTGGTCGCTGAACTTTATTCGTATCGTTAAATATTTTGTTGCCACTTTCACTGTTCATTTCATCTAAACTGCAAACATCATCATCACTGTTATCATTGCATAAATCACTAATTACTGGTTTTCGTCTTGATGTATCTCTCACTAATTCTGAGAGCATTAAATCCTCATCATCCCATATTTTTTTTTAAATTCTCCCTGTTTGGAGGAATGTCCATTTCGTTTGGCGAAGCACACTCATATGTAAGTGCACGTGCATCACATGTTGTTAATCCTTAATGGTACTTGGAGGCTTGTAACATATAGTGTACCAAATTTGTTTCTACCTCATCTGTGAATATTTTGTGACTCTGTATATTTAAAATATATTTTAAGTTAGAATTTGGCTGCTCTCCTTTTTTAAAAGAAATAAAATCACCTTTCAGAGGGGTCTTACTAATACTGTCGAATTCAGCAGTTTTCTTACAAGTCATTCCCCCTGATAAAATTTGCAGCAGTTTTTTCAAAATTGTTAGCACGAACTGCTGCATTATTTTTATACTTTTTGCTTCTAATTCTTGTCATTAGTTAAGTCTAATGAGTTCCTAGAATAAGAAATATTAATAAACACAGATTATATAAATTAAAAAAAAGACTTTGCATTTACAATATCTTTTTGTTAAAAATCTATTTTTAATAAGGATTAATTATCAATATCTAGTGGCCCAAGGTGGCCCACCTCCATTTTTCCCACGATGCACTATATACTTAATAGGATATTTTAAAATATCATACTTTTAGGCTTAGCATTAGAACAATTAAATTTAATAACTTCTAAAGGGAAAGCTTTCTACTTCATTATTCACATTTTATTAAAAATAATTTCATTAAAATTTCTTTCTAAAGCTAATTAAACTTTTATATGAAAGCAAATGAACATGGTTCAAAAAACACAAATCTTAATAAATTCTTACCTGCTTAATCAATAGAATCAAAATACGTTCCAAGGTCAGGTGATGCTGACATTTATCTTAATCTAAAAAAAAACTAGAAGATAATTTAAAATTTAAGACCAAAAATGAAAATGTCCCAAGGTGTACTGTGTCCCAATGTGAGCCACTGCAGATTTTTATATATTATTTTACAGCATTCATTTGAAATAACAAAATTATTTGTAAATTTTTGCATTGTTTTGCGCTTCTTACATTAAAAGGGCTGTTCTTCTCACAACCCGAGCGTCAAACGATTCAGAACAAAACTATAGCCGGATCATCATTTTAAGATGTATGTTAAATAAAATTACATGCGGTCAATGATTAAATTAAAATTTAACTAGTCAAACTTTATATCACTTTATTCATTTCTGTGGAATTACCTTAATTTAATGTTTGGCAAATGGAAAGAAAAAAAATATTTTTCCAAATAAAAATAAATGTTCATATCGATATATTTCTGTAACTTAGGATCTTGTGAGCTCCATAAATGTTACTTACTGCCATGCACTTCTTAGATTTTGATTACAATATTAACTACTGATAAAACGAGCGATTGTATTCCTACACAGATTATGATGCGGCCGATTGTATTACTACACTGAATATGATACGGCCGATTGTATTACTACACTAAATATGATACGACCGATTGTTTTCTTACACTGAAAAAGGGATTTCTCAAAATTGAGTTAAAAAAAATGCCAAAATTGCTCGGAAACGAATAATAGTCGAATTTGAAAACACCATGTATTCAAAATGAAAGTGATGTGGTGGGAGACACGAGTGAGTTTGTTCCCACAGGATATGAACCAAGCATCTCCTCAAAATTGGATTTCTCAAAATTGAGTTAAAAAAAATGCCAAAATTGCTCGGAAACGAATAATAGTCGAATTTGAAAACACCATGTATTCAAAATGAAAGTGATGTGGTGGGAGACACGAGTGAGTTTGTTCCCACAGGATATGAACCAAGCATCTCCTCAAAATTGGATTTCTCAAAATTGAGTTAAAAAAATGCCAAAATTGCTCGGAAACGAATAATAGTCGAATTTGAAAACACCATGTATTCAAAATGAAAGTGATGTGGTGGGAGACACGAGTGAGTTTGTTCCCACAGGATATGAACCAAGCATCTCCTCAAAATTGGATTTCTCAAAATTGAGTTAAAAAAAATGCCAAAATTGCTCGGAAACGAATAATAGTCGAATTTGAAAACACCATGTATTCAAAATGAAAGTGATGTGGTGGGAGAAACGAGTGAGTTTGTTCCCACAGGATATGAACCAAGCATCTCCTCTTTCACAATAGCATGTTCTAATCACAATAGATGAACACGCCAAACTAGGAAGAATTAGGAATATGAATATAGTAGCCGGATGAATGGCATCATGAACTACATTCCATTTGCTTAAAAGTTTTTTATTTAAGATATAGAGAAATAAGCAAAAGAGTGAATTAAAATTATTGATCTCCAGACTAAGACCTACCATTCTCCCGATTTTTTAAATTGCAACCTTTTATACCTTTGAAATCGGAAAATAGTACGACATGATGTATTATTGCGGTGGGTATTATGTAAAGCTTCGTTACTCTCCCGGAACTGGATTGTATTACTATGGTGGTTAGAGCATCATACTACGAAGCTGGAGGTCCTAGGTTCAAACTCTAACGGTAACCAGCAAGCACCACTCTCATCCATTTCTCCATCCACAAAATTTTTGAGACTGTGCATTTTGCTCAGAAAAAATAATTATGTGCTGTTTAAATTTTAAATTTATGGAATTTTAAAATTTAAATACATTTGTTTTGGAGCTATTTTGACTAATTTTTGTTCAATTTTTTCGACACCCGTTTCCACAGTGCATTTTTAGAATATTGTTCAATGTTTCTTTTTAATATATTCTATACTGAGAGAAGATAAGTAGTTACAAATTATTTATTTAAATATTATTAACAAAACTTTTAAATCTCACTGATTTTTGTGCAAATTCTTATTATTATTTTCTGTATTATAGAAATCAAGTTGGAATAAAAAAATAACGAGGTAAAGATAATGGGAAATTTATTGTTCGTAAATTTTTAAAGTCGTAATTTTAAGATATTGATGTTTTTAACAGTATTTCCAAAACGTCATTAATAAATAATTATTGTTGGCTCTTTAAGTATGCAAAATGTTAAAATATGCGATGTTTTGGAAAGAATATACCTACTAACAGCATATTTTAACGCATACATGTTACATGTAATAAAGTGTTGACGTATTTTTAGATATTATATTCTGTTATTATCTTTTAGCTATAGAATCAAAAACTTTCATCATTTTAAATCGCAAGGACATGCATTATTTCGGACTTGTATTTGCTCTTGTTATTTAAATGAGTTCCATTTCCATAATTACAGGCATTTAAATTACCATTATTGACAGTTCCAGGTATTTTAAAAGAATTTCTCATGGTAAAGAGATCAGTTTCTAAAACAACTCATTATTTATAACCATTATTTACTTATTTTTAAAATATTTAATAAAAAATAAATTCAATGTAAATATGCAAAATACAAGGCAGAAAATATTATAATAACTAAATAAGCACAAATTTTTTTAACTTATATATTAAATATACAAAAGCGTTTATCTCATTGTCTAGCTGAATCTGTACCTATTTTTTTCTGTATAAAAATTATTTGTTATTTAACGAGCACTTTATTACTTTAATAATATTCCATAACTTTCACCTAATCTTTGATTTAAAACTTTAAGGAAGTAGGTAGGGCATATACCAATAATGCTAATGCCAATAATGCTAAAAAAATAATGCTTTTTTGATGTACCTTTGCTCAGCATCGCATCTCAGCAAGATATTTCTTCGTTTTTAGTTACAGGATATTTATATATACATGTTTACACTGTGATAATTGTTAATACATGCTTTTGGCAGAATTTTTTTTTTCTAAAATTATAAACAAAGAACCTTAATTTTTTAAAAAGTTTCATAAAAATTCTTTCCTAACTCAAAAAGTATTCCTGTTAAAGCTAAAACATTATCAAAGCATACAACTGATATAATCTCAAATTTCCCCAAAAACTTTCTAAGCGATATCGTAAATCTTAGAAAAGGTGCATCAAAAATGTCAGTTATAGCAATATTGATATGTCCCCTATTGACTCCCCTTCATAATGGAAAAATTAAATTGAGATGTATGTAGTATTTTGAGATTTTAATATTACTTACACATATGTGTAGGATATTCCAAAATCATCGCTTTGGATATATATTTTTATTATTCTTATCAAAAATGATCCAAAATTCATAACTAAAAGTCTAATTAAAAAATTGAGCTTAGTAATTTGTTTACAAATGAACCCAATTAGATTCATATTGAATATCGTATCCTACGTTATAACAACAATCCGATATGCAGCCACACTCATGCCCACCCAATTTTTGTAATTTTATTATCTGCATAGAATAAAAATTGCTATAAAACTATAAATATATGAGACGTAAATAGTAGCATTAACTGAATAAATTTAAGCAGAAAAATCAATAGATTTAATAACTTTTCCAATTTCATAACAAACTGTGACATATTTTCTTATATATTACTCTAAACTTAGGAAATCAATAAAATGTATTTATAAAAATGTAAGCGAGTTAGTCAAAATCGTTTCCTTTCTTGATGTACCAAATGTTAGAAACTCTGTGGATCAATAATATGTGTGGGTTTATAGAAATAATGTGTCACGAGACAAAATAATGGGACGACTTTAATTTTAGTCAGCAGCCTTAATTTTTGCGTGATCAATATTTTCCGAAAGATGTATTTTCACGAAAAGTTCTTATAATTCAAAAAGGAAAAAAGAAAAACAGCTTGACTCCAATTGCGATCCAATTCTGAGTTAAGACTACCAATGTTAGACATGGTAGCCTTGTAATTTTGAACCCAAACCAGAAGACGGGGGAACTCTTGTATCAAAAATTAAAACAAGCTAGCAATCGTGGAAGACATTATGATGTAACTAACATACATTTGCGTTATATGGAGAGGGAAACCGTGGAAATCTACCATGGTTTGCCCAACGGCCAGGGGATTCTAACCCTTGATACATCTACTCCTGAGGATATTTTATGTCAGCACTGGGGTCAGTTTCGGCCGAGAACAAAAGTAATATTATCCAATAGGCGCTGGAATTCGAACCTGGGTAACCTCATTTGGAGGCAAACGCTTTATCCCCTGAGCCACCGCGACTCAAATAACTTGATAAAAACAATAATGGAATTTCAAATAATCTTAATGGTCCTCATATTTTCAGAATTGTAATAATAATTAATATGTTTTATAAAACATCGGAAACATTTATTCAAATAATTTATTATTTTTCCTACATCTTTTTTTAATTCAATTCAATCAATTCAATTTTCATCAATTTTTTTAGTAGACAAAATTAATTTTGAAAATTCAAGGTCTGTTTACCTGTTTAGTTCATGCTTCGCTAACTAAAAAGCAGATCCTTTTTATTCATGAACTACTAATATGTATAGCCTTAACATCTATACATTAGTTTTGTGAATAAATCTATAGTTTTTATTCTGTATCACTGAATAGCATAAAAGAATTACGCACCTGAAAGAAAGAAAGTAGAATACACACAACATTTTTAAATGAATTCCTAAGTTGAGAAAAAAAAAGTGAATTAAGATAAAACAGTGTAATTCGTGAACTGTTCTGTAATGGATGTACACAATTTAAATATTTCAAGAGTTTGTAGTAAAATGTTTTAATCTTTTAAAAGCTTAACGCATGGATGATAAAAATTTTCTTTTCTAAATACCGCTATATCTGACACATAAACATTTTATCTTTGAACTTAAAGTGTTATTTTAATGACCATCCTTTTTATATTTATTTGAGATGTGGCGAATAAAGTTGCCTGTTAAAACTTGCTACTTATCCTATTTCAAAACTTTACGTAGAAACATCTTCTAAATGATGCTTCAAACTAATTCTTATAACTTTTTGTCGTTTTAATTCGTTTTTTCAATCACTTGCATTAGGTTGAAGAATTGTATTCTAAAAGCACAACAGATTAATGATTCAATATATTTTTTTGCTCGAGTTCAGAAATATATATATATATATATATATATATATATATATATATATATATATATATATATATATATATATATATATATATATAAACTCTATAACAAAAAAATCGACGCACCAAGAAGGAATTGTCTGATTGAAACGAAAATTGGTGGATAGGAAGACAATGTACAGAATAGTAAATGATTAAAATTTAAGAACAGATGAATAAGTTATTGCAGAGTTACAGTAACAAGTTCAATAAGGTGTTGACCCGCCTCTAGCCTGGATACAAGCTGCCACACGGCGTGGCATAGATCGATAAAGCTTCCGGATGGTTTCTTGCAGTATTTTCTGCCAAATTCGATCCAATTGCCGAACGAGGTCATCAACATTCCGTGCCAGATGCAATCGCCTTTCCATCATATCCCAGACATGCTCGATGGGAGAAAGATCTGGTGATCTGGCAGGCCAAGGAAGAGTTTGGCAAGCTTGCAGACAGTTCAGAGCAACACGTGCCGTATGTAGTCTGGCATTGTCCTGCTGAAACACCAGCCCAGGGCGCTGCAAAAGGAATGGTAGCAAAACAGGTGTTAGGGTGTCGTCGACGTACCGCTGTGCAGTAAGTGTACCTCTAATGACGACCAAAGGGTCCGGCTGTCAAAGGAAATGGCACCCCAGACCATAATGCCTTGTTAAGGGCCGGTGTGGCGTGCAATAGTGAAGGCAGGATCCCCCTTCTGCCCTGTGCGTCTCCAAACACGTCTTCGATGATCGTCAGGACACAGTTGGAAGCGGGAGTCGTCGCTAAAGACTATACGTCCCCAGTCGGCATTATTCCAGCCTGATCGAGCCATGCACCACTGTAATCTGGCTCGGCAGTGTGCGTCGATTTTTTGTTATATATATATATATATATATATATATATATATATATATATATATATATATATATATATGTACACTTTTTACGTGTAACATATAATCTATAAAATATTCGCTCATGTCATGTGATCTATAATATCCAGACCTTTTTTGAGATCTTCTTTGTTAGGACCGGTGCTGTAAGATCTTAAGACCAGATGGAGATGAATTAACATCTCAACATAGTTCTTGATTTTAATGGGAATTTGGCCAGATCTTACGATATTTTATTGCGCGGTATGGACTCATTTTATAAATAAAATTTCATCTCTATTCAATGAAACTTAAGATGTACGCGAATGGCTGATTTAAGTACACGAGTACATGATAGAGATTATTTAATGTTCTCATAAACCAGATAAGCTTATCTGCAGATAAGATATAATTCTTTTTATGTTTAGTCTCAAAAGATCCTTTTAATTTTATTAAGCTAGTATTTTAGATGTTACACACACACACACACACACACACATATATATATATATATACTAGCTGCACCCAGCGTCCGTTGCAACGTTTTCAGTTTGAATTTAAGTATTTGTATTTAAGTGTGATTTGTGATTGTGATTTGAAAGAAGAATTTTATTTATTAATGAAAAAACCAGTGATAGTCTCATCAGTTAATTCTCTTGGATATCGTTTGTGCATTTTCCGTCATAGTGATGCGTTGTTGAGTGAGCCACACATACCATGAATCATACTTTGGATGGTGATCTGAAATAAGTCTAGATCAGCAGTGATATCAGGTATTTCTGTTGATATCACCTGACTAATTTGGCATGGTGCGATTTTTTTTCAATTAGACAAATCAGAATCTGAGCATGCGGCAATCCTCTTTTTTTGTTATTCAATAGAATAAATCCAACATCGTGTCTCTCCGAAAACATGACGCTTCGTAATGAAATCAAGTAAAAATTTTAATTTTTACTTGAACACACGTGCGGTAATATTATGACGATCCGATGATGATTGTCCTGGTAACAAAAATTCTTTAAATTCAACCCAATCATGATTGTATGTCAATGTAATAAATAAAAATAAAATAAAAAAAATTGTGATCACCGCAAGGCCATCACAAGTTACGCATTGGCAAAATGGTTGTTGCCTAATTTTTTTTTTTTTTTTTTGTTGGAAAAACCACTTTATTGAGTTTTTACCTTGAACATCTTTAACTATTAATCCTGAACTTCTCGGTACACATTTTCGCAGACATATTTGACTGCAGCTCAGACATATTCTGTGTAAATTCTTTTGATGACTGAATAGACATTGAACAGCCAATCGAGATCAATATTAACATTTTCGGATTGGTACAATGGTGTTTGAAGGAGATAGGAGACGATAAGCTACATCATACACCCGTTTCGGATTCACAAGTTCATACATGAAATATGATTTAAAAGCTAAGCTTTTTTTCAATATTACATGAATAGTGAATGAATTATTTATATTGCGGGGAAAACAGTCTACGGTCTTGTGCAAGTCATTAGATACATTGACAATGGATCCTTTTATCCCTAACTGGAGATCAACACCTAGTTCTCGTATTTGTATAAAAGGGGTTCGGAGAGCCACCATTCGTTCTTCGGTAGAGTTCAATTCTTTCAACCACTTTGGTACTTTTGTGAGGGACGGGCTTCATGCTTACGTTTGCGAACGGTGTCCTTTCGTTTTTCCGTTTGTGTGTAACGCTTAAGGTATTCCCGCCTTCGTTCTTTGGCTTTGGCTTTTTCAGCCTTGGTAAGTTTAGGCCTTGGCATCATTTTGTTTTACTTCAACTCTAACTTTTGGGACCATGTCAATCCGTTTGGACCCTCTTTATTTGTGATATTCACCTAAATTAGTATTGAAAACGATCCAGTTTGAACTGTAGGTTAGAATTTCTGATTCTTAGTTAAAACAATAAAAATAAAAATATTGTTCAAATGATAAAATGAAAAAAAAAAAAAAAAAAAAAAAAAAAAAAAAAAAAATATATATATATATATATATATATATATATATATATATATATATATATATATATATATGCATGCTCGAAACTGAAAATCATATACCTACGCAATTAAAGAACTTGGTGAAAGAACCAGGTAAGTAAAATTTTTAGGGGAATTAATGAATCAGAGAAAATAAAAAATGTAGTTGCATCAATACAGGTATGTTTAATGTAACATAACTGTTTTTGAAATCAAATCTTTGTATAACTAATTGCATCAGTTTATTGTGTGCTTGCATGCTTTTTAATTCAAACTAGGCAAGGGTAAATAAATAAAAACTAATAAACTAGTAATAAAATTGTATAATATATAAAATACATAATATATAAAATATATTACTTTTTTTTAGTTCAGAAAATGTCACTTATCTGGTTCTTCCAATAAGTTTTTCAATTAATATAGTTAAAATAATTAAAAAATTTTTATTTAATATTATTTGTTACTTATAACATTCTACATATTTCTTTCCTTACTTTTGCGTCGACCAGTATTCTTACATGAGTGTAAACGGAATGAGTTGTGTCACACCGTTTGTGCTACCGTTCCTTTGTAATTCGATTTTAAAACAGTTATAACAGTGTTGTTACACAATTTTTATGTTAACAGTACAGTTATTTATATATATTCTTATTTGACAAATTCTTTTATTTAGTTCTGTGAAAGGTAATTCCGTTAAATATAGAACAATAATATTTCTGAGCTTCCCAACAACAATTTCTCCTACTCATATAGTCAATCCTTCAGGTACTGATCTATAAGCGTTAAAGATATTAATTTTTGATTGTTGTAATACATAATGGATTAATAATTTATATGAAATACTTGGTATTTTTTTTATTATAGTTTATACGAAGTTTAGATAGTTTATTTTAAATTGAGGATTATAATTTTATATTAAGTATAATATAAGTCAAAAAACACTTTGTCTATCTGTTCCTTCACTATAGATTTTATAGATCTAAGAATACTAGTATACAGTAAAACTTGCGTAAGTTGACCACTTGTGGTGCATTGTTTTAGTCGTCAACTTAGACAAGTGGTCAACTTATAGAGGGGGAGGATCATTGTTTACTTTTTCATTTCCTATATCATGTTGCTTTATATTTAATTTTTTTTACTTGACTTAAAAATTTTATTTAGCAAAGAACCAAATGAATATCTTAAGAAATGTGTTTAAACCTGAATGAATTTCAATTTGTTACATATACATAATTCTAATATTTAAATAACTTTTTTATAACAATTATTTCGTTAGTTATGCATGTGAAGTGTTTAATAAAAATAATTTCGTAAAATATCAGAACACGAAGACATGTAATTTGAAAACTTAAACAAAACAAAATTATTTGAACACTTTAAAATTTATTCTGTTATTACTACACTTTACATACCTATCTGCTCACTACTGCAACTGGAAGAGCAACTTTTCAACCAACACACCTGTTTTCAATGAATGAATGAAATAAATGGTCAAAAGCTGCCCCCCTACAGTTTCCCCATATGGTCAGCTCACAAAAGGGTTTAGAATAGCTTTTTACACTATTTCACCAAACAAGTGAAATTTTAATATACATTGCAAAGTGACAGAACATTTTCTGAATTTTTTTTTCTGGTCAACTTATGAGGGTTTTAGAATAGAATTTCATAATACTCGTAGACAAAATTGACTTATTTCTGTGGTCAACATACAAGATAGACAGGTGGTCAAGTTAAAAAGGTTTTGCTTCTTTATATTATATAGGAAAAATTCCGTTCTGGATAATTGAGGTCAACTTATGCAGGTGCCCAACTTACAAGGGTGGTCAACTTGGCAGGTCTGTACTAGTATTTCTTAAAAGAGTGTAAACCATAGCTTTCCAATTTCGACACTATCGCTACTCAGTGGGCGTTGTAGACCTCTAGGAGGCGTGATTGGTTTTCTAGAAGATTTGTAAAAACTTATGTAAGTAAAAAAATTTAAATATTGAGTACTATTTAGAATTTATATTTTATTTTGAATTGAAAAACCAACAAAATTTTAATCTTGCTTAAAGTATATGTTATTAAAACAGTTATAAATTCTGAAATTTATTAAGAAAAAATTGCTGACCAGTTTTATTTAGCAAAAATGATACTGTGCGGTTCTGCACGAAATTTATTTTTCACTTTGAAGTTTGGGGAGAATTTGTTTTCTATTCCTAATTCTAACAATTCATTTTGATTGCTTACCAAAATATTTTGATTATTGTTTTTCGTTTATCATAAACATAATCTTACAATAATTATGGATTTCTTAAAAAATGTGTTTAAAGAAATTCCAAACTCTGCGTTGAAATTTAACTGCGAATTTTAATTATCTTTTTTTACGAAATAGCTAGTTACTAAAAAAAAAATTATAGAAAAAGTTCATTTACAAAATTATTGGTCAATAGAAATTTTCAATAAACTAATAGTATGATTAAAAGTATACTGTAGCGAAATCAGTAAATGCAAAAAAAATAAAATTAATAAATAAAAAAAAATTGCTTAATAAATGTTTATTAAAAGTTTTTTTTTAAGGGGGTGTTGGAAAATATTTATCTTGTAAAGTGGGCGATCGATGAATCAAAAACGTTAAGTGATCTATGAAACGGATTGAGATGTTTAACATCTTTTGTGTAAACGTTCTGTAGTGGTTCAATTTTATAACAGTTATGGCAGTGCAATGCAGTGTTAACTGTCATATAGTGTTTTTAAGTTAAAAGGAATACTTTTTATAAATATTATACTTAGACAAACACTTATATTTAGCTTTCTAAAAAGTATATCACTCTTACACTCAGAAAAAATTTGGTAAAATTACCGTACTATATGGTAAGGATATTTCAAGTTTTAAAAAAAACAGCATAATTCAGGTTAATAAAGCTAAAATACACAGTATTTAAACGAGTCATTTAATAATTTTCCCCTTCATATGGTTATGGTTTTCAAAATTACAGATCTTATTACCACACATTTAGTAAAAATGCAAAACTGAAAACCAAATTTAACAGAATAAATGGTTTTTACGTTATATTCTAACATGATGAAATTATCAAATTTGACCACATTTACTAAATTTTATCGTATATTTTATTATTAATTTTACTAAATCCCACCAGCAAAGCACTTCGGTAAAAATTACCTTGCTTAGAACCAGAAAAACGGTGAATTTTGCACATTCTTGTAATTTTTAACTATACTTTTGTTTTCTCGGTGTAAATTAAACTGATAATACTTCTGAAATTATCAACAACTATTTCTCCTGACAATAAAAGCAACCAAGTAGGTTCAAATGTGTTATATCACGAGAATCAATTCTTGATGGTGTGAAGCATTAAAAATTAATAAGTAATTAGATGAACGATTTAAGTTTGCTTTTGTGGCAAGGTCATCATACCATGGTCTCTCTACAGATTAAGTTAAATGAACTTAGTTTATAAACAGTCACGTTTTTTTGTAAATGTCAGTTCAAATGTCTGTTTTTTGAAATCGTAAAAGTTTCTTAATTAAAATGCCATAATTAGATTTTTTATAACGGTTACTTGATAAAAAAGATTTATAACTTTCTGTCTTTTAATTTATCTTTATAAATCCGTCTAAAAGAAAAATGTCACTGCAGGGAACTGAAACATTAATTGATTTTTTTAAGTTGTAAAATCAAGTTCTAAAAATAGCAACTTTAATTTGAAAATTCTGTCTGAAACTCCCTAGAATCCCATCAAAAATAGTAGATATATTAAATAAAGCAACAAATTGTCAGAATGAGTTAAGCAATTACTTTTCTCATGGGGAAATTTGGATTTTATGTTTTCTAATTACACTAAAAAAAGAAGAAAATACAGTAATATAACTAGTTTGATGAATTGGAACTATTTTTCTTTAAATACTTTAAACATTTTCTCACAATTTAAATATAAGTCTTGAATTTATTTCAAACTATAATAAAAGTAGCTTATTTTTACTTTTTTTGTTAAAGACAGAGTATTATATAAAACTCATATAAATTCCATAAACTTTTTCCAACAATTTGAAAAACATTTGGTTATTTTCGCTGGAAATGAAAAAGATTTTTTGCGGATATTAAACCTTACTTTAATATTTTTTTTAAAGTATGAGAAAGGTGAAAAGATTGAGCAATAAAGAAGATTCTCTATAATCCAAATCTGCTTTATCGAAATAAATTTGTCATCAAATTTAAATCCCTTTTTTTCTACTTTTTTTTCACAACACTTAGTTTCTTTCTGTTCTTTTTATTAGAATACTTAATATAATTTTCTGTTAAAAATAGATCATTGTCATAAACGTTTTTTATTTCTTATTTCCTATGAGCTGCATAATCAGTCTTCCCGATGAGCAGACCTAGTGCGTTCTCCAGAAGTGGTATCCACTTTTTCAGGATCACCACAATGGGTGAGATACCGCTGGTCATGTTAATTTGGACGTCTAGTTTCTGTTGCAGCACCGAGACTCTATTTGGATGCTAAAGTGCACTAGGAATTTAATTTTGTTCGAAATGCCAAGAGCCAATAAGGCACTCCAGGGATCTTTTACATGCCGCATAATCATACGGCATGGCCGCCGAGGGTTTTCTGCATCTCGAAAATCCGGTGTCTGGTCCGGGGATCGAACCCGCAGACTTGGGTTCAGAAGGCCGACGACAAACCTAATGCGCCACCCAGCCATTTTTTTCTGAAAATGTATACGACTGAAAAACTATAATTTTAATTGCCATTGAAAATATTTTTTACATTTTTTGGTTTTTCAATTTATTTAGCCTAGTTATTTTGGAGTAGAAAAATTGAATTTACAGTAGAACCTCAGTAACCCGAACTTCTTTCAACTGAATAATTTTGTCACTAAAATACCAAAAATTCTTCTTTTTCTTCTGTTTTGATTTATTTATTTATTTATTTTTGACTGCGCTTAATCAAACACAAATAAGTTTTTTTTTTTTTTTTTTTTTTTTTTTTTATAGGAATATTTTTTTTTCAATTTTTTACTTACTCTTTTTGATAACGCTAATTCAATAGTAAACTAAGTTTCGTTTTCTCCTTTTTTATTGTAATAATCTATATATTTTCTGTTCGAAAAAGTTTATTGTAAACAACTAATCTAAATTGTATAAACGATTTCTAAAGTTGACGAAGACTGAAAAATTCTTTTGTTTTTTATTTAATTTTAAACTTATGTTTTTTAAGAATGATTTCTTGTTCTTTCTTTTTATAGTTTATTTTGCTTATTAATCAGACAGTGATTAAATTAAGAAAGGCAGTAAAATCTCATTCGAGCCTCTTTCATATGAATACTTCTATCACCAAAATGCCAAAACTGATTCCGAAGCTTTTATTTAATCATTCACTTATTTCTTTATTATTAATTTTTTCACCATGCATATTCAAAATCAATTAGTGTCTTTTAGGCGTTTTCTTGTAATAAGTATAATTTATCTTTCTTTTTCTCTTTTTACTTCTTTTTTTTTTTCCTTTTTTTTTTTTTTTTTTTAAAAAACGCTTAGTCAAATACACTTTTCCTTCTGTCTATTTTTTGTCATAAAATTTTTTTTTTCTGTTATAATAAATCATTTTTATTTCCTATTTTAAATACACAAATAATTTCAAAGAATGTAAAAGATCGTTTTGGCCGGAACTAGGTGGTCACTTCGCGAAATGGCCGGACTTCAGGCTTTGGCCGCAACACACACACGCATATATATATATATATATATATATATATATATATATATATATATATATATATATATATATATATATATATATATATATATTATACATTTTTAATAATGATGCTAATTTTCTCCGTTCTTTGGTACTTTATAAATATTTCTTTCACAAATATAATTTTATACAAAAGAGTGGACAAATATTGGATTGGTCAACCCCCTATTAAGGAGACAGTCCAATATTAATTACATTGGCGTATGAAAATAATGAATTTAAATTAATTAAGAAGTGCAAAAATAATAGTATAACTTGGAAATATTAACAAAAAATATACAGTTCAAGATCAATATTCAAATATTATTTATTTACAATCGCTTTAATGTTTGTATACATGGACAGAATGTAATAATTTTTATGCAAAATTTTAAAATTTAAATATATTATACTTTTTATACATATCACAGCATTACCTAAAAAAATACAAAATATTCACTCAAAATTATGAGAGATTGTAATTTTTTGTTACTAAGAGAGTCAATTCAAACTTACAGTAGTTTAAAATAGAAATTATGTTATGCCTCAATGTTTACAGTTTTGAAATTTGGAATTATCTGAAAATAATTTTACTTGAACTGAATTGATACTGAGTTTCTTGATATGCTCTGTCTCATCTGAATTAAAATTTACAATATAACTAAATTATTTTTTTACAAACATAATTTACTACTTAAAAAAAATGTTAAAATTTTCTCACAGTATAGAAAAAAATACTGAATTTTTTTTTTATAAATTATAAAATGATAGTGAGTATTTGAGAAAAACCAATATTTTTACTACATATTCATTATCATAGATTTTCTAGTGCTATTACTTTAAGTACATCACATTTTTCAGTTTATTGTAAAACACGCAACAAGATTTAAAAAGATTACACACAAATAAAAATTTGGAGCCTATTCACAAAATGATTAATTGTTTTTCCAAGCACAGGTTCTTCATTCTTAAAACTTGAAACTATACACATTCCTTGTTTGTAAGCTGTTCTTGAAACTAGTACTTTTTAAGTGTGAAAAAACTTTTTATTACCTTCTGGAAATCTGGTAATTTTGACAGAATAAATATTTCTATCAACAGGTTCGGCACTGGTTGTAACAATATTTTTTCTTTTGTCTCTTTCTTGATCAAAAGCATTAAAGTTGTTGGTGCCTTTGTTATAATAAAAGAAGATTAAAAATAGGTTAATTTATGCTAATAAAATAAACAGAAGAAACAAAATTTGAATCCTTACTTTTTAAAAACATAGAAAGATCAATCAAAGAAAGTCATATTTTAATTACTATTTTTGAAATACAATTTTAAAAAAAAATTGAGAAATTGTAGTTCTCATGTAAAAAAAAAATTTAAAACATTTCACTACCTAAAAGAGAATTTTCGAGACCAACTATTTATACGGTTGGGATTTTTATCTTAAGCCTCATTTCATTCACAAAAATACCGGACTGGAAAGAAAGATATTCATATTTTAAAATATTACTATTATCATTTTTGTTAAAATGCGCTAAAGAACCCAAATAGAAAAAAAAAACTGTAAATATTATAAAGAATACAGATGACATTTTAGTTGATCAAGGAAAAACGTTCGATATCATGCTTATGCTGTCTTTTCTCTCCCTCACAAATCACAAATGTAGGCTAAATTAGTTTACATAAATCTACAAAAATATTTTTAAAAAAATAAAAGAAACACAGAAAAATAAGTATCTAAAGCAAAGTATCTATGAACATCAAAGTATGTTTTTCTTATTTATATTTAATAAAAAAATATATTTATCCATTTTTTAAATACGATATTTTGTTTCATTCAAAATTTGTTTCGCTTAGTTAAAAAAAATATTAATAATAAAATCTATTTTTTAAAAAAAATTATAATAAGAAATCAGCTTATTTCTAAACATTCTAAAACAAATCTTGTTCTTGCCGGTGTCTTTTGTTCTAAATTTCAGTAAGATATTCTTGGCAAATAAAAAAAAAATGTCGCATTATTTTCTCTAACGCCAATATTACCCACTTTGTTTTTCTCTTACCTCGTGCGCCCAATGAACTTAAAGAGAAACCTAGTTTCCATGACAACGGCTAGTGCTAATTTGAGGTGAATAATTCGTATTGAAAATTTTACAACAAAGGCATTTTAGAATGTATAGACCAAAATTCGTGTAATTATGTAACTTTACAAACGAAAATGAGCAAAATAGATCATGAAAATCAAAACCAAAGCATAGATATTGATAAAAAGTTGTAATCCTAACAGAAAGCACTTACGAATGTTTTTGTTCGGTAGAATGAAATAACAACACGAACCTAGAAAATTTTCAATTTGGCGAGAAGCTATGCTACTTAAGATTGCCGCAATTAAATTTTATTTTTCACTGGTATTGCGCTTTCTGTGCATATAAAATTGTTGTATCTCCTTATTTACTGAAAAAGAGCTAATATATATTTTAAAATATTTAATTATTCATAGCAACGAATATAATTTCCTAGAAGAAATTTGAAGCTAACACTTTCAGAACAGACAGCAAAATTTATAAAATTGATATGAAAGAAATGAACTGTAATTAATGAAAATAATTAAGAAAAGTTTATTTACCTTCAAAAGAAATTGACAATTTCAAAGACAACTTGCATGAGATGATAGCAAGCTTTAACAACAAATTCGTCCATCTTGTCAGCAGCTACAAAATAAGTTATCGGTCACTGTTAAAGCTTGTGCCTGCCATAGTACGAAAGTTTGGAGCAATCGCTTGCGCCATAATCGCATTTCTTGATCATATTTACCAATTTATGGCGCAACCTAAATAAAAAATTTTTTCATTTATCCAATTTATGGTGCAATTAGAATTTTTGCACCAAGTATTGGTTAAACATTAACCGAGATTTTTTACAGTGTGGAACCTCAATTATCTGAGCCTCTTTCATCTAAATACTTCTGTCACCCTTTTCAAATTGCAAAAATTTTCCCAAGTTTTTTTCTTAATTTAATTTTTTAATTATTTTTTTATTTATTTTTTGATAGTGACCACTCAAACACACATATTTCTTTTTTTAGGTTTTTTTCATAAAAAAATAATTTACATTTTTTTTTATTAAAAAAAAGTCATTGTAAATAGCTAATTTGAATTGCATAAATATTTTCTAAAAATGTTAAATTGACTTGAAAGGAATTTTAATGCAACAAAAAAAAAATATTTTTCGCGCTCTTAAACAGCTTAATAAATTTCTCCTCTTTTTAGGCATTGAAGAAGATTAGTATTTCCTAATTCTTTATTTTTTCTTAACCTTTAACCTCCTAACATTTTCTACAAACTGAAAATTGTTTTTTTAATTGCGTTAAAAAATCTTTGATATTTCTTCTTTTTTATGAGATAGTGAAAAATGTTAAGAGTTAAAAACATAAATTATAATTTTCCTTATGTTAAACGCATTTTTCTTACTTATTATATTTCTAATGTAGATTTATCGAACATTATGGCTTCAACTTCTGCTATTAGAAAGCTTTATTGGTGAAAGAGAAATAATTTGGTGAGAGAGTTGTATGAAAAAAAATCATAAGGCACCCGGAGGAATAATAATCAATAAAACTAACTGCGCACTTTAATTAAACCATCTAAAGATACAGATTTAGATGCTTTTTTGCACAACATATTTAATTAAAAAATTCAGTAAATTTAAAAATTAAATATGTTTATGTTTACCAGATTATAGAAATACTTCATTCGCTTCAATATATATATATATATATATAAATAGCAAATAACAGTCGACATGTTTCAAGTGCTTCCAAATTAGGTGCCCATTTTCAAGACTTACCAGACGTGAATGAGAAGAAACAAAAGTGATTTGAATGAAAAACGTATAGTAGTTGCTACAAAATACGGAAATATAAATGTGAGAAACAAAACTGGAAATACCACAGTAGCTGAAAAAAAAAAAAAAAAAAAAAAACAGAACAAGTAAAAACACAGTTGCCGAGAGGGGCAAATCTGGGTAAACGCTATGGGAGGAGGTGGGGAGATATAGTCGTTAATTAGAGAATTAGCATTCTTATGAATAAAACAAGATTCCAGAGCATCAGAATGAGCTGATGTAACTGAGGTGGAAATATATTCGGCATAGTTGAAATTGAGTATTTATTAAACTTTATACTTATTAGATAAAAAGATATTCCATTAATGCTTGTGTACAAATTAAATTTAATTACAAATGAAAAATCATTTAAAACTGAGAAATATTTGTTATTTAAACACTTTAGAAATTCCATATACTGTAAAAAAGTCCGGGTCAAATTACAATAAAATGTATCGAAAACCTGGGTGTCGGTACTTATTACTGTAATGTACTACATTTTTTACCTTACAATGTTAGGGGACAAAAATCAAATTTACAGCAACTTTTACTGCCCTATTTATTGCAAAATAAACGCCTCACTGTATTTCAATAATTAATGTAAAATATACAGTATTAAAATTTTAAGTAAAAATAATTTTACAGTTGATGCACCAAGGATTTCAGTACTTTTTACAGTAATTTGATCGGGAATTTTTTACAGTGTACAAAACAAAACGTTACAATAACACGTTCCAGAGATTTAGAAATGTCACATTGAACTCAGTATAAAATTATTTTCGTTTGACTATAAAATATTTATAACATGTTTTATACATATTTTTCGTTCTTATTTTAAAATATATCTGAGATATTTCAGTAATATTTTAGATTAAACACAATATGGGGTTGCTTAAAAATAAACATATTCAATATTTTACGAAAACCTATGTATTTCAAATTCAAAATATAACTAATGTGACGAAATTAAACTTTACAAATTATATTTAAGTATAATCTCATTTTATTCATATATAATTCTTAAAAAAAAGTTAATAAATATATATTAATATTCATTGCTCTTCATTTTCCAAAAATAACTTGTCAAAAAGACATTCAGTCAATAATACCAAAATTGCTTGAATTAAAAAATTTCAAGATTATTTTTAATATTATTTTACCAAAATTTACTAACCACATTTCTAAATACTTACATAACTTTAGTTTTCAGAATTTAAAAAGGTGAATGGGTGGTTCTTTTGAGGTAAAAAAAATTGAAGAAGAATAATACAGAAATATATAAGATTTTTTTTTAGAATGGGAGCATTTTTGCAACGAAAAGTCTTCTAAAACTTTACAAAAGATTTCCCCAGATTCAAAACTCAGTATATCATGAAACATTTATACTGAAGTTTTTAGATGGGTCAAAATGAATGGCGAAGCCAAAAAAAAAAAACAGATTTTTATACCGTTTTCTGTTTAAACTGAGAAATTCAATTTCATCTGAGTAAGTTTCAGTAATACATACAATGTGACCAAACAATAAATTTCTGAAAAGCTTAAAAAATAAAACAGTTTTATTTTTACAGAATAAAAGTGTTTTGCATTAAAAGAACACCGAAAACTATCCTATATAAATAAAAAAAAAGCCTCTTATGAAACCCAATACATATATTTAAGATAAATTTGAAGCTGTTTAGAAAAATGAAAATATAAAATTAAATTTTTATATGAAAAATCACATCTTTAGAAATAAGAAATAAATAGTAAAACCAACCTAAGAACTACAAAATATTATTTGTCGAATATTTCCCGTTGTCTAAAAATTAATCGAAGCATTAATTTTACTTAATTTTCAGTATAATAAAAAAGTTATAACATATATTAATGATTGAAAGAATTTGTCCAGTTAATGTTGCTTTTAATCATTTCGTTATTCATGCTATCATTAATATCCTTTATTGAGTACAGTAAATGATGTCAGCAAATTGTAACAAGTCTTGTTATCGATCTGTTAATGAAATTATTTTGACATCATTATGTGACAAAAGCTTTCACTGAATTGGTCATACATACATTAATGGACCCTCGTAATCAAAATAGCAGAGCAATGAGATCCTCTCAAATTGAAAATTCAAAATGACTGCTGGAGAATTCACAGAAGAAAATTTAATTTAACTCCATACTTTTACTTAATTAACTCCATACTAAATCCTATATTTTCTGATATTTTCAAGAATTCACATATAACAAAACAAATTAACAAGACAAGTGATGTAATTTTGCGCACAATTAACTTTTTTTATGCACAGTTGACACAATAAAACATTAAGCATTTTGTTTTAAATTTAAGTATCACCCAGTTTCTTCATGTTTGCACTTAGAACTTAATTGTGGTTAATTAAAATTGAAAATTTGAGCAACGAATGCTTTAAAATGAGCTAAGTACGTGTGCTAAAAACACTATTAAATTTTAGATGTAATTTTAAGTAATTTTCGGAAAATTATCATAAATATACGTTAAAAATTAAATTGAATATAATAATATAAATTTTTCCGTATTTTACGAAAAAAAACGAAATATTTAAAACTTTTCCCTTAAGTATAAATTCATCAGCACCAAATTGAAAACTAGAATGATATGAGTTTAATAGTGTACAAAATGCATGCTTTACTAAATCCAAATTTTAATTCTCATACTAAGTTCATTACGCAATATAGTATTTTTGGTGCACAACAGCAGAAGGTAACTTACTTCTTTATTAGTAATTACTAAAAAAAATTGCTAAAAATAATGTAATAAATAATGTTCCAGTAAACATCTTATTATATCATTAAAAATTAATTGGTTAAATTAACGAAAAATTGTTTCTTACAAATTGATAAAATATTTTTCACATTTCATGATTTCAATTTAAAGAAATTTTAAAAGCTTTTTTTGCCATTTTTTTTACCTTAATAATGAGTATATCAATTTCCAAAGTAATAGCTGAATTATTAAAATTGCGCACCAAACGCTTAGTAAATAATAATAAAGTCTTTACAAAATTAGGATCTTCTAATAGTTTGTGTAAGAACTTACAGAATTTCAAAGCTTGATAAATCTTTCAGACAAAATAACTCGGTAAATGAAATAAATTTGCTAACACTGTTTTTCGAAGGCTCTGTAAGGGCATGAAAGGACGCTTTTTTTGCGATATGCTATTTTCATAACTCATGTGAGTTTTCAACAATTACTGATAACTAGAGCCCGGATTTTGATGACCTAAAAAATCTCAATTAATGCCCTTAAAAAGTGCAAAAAATGCCCTTTAAAGTGCAAAAAAATGCCCTTAAAAAGTGCAAAAAATGCCCTTAAAATGCGAAAATTGCGCTAAAAATGCCTTATGAGATAAAGTAAAAATATTGAACTAAAGCAATTTTTTACTCTTTAAAATTATTATGAGTCATTTTAAAAAATATAAAGCAATGCAATACTTGTTCTACGTTCATTAAAGTTTGAAAAATATGTTTTATATCCTAAAGTAACAAAAAAAAATAAATAAATAAAAAAGTAAAAAAGGAAAATATATTGACTCCAAAACATTTTCATTTTGTATAGAAACTTTAATGAATATAACAACTTCCATCTCATAATATTACTAAATATCAGAATTACATTGAATTATTAATTTTTTTTTAATATTCTGAAATGTAAACGAGCGTCTCTTGTCTGAAAGTTAATTTTTATACCTGAAGAAGCTTCTTTCAACGTCTACTGGTGTAATTGGTGCGTACTTGAAAAAGACGGTCTCACTTACTGACAATTCTTTCTTCAATTTGAAAAGATTTCGCTTCACCTGTTAATATCCTAGAGATTTTCTTCATTGTTTGGAAGTCAGTGTAATAATGAAAAATGATAAAAAATAATAAAAATTGGAAAAAATTAACAAAAAATTTAAAAAATGCTTTAAAATGCAAAATATGCCCCAAAATTTAAAGAAAAATGCCCTATAAATCTAAAAAAAATGCTCTAAAGGACAAAAAATGTCCAAAAATGCAAAAAAATGCAAATGTCATCAAAATCCGGGCCTTACTGTAAACTGTTTGGTTAGACTCAAGGCTCAATTAGGTCACATTTAGACTATTTTTAGCCAGTGCCTTCTATGTTTATTTTGAAAATGGCGCAAAACGTCAATATCAAAACGGAAAGCCACAGTTTTGAAAAAATTAAAGGCGTTTGTAGTCTAAATGTTTAATATTTAAAACTTGCTCTAATATTGCATTATCTGGGCTCATAAAAATTTGCAAAAATGGAAATAAGACATTGATTTTTATAATTTCCCTCTAGGAGAACAAATTGGCGACTTTTTAAAAAAAAAGTTTAATGACTTTTAAAATATTTAGGTAATTTATTAGTTCGAAAACCCAGATAATTCTTCTCATGAAGTTGGTATATACAGTAAAAATTATAGCCTTGTTTCAAGTGTAAAGTGCTTAAACTTTTTTTTTCTTTTTTTTAGCGAAGGAGCTTCGAAAAACCATTTAAAGAAACGCAAAACCACACGAGCCTCATTTAAAATTCAGACAAACAAGATTCTGGATCAGAATTTGTAATAAGCTGCTAATTTTCAAGTAGTTATTTCTAATCAAGTAGTACAAAACCTGAAGGGCGTTCAAAGAATTTTGTAGTTCGACAAATCAAATGGTTTTTTCCATGAAAAATATTGGTATTGAGCATAAGAAAATTATTTATAAGTTCAAAGTTTAATAGAATATTATTAAAAAAATTTTGTAGAAAGTGTTGGCAGTTTTCAAAAAAATCCGAAAAGCAGATCTTAAAAATTTATCTAAAATGTAAAACAAAAGCATTTTTTTAAAATATAAAACAAAAACAGTTTTCTAGTCAATGAATATTAAAATGCAACATTTTCGGGCAGAAAAGTACATACAATTTTTTGAAATCAATTTGTCGTGTTTCCTATACCAACCATAGGCTGGTTTAAGTTGATTGAATAAAATAACTTATTTTAAGTCCACTTCTCAAACTACTAATATTTTTTTAGTACTTGTAAATCCGATTGTTCAACGAAAAGCACTTAAGAACGCTTAATTCTTTATTTTGAGCATTGTACAGTTCTATAAGGATTCAAATAAATTTAATAAAAAAATTACAATCTATAAACTATTTTAAACAAAAATCTAGTGATAACTAATAAATTATTTTTAATTCTCCGCAATATCTTAAATAAATAAAGTTTATAAATATTATTTTTGATTATTATTCATATAATCGGCAATTAAAATACCATCATTTGAATACAGAATATAGGACTCTCTACCAAATTATGCAACTCAATGTGAATCCTTACAACGAACAATTTCAAACAATTTTAATGTATTCTGTTATTGAATATGGATTGCAAATTATTTCATAATATTAGTTAGTTAAATAATATCACACTAATTTATCAAAAGTATTCACAATAATCACACAAACAAATAATTTAGACTAACCATTTCACAAACATACGGTATTTTAGTAGACATTTTAAATGAATGAATGTAATAATTACTCCATAAAGTAACATCACATGCATTATTAATTAGTTTTAATGCAAATAACGGAAGATGTGAAATTATTTACCACAAATTCAAGTCATATTATTATTTCAAATTTAAATTACATCCAATAAATTTTTATGTTATGAATAAACTGGGAAAGTTTCACCCAATTTGTTTTAAAAATCCTTGTTTCATTTCTTTTCCTTTATTTAATCATTTAAGAATTTGAAGATTATGCTATACGTGCATAGTATATTTTTTAAGTTAATATTATAAAAAAATATTTTTCTTAATTATTTAAAGATAGTAATAATTTCTATAATTTTTTTTTAACTAAAATTTTACTGTTTCGATTTATTAAAGATCAAATGCGTACCGAATAAGTAAAAATATTTTTTTATGTATTACGTGATGTTTGTTTAATTGAAATTAATATTTAGTATGAAACTATTGAAAGTAATACTAAGTACATTTAATCTGTGAATAAACTCATGGTTTATTTAACTTTTAATTTAAATTTACAAAATCTGAAATTTTATTAGTTTAATATGTTATTTAAATTAATTGTACATTTATTTCATAAAAACTTTATATGTACTTGAAATAAACTTTATATGTACGTTTGATGAACTTAACACAAACTTTGAACAAAATTTAAAACTCAAATTTTCGAAGAATAGTTTTATATAATTTTTATTAAGATTTAAAATTCTGATTTTGAGAAAATTATATATCTAATAATTTTCTTTACTGAAATATCTCTTAAGTAATAGATTAATTTATTAAATTGACTTTTTATTTAAATTGACAAAATCTCAAATTTTATTAGTTTAATATGTTATTTAAATTAATTGTACATTTATTTCATAAAAACTTTATATGTACTTGAAATAAACTTTTTATGTACGTTTGATGAACTTAACACAAACTTTTAACAGAATTTAAAACTCAAATTTTCGAAGTATAGTTTTATATAATTTTTATTAAGATTTAAAATTCTGATTTTGAGAAAATTATATATCTAATAATTTTCTTTACTGAAATATCTCTTAATTAATAGATTAATTTATTAAATTAACTTTTTATTTAAATTGTAAATGTCCGAATAAAGTTCATATTATATTATGGCACAGTATTTTGTCGTTGAGAAAAGTTTTGTTTGGATAAGTTTGTTTCTGTGCTATTATTAGTGCCTCATTCACATTTCTAGCTTTATTCATAGGTAACATGAAATAAAGTTTATCTTCATTTGAAAACAATGTATCGAGAAAGCACAGCTTTAAAATATAAATCGTGGCAAACACCATTGATTTTTTATAACAGCATTCGGTGTTTAAACGTAATTTATTTGGTGAAATCCCAAGAACTTATTTTAAGTTCTCTCGAAAACAAAATTAAATTTGCAACAAAAACTGCCTTGGCAAGATTCTGAGGTTACACAAATATGAAAACAACCTGATACTGGCAAAATTAAGATGAAAAATAATTTTAAAATGGACTTAACTTGAAATATTTTCAAAATGAAGTTCATGCACTCAATAATTTGTGTAATTATGCTAGCTTCAATATACTTTATTCTTGTAAAATATACTTTTCTTATTCCTGCAAAATTAAAAATATTTAATCATGAGGATAACCAGGAAATTTAATTCAATTTGCTTTTAATTTTTTCCCCCACCCTGTTTCCAACTATGAAAATAATTTTGTTTGTTTATTTTCTATTAAGTAAAAAAATACGTGACAGTTTGAAAACATGATTTATTCAATAAAAAAACACATTTTTAAAAACCGGTGATGCATTATTTACGTATCAAAAATGTTTCTTTCTCGTCGACTTGATTGAAATCCATTTTTTTTCAACTTAAAGTAATTACGTTTCATGTGTAATGATAGACAGGCTCTTTATTTGAAATTGATCATTATTGTTAAACTATCAAAAATTACAACTAAAAATTATCTATATACTTTGAAGTAGAAATAGAAGAATTAATACTAAATTTTTTTCTTATATTTTTAGGGTTCACAGTTAATTAAACAATAAGAAATTTTTCTAGATGTTTCCCTTATTATTCATCATATTATATTACTTATAATTCATTAACCTAACAAAACGTTCTG